>CM028380.1:37027067-37053051 GCA_013146195.2 Codonopsis lanceolata
AAATACAAAAATATAATTTTGACTTTAGGGACCTTCTACTAAAAATTTAGAGTCTAATGAATAATTTTAATCTAATTCAATCTAAATTATCATAATGCTGGGTACAATTATGAACTTAGTGACCTTCTACTAATTTTTAAATTTTTAATACTCCCTCCGCTTTATAAGGATAAAATTTAGGTTTAAAATTTTAGGGACTAATCTGCCATTTACGTAGAAACCAGAGCTTGCATAATCCATAGTTCAGGGGGTGGTTGAAACAACTCATCATCACCTTCACGTAAACACCTCTACTGTTTTGGTGAAGGATTTTCCTCCATGAAAGACTTAACTAAACTAACATTAACAACTAATCTACTAATCTACTAACTAACAAAAGTCTAACTTTGGTTTTAAAGATAAAATCATTGTAGAAATTCACTTGAAGGCTAAATCAAATTTTTTTTTTTTTTTTACAGTTTGTATATATCCGGAACGTTACCGATTTTAAGCTCAAAATTATAATTAAACCAATGTTGAAGTTTGATTTTTATTTATCGCTCGATCTTCTTCTCGGTTTCATATATTCACCATAAGGATTCGTATTCCGCCTTCATCGAACAATACCGATTTTCTCCGATTTAACACAAGTTCGGCAGAACTCAACTGCCTACCGTCTTATAAACTCGAAATGGAATTTGCTAGTACTGTAATTTGAAGAGGGACTAAAAGAATACCTTAAATTGATCGACGACGTGAGACTCAATCACTCTGCAGTTCGCCTCCTCCTCTAAGACTCTTTTACCGTCCCTTCACTGCCGCCTTCTTCCCTGCCTCACTGCCGTACTCGCTCACTCCCTCTTCTTTCTAATTTTTTGCAAAACAAGGTATCCAAAATAGTCGACTTTTTATACTCACGGCATGCTTTCACCTCTTCTGCTCAACGAATCCTCGCCGCCGTGATTTATGGAAGAAGATGTTCTTGCTTTTCTTCATCCCTTCAATTAAACTATTATGTTATTATTATTATTATTATATTAACTTTTAATTTCTTTTTTTTTTTTTTTAAAGAAAAAAGGGGGCTCAATTTTGATGGGTCAAGCCTACATCCTAACAAACCAATCAAGTGGTATCAAGCCCACTCAATTTGATGATCAAGCCCACAACATAATACACAAATTCTAAATTGGAAGTTAAGCCCACAAAATTTATTGGTATTTGATAAAATTAATAAAAGAAAAAATTTATTTAATAAGGAAAAATTTGGGGTATTACATTAATGGACGATGATTTGTGCTGATTCAGAATATATATTGAGTTTTGGCCAAATTGCATTAAGGACTTATCTCTTCAGACGAGCTAGATCACCTTCAATGTTTTAACTAGATTTAATACTGCTTTTACCTTAGGAGCCCACCTGCGTACAAAGCAAGGAGAGTTGCCTTCCAGGTTGTCATTGAACCCGTAACCATGCAATCTCTGAAGTCAAAAGGTGTAGCATCAAACACACAAAGATACATTTATGGTCAATAAATCTGGAAGAAAGCACAGATGAGTCAATATTGCATCACTAACAGTGGATGCGTTTTGAAATATATGATTACTTGCAGATAATAACATGAAAGATGGATATAAATTCCCTTGCTGCCAGCTAATGGTCCCCAAAGTGTGCTACATAAAGTACAGCTTGTCAAACATTGTGACATTATCAAAAAGACTATGAATCCCATGCAGAACTAGTTGCTTACCTCTATCACAGGCCCCTGCTTACACTTATGAGAAACAGTTAGATCATGATCATGGCAAGACAAGAGGAGTATCTACAGATGCAGGAAATAACATATAAGTTCATTTAATGTCTTTTTGCCAAACTATGTTGTTCTTTCTTTCCAACCAATATCAGAACTTAACCATGACTTTGGGAGTGAAGAGAACATACAGGTCTGATATGATCCAGCAGGTTGTTTGATGTTTCTTCTGTGATATAGTTTTGATACCTGTATCAGTAACACAGCCTTAAAAGTTCACCCTTAGGAATTAGTAGTTAAAGAGTACAATGAAATAAGAAATGTAATTCCATTGAGGAGAAAGGTATGATACTGAGATAAGAAATTTACAATAATTCTTGATCACGAGCTGCACGAGAAATTCTCTGAAGATGAAGAAAGAGGATTATGTGAGTTCAGATAGTGATCAAAGCATGCTTTCAGATTCAGAACCCACTAATTCACTGCAGTGAGAACTGAAGTCCATGCAGATACAACTTATAAATGAGATTTGAAGTGGATACAAATTAATCTCGCTCGGCGAAAAACAGATACATCTTAATCTCAGCCCGCCAAAAGGTCATGGGGTGGCAATATTTTACCTGATTTATCACTGAGGAAGAACGATGAGGGCCACAATAAGTCCAATCCGGACGATACAGAAACAACAAACTTATAGACTTGTTAGACAATACAATATACCTCTGGAGACATTTTTGACGAAATTCCAGGTCGCAGAAGTCTGGTTTCCTTGTGGAGACCCTGTAGATACGAAACCATCTCGCCTCAAAATCTTTTTAGTAAAACTAAGCCCATTGTTCTGGATCATGGAATCCCAAGCATGTCTACTCAAAGCAAAGAGAATAATGAACCTGAGAACATTACCGGCACACGGATCTGTATAGATATCTTTAATTGTCGCCTGCCACAAGGAAGATTCGCCTTAGTCCAAAGAGTTTACATTTATAAGTAGGAGAGTAATTAATATTGTATTACATTCAAAACTTGAAAGAATTAGTGCTAGGGAGCTCTTTTAAATAGAGCTCTTAAAGCCCCTTCGCGGGGGGAGCTTACTTCACTTAAATGGAATGAATCGACGACCTTATAGAGGTCTTCTTCGGTTCGTGACTCAATCTCAAAGGGAAAGTAGGTAACGATGCTAAAGATCCAAATAACTCCGGCCCATCCCCAACCACATCCCTGGATCCTGGCAAAGCTCCAGCTTGCATATACATCAATGAGTGTAGCCACCTAGATTAATCAGTCATCAACATCAAGCCCCGACCAGCATATAATTATCGATAATATATTGTAAGTGAAAGTCAAACAAGATTTACCAGCTGATCTGCAAGGAAATCAGTGACAAGCAGGGCACCAGGGCGCTCGACAAAAGACCAGCTGCATGACCTGGTCACAAAAATGAGTGCCTGACTCACGATGCTTACTTGACGGTAAACAGTTGCATTAAGCACATCAAATTGACCCCTGATTGATTTAACATAAAAAGTGTTCTGTAAACAAAGAATTAATATATATTAGTATGTAATTTGGATTTAATTTTATCTGTGAGCAATCCAGACGAGGCATTAGACTTTCAGAGAAGAAGTCAGTTTCAGCTGCGAGCCATAAGGGATCAACGGTTCATGTTTCGAATGGGAACTTAACAAGTTCCGCACTCATGTTTCGAATCTTCTAAAGCCCCCACTTACTGTATCCAGATCCAGTTGATATTTAGAGGATGATACTACTGTATTTTAGCTTTTAATGAAATGACGCTTATGATTACAGCCACAAGATGATTCCCCACATTTGAACCCTATCTTTTATACCAGTGGGAAACCACCAAGTCCCAGGAAGAAAACAATGGCTAAATCCTTTAGGAGTTGGCCTTAGGCCCTTAACGTTACATTTGCTCAAACTTATTTACATAAAATAACTCAGATTCGAATCCATTTAATGCATCTAAGATGGCCCCTACAATGTCAGGAGTATGTTACTCTTTTTTCTTTTTTCTTTTTTTTGATAAGTAAGGAATAATCTAAAACAATAATAAAAGTAAGTATGCTACTTTTATTATTGTTTTAGATTATATTTCAGACAAGACCATTTTCCATTGTATTATCTTCTCAAAAGTCAGAAATAGGATATTGTGATCTGAAGGATCTGAATGGATAAAGATTAACTTAACGAAAAGGGACGACCTAGTGTTGACGTTATTGACATAGCTGGATCTGGGAAGGGTCAAATGTAGGGAGGCTCCAGGCTAACCCAAGAAGTAGATGCCACTGCCCCCACTGTGCCTATAAATTAAATAGCAAGTTGAAGTACATTGAATCAAGGATTGAAAGTTACAAAAATAAGAGAATGTAAGACTCGAGATGTAGATTTGGATCCATAATGGTCAGCATTAAAAACAGAATACAATAGCACCTCTAAATTACTGCCTACTCGAATAAAAATTGTGTTGAACTATTGACGTGTTTTAAATAAAACAAATATCAGGATAAAGGCCTTTTTTGTGTGGATAGATATCAGGATAAAGGCCATTTTTTTATATAAGTATCAGGATAAAGGCCATTATGCCATGTTGTTTCCTGTTAACAGAATGCTGGGGAGATGAAAAGGGCTCAGAGATAGACGGACAGTCTCTGTCTTAAATTACAAGAATCAACTACTCCACAATTGCAGAATGGCTCTTTCATCTGGCCCATGAGAGAGTTAGCCGTCTGTGTATTATTAACAGGCACAAAAAATCTATGTTGCATTTGTACAGACAACGCACTTTATTGTCTGATATAACTGAAGCTACTGTACAATTGGAAGTACCAACAACCTAGATTAATGCTAAGTCTACAGATTCCAAAAATTATATTTACGACTCACTCCCAAGAGCCCAAAATAATTATAAAGGAAACTAACTATCTTAACAAGAAAATAAGAGGAAGAGAAACTCGTTGCACCCAATTTCTCAATCTAACCCACTCCGCAAAAAGTAACATAACCTTCTTGCAAACCTACTAATGATAAGTGATAACCAACTTCCCCTTTTACTCACCTAGTTCACACAAAGTGCATTGTCATCTCTACTTGGCAATGGCAAGCCAGACTAATTAGATCCTCAAGAATGCTTGACCAAGATTCCTCAAAGAGGCGTTAAATAATTATAAAGGTTTAACATGGTAAAGAATGATAACCGGAAAACATAACCAATCTCATGACTTGGTTGGCAAAACCGACCACCATATAATCCCTTCAAAGAGAGGGAAAGAGAAAAGGAAGAAGAAAAGCAACCTTTGATTTAAATTTCAATAGAAGCGGAAGAAAGGAAACAAATTATTAGGATGATAAAACCAGACCATCTTGGTTTGTCTTTTTCTATTCATAACATATTTCCTGTTGTGATCCATCATACGCAATACTGAACCCAGAAAAATGCAAAAATAATGCGAGATGGAAAACAATCAAAGATAGTTAAGGCCTTAACATTATCATCATTGTGAATGTGCAACACTTCCATGCAGGTAAAGACGTACTATAATGAGGAAAACAAAGGCAATGAACTTGTGGAGTGGGCTCTGGGCCTCTCATCATGGAAGACCAGAACATACAGAGGCATAATGAAGTGTTTTTAAATTATGAAGAGCGAAATTATGTTTTCCACAACAACACCTAAATTCAACGGAGCAATCGTTGATCTTTTCTAAACTTCGTTAACCAGGATTCCGGTTCAGAAGGGAATATAAATTTTGACAAGTGACAATCATGTGCCCTTGAAAAAGGGGGGCCAGAGTGCGTAACAAACACCTAAATTGAGGCGGGCAGGCAGGCAGGGGGTGTGGAATTTGAGATTTTCTAGAACTTTGGGCAGGGTGAGGGGGCACCTCAAGAACCAAAACCTTCCAACATAAGCTCCTTCCATGTCTCTTCGAAAGAATCTTGCATCTTTCTTCCAGAATGAGAAATAAATTGATTATCGTTACAGTAGGAGAAGTCAAGGATATATAGTGTTCATGCCCAAATACATAATAAAAGGTCCCACGGGAGAAGGTACACCATGGGCACAACAAATATGGTGGCATAAATCTAGGTATGTGTCATAAGTTGCACATCTGGGACATAATAATATCAACAACGAATACAAATGGGAATAGATAGTCCTTGGTGCCTAAATAAAAATAAATATAAAAGCACAGTAATGATGTACATGCACATTCAACACAAATACAACAAAGACTTGCACCAGCATAGACCCTCCATCTCATAAGAGACATACTTTTCGAAAGTCCTACACTTATTTAGGAACAGTGATAGTTAAATTCTACTACCTTCATGTTGAGACATTGTACAACTGTTATCTACTCACCAACACATTAAAGGTAAAATTGAACAAACGTTCACATTTTATTGAATTAATTTGAAAGGAAAACAATTTTGTGGGACATTGTTCCAAAGGAAAGCAGAACTATATTATTCTATGGAGTAGTCAGCGATTTCGAAGGAAGTACATGAAGTAGATTGAAATTAGTGCTAGGTTGAAATTAGTTCTTTAGAAGTCAGTTTCAGCTGCAAGCCATAAGATAGAGTAGAATCTTTTCTGGCGTCATTGGGAACTTTAGTATTCCATCATACCCTGTAAATGGGAGCACAAAATTGATCCTGGTAACAGTTACGTTTACACAAGCATAGTGACAATACTGATGCTTCCTGAAGCAGCCGATGGGCTGAAATACTATGATGTTGTTGAAGGAAAGGGTGTCACTGCTGAAAAGGGATCAACGGTTCACGTCTGTTTTAAGAATGACCCGTACAAATTTTCTATTTACTTGGTCTCAACTTTCTATTATTAGTATAGACCTATATCATCTTATCAAAAAAACAAAAGACCTATATCTTTACTGCCTTGGTACATATGTAGTCCTGGACTGTGGTCAAGTATTGGGTGCACAGTAAGGGGGGCTATGAGACTATCCAAGGTGGTGAGGTAAACCAGCCTAGGCCTTTCTACTAGTGCTACTAAAAGGCCGTTTGACTACTCTATTGAATGAGGACTGATCTCTGATGTGTTTCTCTTAGTCAATACCAGATTGTAGAGTTTCATAGTATCTGTTGTGAAATTATTGCATCAAACTCACATAAAAAAGCTGGAAAAAATAAAAACTTACCGGCATAAACTTTCAAAAAGTTGCTAATAAAGGTTATTGAATAGAGGACTCGATCAACCCTCCATAATCACTATATTGTCCTCCCTCGTACATTCACAAATCAAGAAAACACGCAACAACTAACAACTTCATATGCATTATTTGCAACAACAAAATTGAAACAAGCAAGGGATTTCTTGACTAACCAACTATAACAGAATTGAGCTTCACCATATAAGTAATACGAAAGAAAGATGCAAAGAACATGATTGTACCTTATTGAAGAGGATTGCTGAAGCTGCATAGGTTCCACAAACAATCAGCCCCTCATGATACCATGAAAAAAACATAAAAAAAAATATCAATAATTGAAGGAAGGAAAAAAGAAAAAGAAGAAATTGAGGCAAACATACATAAAAAAATATAAAATTGAGTCTCTCAACACACATGAGCAGATGTAATCGAGGTAAAACAAGAAATATTCATTTGTTATACTACAAATGGAAAATGGAAAGAGCATAACAACAATAATTTAATGTGATAATAAAAAATGGATAATCAATTATAACCCCCACCCCCAAACCCTAGCCGTAATCAGTAAAAAACGAATTGTGCACACTCCAATCATAGAACTTCAGATATATATACATATCTTTATATACTTAGGTAGATAAAATGGGGAAGAATCGAGATTGGTGAGATGGGGGATTTGAGAATTAGAAAGTGAGAGAGATACCTTATTCAATTCGGTGGAGAGGGTGTAGACACCCCAATTTCGTACCCCTGGTATGTGACATGACAAAAAATATCAAGACATGTTAAAACATTAACAAATGTCAAGTTACAGGGTCAAAAATGCAAAACGACAAAGCAGGATGCGCAAAAGGACAAATTGCAGGGACTAAAGTGTTAAAAATGAGCCAAGTTTGAAGTTTGGGCATGGCTATATAAGGGTTTGGGCATGGCGCCCAAACCTCTATAGGTTGGAGCCCAAACTTCATTCCGACCCTTGTTCACGCTTGATCTGCAAAAATGCAATTCGGCAAAATGTACAACTAATTGAAGCCTGAGAAGATTTGGGCATGGCTCCCGTATGGAGTTTGGGCATGGCGCCCAAACCTCTATGGTGTAGCGCCCAATTCCATTCTTTAGACACTGTTCATCCATTCATTTGCCGTAAAATGCAACAAACACTGCGCGGCGTACACCCGATTGATGCGGTTGATAAAATTTCAAAATTCCACCGATGTCCCAGTCCTCACCTATAAATAGAGGTGCGGCTCTTCATTCGATATTCCTTCTTGCGTAAAGCTTCTCGCGTTAACGTTCTGTGGAGAATTAGAAGCGGTGTGAGATGGTGAGAGATCACCTCCAAAGCCTCGAAACCCTGCCAAACCTCCGCCAAACACAAATCCAACCCGGTAGAAGTGTACCTTAGCCCCCGGCTAGGTATCACCCCCCCGGTCCAAAATCGTGGATAGAGCGGTTGCTCTTAGATTTAAAAGGCCAAATCAGCCGATGTAGCCGTTACTACGCCCGTTCGGCCTACCTCGGTCAAACAAACAACGAGAAACAAACGGTTACCTGCCGATCCGAGGCGAAAAGTAACTTTTCAAGCAGTCACGCTGCCCAAATTCACACAACTTCAACCAGACCAGAAAAAAAAGACTCTCTCTCCCCGAGGGACAAAGCGAGCACACCCCTATGCCGTTTGTAAGTTTTTTATTGTTAAGTTTTTTCATTTCCATTGTAATAGTATTATTTCGTCAGGCCCAATGTAGCCATTTAAGCAATTATCTTTGCCATTTAATTAAAATAGTACTAAAATGTAGCCGTTATTATGGCAAAATTTTTAGATAAGTTTGTAATTATTTACTTCATTTATTCAATAAAGTCTTTATTTGTAATAGTATTATTTCGGTCCGGTTCAATATCAATATATAGCGAGTTATCTTTGCGGATTTATTTAGGAAATAATACTAAATGTAGCAGTTACTATGGCCAAATATTTCCAAGTATATTTGTAAATGTTTGCAAAGAGTCATTTCAAGTCCGTAAATAATATAGATGTAACGGATGTATTTGTAGGCAGTTAATACTTTATTTATCTGTTTAATAAATATAACAAAAAGTATACTTTAGCCAAAAACCGTTTTTAGACCGAAAGGGCGAGTTGGGTGCCTAGCACCTTCCCAACTCGTAACTTAGCCTCCGAACCCGTTTTCTTCATCTCGGTTTTTTCTTTTTACGGTTTTGCTTTATTTTTGCCTTAAAATAAAGATGGCGACTCTAAAAACATTTTGGATCAGTGGGGCCTCGCAACATCTTTCTTTGCACTTTCACGTTCTCCCTAAACAAGGGAGAATGGGAATGGAAAGGTGATGTATTCCTATGTCTGTTATCCCTAAACAAGGGATAACTTGGCGTAGAAAACCCAAAGCACTCATAGTGATCCGAAATAGGCCATAAGGCTATTTTCATAAAATCCATAGTGGGGCGGCAACATCTTTCTTTGCACTTTCACGTTCTCCCCTAAACAAGGGAGGATGAGAATGGAAATGTGATGTTTTCCTATATCCTGGTATCCCCTAAAAAAGGGATAACTTGACATAGAAAATCCAAAGCTCCCATATTGGATCAAAAATCCACTAAAGGCAACCGAGGCGCATTCCAACGCTATTCGGCAAGACTCCTCACTTTTGATTTCGATCTCCCAAACAAGGGAGGTTGGAGCAGGGAGCAATGGATGTCACCGCATCACGCCGACGGCACCTATCCAAGGAGCGCGGGCGCGGAGCACCCATTCCCGGGAACCCACAGAGGGAAGGAGATGTTCTATGGCCGACAAAAGCAGCAACACGAATTTCACCCGAGGGAGAATGGAGAAAGGGCGATCCACACACGTAGCTAGGTGATGTACGTGGCTGGCCGGCAAGGGAGAAGGGAGAAAGGGCGAGAGTTTTTTTAGAAGGAAAGGGAGAAAGAACTGTATATTGGACTTTCACTCTTTCATAACCAAAAAGGTTGCGGGAAATATTTGGAGAAAAAAATTGCCCGGCAAAGTAAAAAAAATATTAGGGACCCTCATAAAGCTTTCTATCCCCAAAAAACTAGGTATTAGGATCACTCTTACATGTGACCTTAAAAGTGACAACCTAAATACTACTTTTTCTTGTAGTGGTATGGAGTGGATTAGATGCATGAAAGACATGGTCATCAACAGGCCATGGTAGGGGACTGGTAGGCTGAACAGATGTAGGGATTGCAGGTGGTGAAGGGATGAAAGGGAAAATATGCTCATGAAAGATGACATGTCTATTGATGAAAGTGTTTGGTGTGGAGGTTGTATAGAAGATAGCCTTTGTGTCCATGTGGATAGCCAAAAAACACTGATTTAATGGCCCTAGGTTCTAATTTATCAGGATTATGAACTGAGGCATAGCATAGACAACCAAATGCCTTCAAATGAGAGTAGTCAAGTTTAGTGTGGTGTAACATTTCAAAGGGAATTTGAAATATAGTGACACTAGTAAGAAGTCTATTAATCAAATATGTTGCAGTGAGTAGGCAGTAATCCCAGAAATGCTTAGGAAGACCTGCCTATAACCTTAAGGCTCTAGTCATTTCAATAAGATGTTTATGTTTTCTCTCCACAATGCCATTTTGTTGAGGAGTGATGGGACAAGATGACTGATGAGTAATGCCCAGGCTTTCTAGGAAAGGAACCATTTCTTGGTTGAAAAATTCAGTGCCATGATCAAACCTAAAGGGTTTAATTAATGCTGGTCTAAAATTGAGTGTGGACATAAGCAGCAAAATTATTTAACAGTTTGAAGACATGGAATTTGGTGGAAAGCAAAAATGTCCAAACGCATCTTGAATGATCATCAACAATAGTAAGAAAGTATTTAAAACCATACATAGTAGAGACTCTATATGGACCCCATAGGTCACAGTGAATGAGATCAAAACATTTACAACTGTGAGAAGTGCTAATAGGAAATGAGAGTTTATGTTGTTTAGCAATAGGACATTCAGAACAAAAGGAAATACAATCAAATTTCATTGTCTTTGAACGAAAAATAGAAGATAATTGAAGAATTTTCTTTAGAGTATGCAGAGAAGAGTGCCCTAATCTTCTGTGCCAGAGCTTAGACGATTGATTTGTAGAAGTAGCAGCAACATGACCAGCAAGATTACAACCAGAAGTCTTGTGACCAGAGTGTTGTCCTTGTAACAGAAACAACCCTCCCTGCAGGTCACCAACGGCTATAATCTTCTGCAACTAGTCCTGGAAAGTACATTTGTACTTATCAAATTCAACAGTGTATGGGGTATGTGTAAGCAATTTAGAAATGGAGAGAAGATTGAACCTAAAAGTAGGAACAAAAAGGACATCATGAAGGGTCAAGAAATGGTTCAAATAGATAGATCCCTTACGAGTAACAGTAGCATGACTACCATTAGGGAGAGACAAAATGATTGGCTTAGACAACTCAACAACAGATTGCATGAGTTGAATAGAAATGCATATGCGATCTGTAGCACATGTATCTATCACCCAAGCAACAACATCATAGTTGTGAACAGATGCAACAAATTTATCATAACTGTTGGAATATGCTTCTTTATAATTTAGTTATCATCTTGCATATTCTATATATGTTGATTTGCTTGCCCCCATTACAAGTGAGTCATCACGAGTGGCTAAAAGGTCTGCATACCGGTTAGCGTGGCAACTCGTGTGACGTCACATAGGTCTTAGATTAGGTGCAACCTGATCAAGTCCTACCTTCCTACATGATGATCAAACAGACCCGGCACTTGAGGGCCTTTCGGCAGGAAGACTTGCAGCTATGTCAAAATCCTTCAGTGATAAAGATTAGAACATCTTGAAGACTCACCACCGGCAGACATGCTACAAGTTAAAACTGTTCGCACCAGCAGACATCAATTCTCCTGAATTGGAAGACTTGTTTCCACTGGCTCGAAGCATTCCACCGGCAGACTTAATTCTGTACGTGCTACAGAGAAAAGTCTAGAAGCAGCTCAAAACAAGACAAATATGTTCAATCCTCAGAAAGCCTGACATACTTAAAGCTACAAGACTTTCTCTCACTCAAGTAGTCTGATAAAGTCAAAAAGCAATTACTTTATTAAACAGACCACCTGACAGTGCAACAGACATCAGACCTACTTCTCAGAGACTTATCAACACAGTCTGACAGACAACAAGTTCCAAGATCTACAGGACTAAATCTCTGCCCCAAATAGTCAAAGATCTTATGGACAAAGATCTCTATCCGATAGACTTCAATCACTACATCTCTAAACGGATAGAAACTTCAAATCTTTATTTCTCAACGATCACATTGACTGCCGTCTATATAAATCCTCTCTCTTACCCAAAACAAAAAGAATGGAGAGGATGAGTAACGAATGACTGATACACGCACCCAGCGAAGTTGAAATCAGAACTCACTCAAGAGCATCAAAGAAAAGAGATCTACAATTAGATAGTCTTCACCAACGTATCTCTGATCTCGACACAGATTGCAGCGAACTCATCCAGATCTTAGTAAAACACTTTTCAGTGGATTGCTAGGAAGAAAAGCTTGGAAAAGAGAAGAGATTGATCAGAAACTTCAATAGATAGAGATCAAGATTTGAAGATTGATGTTAGATAATATCTGAAGAAAATGAAGAGATGTCTGTAGATATTGCATTCATATCTTCAGATTTGTATTTCAATACAAATGCTGTTGATTGTGCAATAATCATTCATCATGGAAGGTCGAGTGCTTTGCACTCAATCGTTCAGATAATTTTTATCTAAATGACCTTGAAAATCCTCTTCTCATAACAATTTCTCGTTCTGGTCTCCTATTGCCCTTTGCTGCTTAAAGATTCATGAATGAATAATTAAGTAAGGATTGAGGCTTAGGAGGACAAAGCCAGAAACTGTACTTAGATTATTTAGACTGATATAATATGTAATTTATCTTTGAATAAATTCATATGTTCTTACAAATACTTTATCTCTCAGTCCTTATATATTTATGAGCTTTTTATAAACTAATTTATCTTTAGAAAAGCTATTCTCTAATTGATTTCCTAAATCTGCATTTGAAAGAAGTAATAAGTGTGATGTTGTTCTGAACATATATTCGTGTACAGCCACTTAAGACTTCTCCAAATCAAAGCCTCTTTACTTTCCGCTGCCCAGACTCTTTTTAACAGGCTTTTGATTTGACTAGCAGTTTACCGGTAGAGTTGATACTTCTGCTTAGAGCAAGTCTACCGATAGCCTCTACCGGCAGACATGTGATCGATTGTTTTATTTATCTATTTCCTTGCAAGTGTACAAGACTATTATAGAATAGACTCGGAAGCAAGGGTCGAACCCATAGAGACAAGTGATCACGAACAGTGCTGTTATAGATAGCAAATTATTAACCTAAGGGGGGTTTTTTATGTTTAATTCTACTCTAATGTACTAGTTATAGATGTTTAACTAATTAGACAGTAATAACAGATATGAAGATCTTATGGTAAGTGGAAATCTAGGATTATGGGTTTCACTTATATCTCCTTTATGTTCAATTCATAATAATGTCATTCAATGTCTTGGGTTCGTTCACTAAAAATAGATATAGTACGTTGAACAATTGGTTCAGCCTCCATCCCATAAAATTCACCCATTCCATATCCTAAGCACAGGAACTATCAATCTAGCTGTCACCTAGATTTATGATCTATCTGTCACCTAGATCATGTAAGAACCTGGTCCTAACTTATCACTCTCGTGCTTCGATAGGTCCAATTTATTGTGTTGGTGAGCCGATTAATGCGACATATGCACTTGGTCATGCGGTTATCCGCACCTCTAAGCCTTTATTATTTGCGATTACATTCATTTGTTCAAAGCAAAATAATATAGGGATTGATAAACAACACAATCAACAAGCATTGAATAGACATACATATATGAATCAAAACATAAATTCGATACAAGTTACCTCCCACCTCTAGATTAGGGATGATTTAGTTCATCATAGGCGATGAACAACACATGGAGATGATGGAAGACATGATTTGATCTTCAATACTTGAAATTACAAAACCTAACTATGTTATACAATCTAAAACTACCTAAAATCTATGTAAAGAGAGCTTCCAGCCGTCCTCCTCTTCTTAGGCTCGGCACCTGACTTCTATATATACTCGGGAGTTGTGATTGAATCGAATGAGTGTGAAAACCGAAAATTAAGCATTACGCCTACCTTGCGGTCGCAGGTCTTTGGATACTGCGTCGCAAGGTCTCCGATGTGTGTGATTTTGATTCTTTGATTCTTGCGACTTCGGGGGCCTATCTGCCTACCTTGCGGTCGCAGGTGCGAGGCACCTGCGTCGCAGGTGTCAGTTGACGATCTTCATTTTTCTTCAATTTTTCTTTCTTTGTAATTTGCACTTAAAACCACGGAGTTTCGCGTATTTTCACAATAATCTGAAACTTACAAAACTCACCAGAAAACATATATTAGTACTCAAAAGACTCGTGAAATAGCATAATTTAAGTCATAGAAGTATATAAAATCGGCGTATAAAATACATCGATCAAATACCCCAAACTTGAACTTTGCTCGTCCACGAGTAAACAAATAAACTTATAAATACAAAAGCATATAAATAACAAAAATTAAAATCTTTTTGTGAGGGTGACACTATTTACACTCCTCTATAAACCCACAAACTCAAGGAGACTCTTTCGAGTGACTCGACTATGCAGATAAATACAAAACAGATAAATACAAAACTAAAATAAAACTACAAATAAAACATAATTAAAACATAAAATCTTTTTGGTTTCATCCTCAAGTTATAAGTGTATGGCATGCATGTAATCTCAGTTTGGTGCTCACCACATATATGCAGGCTTAGTCATATAAAACCAACTAGTCTTTTCTTAATCTGCTACTACTTTTAATTTCTCCGTGTGTGTGTGATCACCGGTCTTAAAGAATATCTTAACTAAAACGGTTTTATTGAGCTAAACACCACATTCATATGAAAATCACGGTTTAATAGAAAATCATGCATTAAGAAGTATGAGATCTACCATCAAACCCGGTTCATTCTGAGACAGAAAGGTCCCAAGGATTCAAAAGATTTATACATCCATCCCATGCACTTCTATGTATGACATACAATGCTCTCCTATCCCAATGACTTGTAATAGCTAAGATTATGCTAACACAGTGAGCTTTAAGGTGAATAATAATGATTATGAAGTGTGTGATCAATTTCATGTTACTCACTTGACAGTAAAAACAACATAAGCATTGGCAAGAAGATCATTAGGACTTTATAAGCTTGTAATGTAAGGCCAAGGTGTTGGGGGATATGAAGGAAAGGAATTGGAATTCAAAGTGAGAGAGTAAGACTACCCTTTATCCCTCATACTTCCAAGAAAAAGGAAGTTTTCCCTATTTAGGCTAGGACCTGCAAAGACCACAAGTGGAGGGGTGCTTTGTGTTACTTTTCACTTTTCTTCTTTCCCCCCAAACTTGTTTTGGGCAATATATTCTTCTAAAAATATCATCATTCTAATCAGCAGAATTTTTCTAACATATTTTCTCTTGAAAGCTATGCTTTCATTTGAATCTTTGTTTATCCTTCTTCTTTTTAGTTTCATTTTTAAATCGACACATGATTTTTTTTTTTTTTCGACGACGGAAAGAAGAAGCCTTCTGAAAAATAGCCTAACTGAAAAGAAGTGGTCCTCCTAAAATCAATTTCCCACCCAATCCTACTCTCTCAAAGGGTAGGCTAAAAGTGTATAGGCTTTTAGGGTTAAGTTAATGTGGGTAAAGAAATGATGGCGAATGGGGGTTTAAATAGTGTGCTTAGCACACTCCATTCTTTTTCATTAGGCTCAAAGGGGACACTAGGGATATATTTAGTATAGGTCAGGGAATATTTAGGCTCTAACGATCCAAAGATGGCCTAAATCATTTCTTAATGCCAAATGCTCACATAGTATTTAAAGCAAGTAAGATAACACAAAATATCATATCAACTATGGGAATTGGGTTGAGTGTTTAGCATCACTGGATTTCACATAAGCATTCGCTAAGACAGATGGTAGGGACAATTGAGACTAACATGCAGACACGGTTCGAAAGTGTGCTTGAGATATATAAATGAGAAAAATCCAAGGGATCTAACTAACATGCAATTGACCTAAGTTACAATTTAATGCAACAATCATGTTCGAATGGCTATGCATCATATTCTTGTGCATATCTTGTTGAAGTGAAATAGGTGTTATAAACTTTATAAAACTATTCTAATCAATCCATAGTTATGGTGGTGTGAGTGCATGAAGAATTTGGAGAAAAGTAAAAGTTTCGCAAAATTAAGTAAATTCCAGGGGGATCTACAGGCTAACTATGCGGTTCATTGCACTAATCTCCTCATGGACTACGACTAGCATTACCATAACTAAACTCGAGGATGAATATTTTTTTTTTATATATTTTTTTAAGAAATTGGGAAAATTGGAGGTGATGACGATGACACAATTGATGATGGGTCCCCATAAGAGGAACCCACAGTATCCAAAATAAGTGTATTACGGTCAAGGCAACACCTCAGAAAATCGAGAAAAAATAAAAACAGGATAAATAGGGTGAAGAGTTAAATGGTCATCTAAGAAAGAAATTTTCTTTCACCACTAACGACATAGCCCACTCCATTCCTCGTTAGGCTAGGACTGCTAAGACCTAAAATTTTAAATCCCCCCAAACTTAAGTTCTATTTTGTCCTCAAAATAGAGGAACATATGAGAGGATTGATGGGGTAGGACAAATATCAAAAGGGCGTAGCGGGTCCACCTAACGAACAGGGCGGAACTTGGGCCTCGACTCAAGGTGAGTCGGGTGGAGATAACGAATGAGGGCGAAACTTCGGGGATCGTGTGCGGTGGCGGCCCATAAGATTGGACATTATGTCCCACGGTGTTAACCCAACCGAAAAATTTCAGGTGGTCGACGCATTTGTGCCACTACGACTCACCATCTCGGTTTGGAGGCGACTTCCTCCAACTTTGTTGAAGATCCCAACAGCGGGTCCTCTTCCTCTCTTCTTGGGTTCCTCCTCTTGAGGAACCCTCACTCTCGGCTGGTGATGTTCAAACAAAATGGCCCTAGTAATGGCCGGACCGGCCTTGAGCCTCTCAGCGTGTTTGGGCATTCTCACGTTTGCCCCCTACACAAGTCGGTAATCAAATGCGGGAGCAGCGAACCCCGCATTCGTCCTACCTCTAATAAGGGTCTTGATTTGGCCATTGATCAAGCGGCCAACATCAATAGACCCACCGTCATGATGGTGTAGGTCAAGGCCCCTCTCCCAATTCACGTGTTTTGGTGACTTGAGGGCATGAGGCGACCACAAACAAATTTATACAGGCTTGGCGTGTCTTGGAGGAAGGACTTTCTCATGGTGCGAGGTCCATATGGTGGTTGACGGCTATAGGATCACTCCACACCAGGGAGAGCAATGACATCATTCACCACCTCGACAGGGATACGAGGGTTGAGGTGTGTGCTAAAGTGATCGGCACCAACCGCGAAGTTGGAGGTGCCGAAATACATGTTAATGCTTTCAGATGAAAAATTGACTGTAATATTCCTAACATTAACGGTGTCTAGCACACCGCCATCCATGCCAATGTTGCCATTGGCGTAGAATTCTCGGACAATGGGGACTACGGCGTCCTTAGCCGGAGAATCTAACAAACGTCCCCACCTACGAGCCATCAGAGCAGGACGGATACCAAAATCTTCAGCCTTAAATCCCCTTTCGGGCACCAAGGACTTGGAGAGTTTGTTGGTGTACCTCTCTGATGCTTCGTAGGACACGAAGCGGGTGATGTCAAAATTTTGTTCTTCCTCCTGAGCGGGGCCGGAGGATGAAGAGCCGGTATTTCTACGCTTTCTAAACATTTTGTTTGAAATAAAATTTTAAAACTAAAAATTTAACAATTAAAATTGTATTTTAAAATTTAAAAACTAAAAATTTAATCTAAAGCATGCAAAAAATATATCTACGTTAAAAATATCTAGCACCCTAGCATGCAAATAATTTACGTACGAAATTAAAGAGGGTGTTAGGAGTACTTGTTTGCAGCCTTAATCAAGAGAATGCAGCCGGAGTGGAGCTTGATCTTTTGACGGCAACTATGGTGGTTCTTCTTCTTCTTCTTCAAAATCTTCAAATTGTGGGGTGTAATGGAAGATGAGTGAGGGAGATGAAGAGTATTGAGGGAGAGAGAGGGATTATCTTGACTTTAAAGCCGGAATAATGGAAGATCTGCCGGAATTTGGAAGGTATTTGGACTGCTGCTGCTGCTGCTGAATGAAGAGAGGGAGTGAAGATTTATGTGATTTCTGCAAATGGCCCGGCATGTTCTTAAATAAGGGAACCTTGCGGTCGCAAGGTCTGCCACACCTGCGTCAAAGGTCGGCGATCAACGTTGATTCCTTCATTCCCCATGCCCATTATGCGTGGCACGAGATTCGCATTTACTGGGGACCTTGCGGTCGCAAGGTCCTTCACACCTTGCGTCCGCAAGGTGGACAGAAACTTCCACTTGATTTCTTTTCTAACTTTTCAGCAGTGTGCAGTTTAGTCCTCCGTTAATTTCCGTTATGTCTTGGATATTTCCTGTATGAAAAATCTAAACCAAAAATTCTAAACTAAAAATTATTAGCAACATATAAATACAACACTAAGATGTTTTTCTCCCCCAAACTTGAATTTTGGCATATTTAATTAAAAATTAAATGTCCAAAAATAAAATTTAACGGAGAAAAGCATATTTAAATTAACTAAAAAAAATAACTTTCAAAATAGTGGGTTGCCTCCCACTTAGCGCCTTTGTTTAACGTCTTTGGCTCGACCAGACTGCAAGCCTAATCTCTTGGTGGTTCATTGTCAGCCAAACAGATTAATTCAATTGTTCGTTCAACTGACATTGGCTCAAAATATGGCTTGAGTCGGTGTCCATTTACTTTAAACACTTCATTATTTTTGGGGTTTTGTATATCAACAGCCCCATGAGGATAAATTCGTACTATTCTAAAAGGACCAGACCATTTAGATTTTAACTTTCCTGGGAATAACCTTAACCTAGAGTTAAACAATAATACTTTCATACCTGGATGAAGCATTTTGTTGGCTAATCCCATGTCATGATACTTTTTGGTCTTTTCTTTATACGTCTTCGCATTCTGATACGAATTAAGTCTATGCTCTTCTAACTCATTTAACTGGAACAATCTTTCTTCTCCGGCCAATGTTAAATCCAAATTTAATTCTTTAATTGCCCAATAGGCTTTATGCTCAATTTCAACTGGTAAATGGCAAGTTTTGCCATATACCATTCTATATGGACTCATTCCTATGGGTGTCTTAAAAGCAGTTCGGTATGCCCATAAAGCATCCTTGAGCTTAGATTCCCAATCTTTACGATTAGGCCTAACGGTCTTTTCTAACACTTTTATTTGCTTTGCTTCTACTTCTACTTGTCGGATGTTTGTGGATGATAAGGTGTAGCTAACTTGTGAGTTACACCATGCTTTCTAAGAACATTGTTTAACAACTTATTGGTAAAATGAGTTCCACAGTCACTTATTATGGCCTTAGGGACTCCATATCTAGCAAATAAATCTTCAACAAATTTGACTACTGTTTTTCCATCATTAGTCTTGGTTGCTACTGCTTCTATCCATTTAGAAACGTAGTCAACTGCTACCAAAATATACTCGCAATTATTGGACACAGGGAAGGGACCCATAAAATCAATACCCCAAACATCAAAAATTTCAACAACTAAATTAATATGTAAGGGCATCTCGTTTCTCTTTCCTATACCACTTTCTTTGACATTTGTCGCATGTTACGTAAAAGCAGTTCACAATCTCTAAAAGCAGTAGGCCAATACTGGACGATTGCAAAATTTTTCGGCAGTTTATTACCACTAAAATGACCACCACAAGAATATCCATGGCAAAATTCCATGATACCTTGTTGGTCTTTTTAGGAATACATCTTCTTATTAAAGAATCGAGCAAATCTTGTATAAATGAGGAGCTTCCCAAAAATAATTTTAGTTTCCGCCAAAAAATTTCTTCTTTTAAGTAATGATCAAAATCCGGATTAATGATATCGGACACATAATAGTTGACAAAATCGGCATACCAAGGGTCGAATCTTTAATGGCTAGAGTTGTTCATCGGGAAAATTGTCATTTATGGGGACAGGATCATCAAGAAATTGACGTTCAAGCAAGGGTGAAAATTCTAACCTAGACAAGTGGTCGGCCACAACATTCTCGGTTCCTTTTTATCCTTGATAGTTATGTCAAATTCTTGTAACAATAACATCCATCTAATTAATCTTGGTTTAGCATCCTTCTTACTTAAGAAATATTTCAATGCGAATGATCGAGAAAAGATTATCACCTTTGATCTAGCAAATATGATCTAAATTTTTCTAAAGCATATACTCTTGCTAAAAATTCCTTTTCGGTAGTGGTATAATTCAATTGAGCATCATTTAGAGTTCTACTAGCATAATGGATCACATGAGGCTTTCTATCTACCCTTTGTCCTAACACGGCTCCAATTGCAAAATCGATGCATCACACATGATTTCAAAAGGAAGTGACCAATCGGGCCGGATAAAATTGGGGCGTAGTTAACTTTTCTTTTAATAAATTAAAAGCTTCTAAACATTCTTTATCAAAAATAAACTCGTATCTTTTGCTAACAAATTACATAGAGGTTTCTGATTTTGGAAAAGTCTTTTATAAATCTTCGATAAAAACCGGCATGGCCAAGAAAACTTGAACTCCTTTAGCGAAGTGGGAGGGGGTAGTTGCGAAATAACTTCAATTTTAGCTTTGTCAACTTTAATTCATTTATTTGAAACAACATGCCCTAAGACAATTCCATGTTTTACCATGAAGTGACTTTTCTCCCAACTTAAAGTTAAATTAGTTTCGCGACATCTTTTCGGAGACAGATGTAAGGTTTTCTAAACAGTGATCAAAAGAATTTCAGCGAAAAATCATCCATGAAAACTTCTACGCATCTTTCAACTAAATCTGAAAATATAGAAATCATGCATCTTTGAAAAGTAGGCGGTGCATTACACAACCCAAAAGGCATTCTCCTAAAGGCAAAAGTACCAAAGGGACATGTAAAGTTGTTTTCTCTTGGTCTTCGGTGCAACAGGGATCGATTATACCGGAAAAACCATCAAAAACAATAATATTCATGACCGCTAATCTTTCAAGGATTTGGTCAATAAATGGCAAAGGGAAGTGGTCTTTCCTAGTTGCTGCATTTAATTTACGCAAATCAATACACATTCTATAACCAATAATAGTCCTTGTAGGGACTACTTCATCTTTATCATTTTTAACGACTGTAATTCCTGACTTTTTAGGAACTACTTGGACAGGACTAACCCATTTACTATCTGATATAGGGTAAATTATACCCGCATCTAAAAGCTTAAGAACTTCTTTCCTAACAGCTTCTTCCATGTGAGGGTTAAGTCTTCTTTGTCTTTCTCTAGAAGGTTTACTACCTTCTTCTAAATGAATTTTATGCATGCACATAGAGGGACTAATTCCTTTTAGGTCGGCTAAGGACCATCCTAAAGCTTCTATGTGTCCATAAAACTTTAACAAACTTTCTTCTTGTTTTACGTTAAATTAAATTTGCTATAATAACAGGCAAGTGTTACCTTCCCCTAAAATGCATATTTTAAGTGGGATGGTAATGGCTTTAATTCTTCGACTTTGGGAGAATTAATGGAAGGCATAAATTTAGAATTTTCTACTTTAATTGTTTCTTTTATTTTAGCCTCATTATTCTCTTCTTGCTTTTCTTCCTTAATATCTTCTATCTCAATATCTTTTATCTCAATTTCTTCAAAGAGAGAGATTTTAGAATCTCTTCATCTTCTTTGATTTCATAACTTTCTTCAACTACTTTCTCGACTCATCGAGATTATTTTACGATTCTACTTTTATTTCTTTTTCATCTTTCTTTTTACTAGCTTCTAGCTTTTCTTTCTCTAATCTTTCTTCTTCCTCTATTTCTCTTTCAATTTCCTCAATGTCAATTTTTATGGGAGGAATAGGGCTATCATCATAGACAATAAATCTATCTCTCTCATAATCTTCCTCTTCTTCAAAAGTTTCAGTTGATAATTTCTCAATCTCATCTATTGAAAAGCAGGCACTCATGTCACTAGGTCTATTCATAGCATCGAACACAGAAATTTCAACTGTTTCACCTAGGACTGACATTGTGAGTTTACCATTTTTCACATTAATCATTGTGTTGGCAGTTGCCATAAATGGTGCCCTAACAATATTGGGACTTCATTATTAGTGCATATCTTCCTTTCCATCTCTAGAACCACAAAGTCTCTTGGTATGATTAATTTATCAACTTTGAACTAGGATATCTTCCACTATACCCAAAGGATATTTAAGCGACGATCATAATTGCAATTGCATATTAGTGGGTTTTAGTTCTCCTAAACCTAATTGTTTATAGACCGAGAAAGGCATCAAGTTAATACTTGCTCCTAAATCTAGCATTGCTTTCATCTTTTTAGAATCTCCCAAGGAGACTTGGATATTAAAGCTGCCTGGGTCTTTCAACTTAGGTGGTAATTCGGGTTGTAAAAGCAGACGTTTTCAGAAACAACAATCTTTTCATTGTTTTCAAACTTGTGTTTCTTAGAGTGAAGATCTTTGAAAAACTTTGCATATGCTGGAATATTTTTAATAACATTAAGCAAAGGTAAATTAACATTTACTTTGGATAACATATTATAAATTTCCGTGAATTGTTTGTCCATTCGGTTTTTCATAAGTCTTCTTGGAAACGGTATTGGAGGAACATATGGTGGTGGAGCCACATAAGGTTCCTCTTCTTCTTGATCTAAATCTTTATCTACTTCAACTGTATTATCTTTATTTTGAATTTCTTTTTCTTTTTCTTGTTCCTTATTTGGAACTTCTAACTCTACTTCTACTTCTTTTTCTACCTGATCATTAATCACTTTATCACTATCACTATCTTTCTCAATTTCTTTCTCTATTACTTTTTCAGAATTTTCTACTGTAGCATGCATATTAGAAGAAGGATCAGAATCACTTACCTCTTCACCTATCACCTTACCACTTCGCAGGACGGTGATTGACTTAGCTTGCTCAGTTTGACTAGGGAACTTCCCTTCTTCTCTTTTATTTGCTTCTGAACTTTCAATATGTTTCTTCAGATTTTCAATTTCTTCAAGCATGTACTTCATCAAAGCTGCTTGACCTTTACTAGCTACTTCTTGCTTGGGAACTTCTTCAATTCTTAACTGATTTTGATTTGGCAACTGTGGAGGTTGTGGTGGTTGAGGTTGGAATTGTTGAGGTTGCAAAGGCTTATTTCCTCCCCAAGAAAAGTTAGGATGATTCCTCCAACCGAGGATTATATGTATTTGAATAGGATCATTCCTTGGCCTTTGAGGATACATATTCATAGCATTAGCTTTGTTCGAGAATACATAGCACTTGACGGACAAAAATTAGTAGCATGAGAATATAATCCACATAGAGCACATGCTTCTTGAATTTGCCAATTTTCAAATTGAGCTTGTGTATTTGAATTATCTTGCAATTGATATAGGCTCCTATTTTTACCTCTAGCACTTTTCTGTTGGGAATTAATACTTAGCATCTCAAATAATTCTTCTAGTGCTTCTGGTGTCATTCTATTAATAGAACCACCAGCTGCACTATCAACCATAGTTTGTAAACCTGGCGAAAGACCATGATAAAATTGAAGCACTAACACATGTTGAGCCAAATTATGATGAGGACACATAATAAGCAGATTTTTAAATCTATCCCATGACTCATGGAATGTTTCACTTCAGTTCATTTTGGAATGACATGATTTGTTTTCTATATTACTCTGTAAGAGATGCATGTTTGTAAAATTTGCTCATAAACAAATCATATAATTGTGCCCAAGTAAAACACTTGTTTGGTGTTAGGTTCATAAACCATCTCTTTGCCAATTCTTTTAATGCCTTTGGGAAAGTATTTCATTTTAATTTGATCTTGATCAACCCTCCTAAGGAAAAGTACTCATCATGTATTCATATTCTCTTAAGAAGCCGCGGGATCTTCATGGGGCATCCCATGAAAAGATGGTATGGCATTAAAATAATGTCCTTTTAGCTCAAAATTCCTAACAGCATCTGGCAAGACTAAACATGATGTCACCACATTTAATGAAGGTCTACTGAAATCATTAATAGTTCTTTGATTTACTACTACTTCCATATTTCTTCTTGAGCTCTTCTTGTCTTTGATTCCTATTATTTGGGTCAACTAGGTTTCGAGGATTCTGATTATTGTTATTTTCTTCCATTGTAGGATCAACGGAGGATCCTCTCGATTCGATTGGTCTTGATTATCGGGCTCGAAAGCTAGATTTTCAAAATATCTTTGGTATCTTTTAACAATATTTATCTTGATCTAAGTCTACCAATTCGGGATTTAAAGATCTACGACCTTGCATAAAAATAAATTAAAGCAATTTAAAAACAACTAACTATTAAAATAAAATAAAATAAAATCTTTTGTATTTTTTTTTAAAAACAGAAAAATTAAACTAAAAACTAAATTAAATTAAAAACTACGCTACCTACAAACTAACTCGTGAACTAGCTTGTCCCGGCGTAAAAAACTTGATCGATGTTTTATCTATTTCCTTGCAAGTGTACAAGACTATTATAGAATAGACTCGGAAGCAAGGGTCGAACCCGAGACAAGTGATCACGAGCAGTGCGGTTATAGATAGCAAATTATTAACCTAAGGGGGTTTTTATGTTTAATTCTACTCTAATCTAGTTATAGATGTTTAACTAATTAGAGCGATAATAACGAGATGAAGATCTTATGGTGAGTGGAAATCTAGGATTACGGGTTTCACTTATATCTCCTTTATGTTCAATTCATAATAATGTCATTCAATGTCTTGGGTTCGTTCACTAAAAATAGATATAGTGCGTTGAACAATTGGTTCGACCTCCATCCCCATAAAATTCACCCATTCCATATCCTAAGCACAGGAACTATCAATCTAGGCGTCACCTAGATTTATGATCTATGTCACCTAGATCATGTAAGAACACGGTCTAACTTATCACTCTCGTGCTTCGATAGGTCCATTTATTGTGTTGGTGAGCCGATTAATGCGACATATGCACTTGGTCATGCAGTTATCCGCACCTCTAAGCCTTTATTATTTGCGATTACATTCATTTGTTCAAAGCAAAATAATATAGGGATTGATAAACAACACAATCAACAAGCATTGAATAGACATATATATGAATCAAAACATAAATTCGATACAAGTTACCTCCACCTCCTAGATTAGGGATGATTTAGTTCATCATAGGCGATGAACAACACATGGAGATGATGGAAGACATGATTTGATCTTCAATACTTGAAATTACAAAACCTAATTATGTTATACAATCTAAAACTACCTAAAATCTATGTAAAGAGAGCTTCCGGCCGTCCTCTCTTCTTAGGCTCGGCATCGACTTCTATATATACTCGGGAGTTGTGATTGAATCGAATGACGTGAAAACCGAAATGAATTACGCCTACCTTGCGTGCAAAGGTCTTTGAACTTGCGTCATAAGGTCTCGATTGTGTTTTTGATTCTTTGATTCTTGACTTCGGGGCCTATCTTGCTACCTTGCGGTCATGAGTGCGAGGCACCTTGCGTCATAAGGTGTCGGTCAACGATCTTCATTTTTCTTCAATTTTTCTTTCTTGTAATTTGCACTTAAAACCACAGGTTTCGCGTATTTTCACAATAATCACTGAAACTTACAAAACTCACCAGAAAACATATATTAGTACTCAAAGACTCGTGAAATAGCATAATTTAAGTCATAGAAGTATATAAAATCGGCGTATAAAATACATCGATT
>CM028380.1:37053151-37134044 GCA_013146195.2 Codonopsis lanceolata
GACGCCTTTGACTTAAAGCTTAGAGACTACCCGGATAAAGGATCTAATCACTATGCTATCACCATAAATATGTCAAATGTGGACAATTTGTCACTAATATGCTTCAAGGAATGAAGATAAGTTTTGTCGCCTTAAAGATTGTCGGCCTAAGAAGCTTTTGTACAAGAGCTTCATGTTGTACCTACTGGCCGACAACTATTTCCTTGAGCTACTGGTGACCATTTGCTTGTCAGATATAAATTGTCGCCTTGATGCACAAAACCAAGTATACCCTCACATAAGTTAGTCAAGCCAAATGCATCTTTCTATGACATTATGAGCATTCCTAATTCTCTCTTAAAAATTCAAATGAGCTTTCGGGGCTTTTGTAAAAATGTCACTAATTGAAGTCGGTAGGACATATTCTAAGCGAACATTTCCTTTTCAACATGATCTTTCAAAAATGATATCTAATGTCTATGTGCTTGGTTTTAGAATGCATGACAGGGGTTTTAGAACGAATATGGCAGAAGTATTATCCCAATAAATAGAGACGAGGTTCCATAGGCATTTCATAGTCCGATGGCTGTTGTTTCATCCAAAGAATCACGAGCAACGACTTCGGCGACAATATTACTTCGGTTGAAGTAGGCGAAGCTTGCTTCTTACATGCCCATGAAACGATGCGTTTCCAAAGCGACATGTTCTGGTGCTTTCTATTAACTCTGCGAGGCTGCAAGGTCGACATCGAATATCTGTTAAATTAAATGAAGAGTCTGGGATACCAAATGCCAAACTTTTCGGTATCAATCAAATATCTAATGATTCTTTTATTTGCAATCATATGAGATTCCTTAGGATTAGCTTAAGCGAGCACATATACATACAACAAACATGATATCGGAGTCGCTAGGCGTTAAATAAAGAAGAGATCCAACTATACCTCGTACTCGGTTGTATTAAGCGGACTTACCCTTTTCATCGATGACTAGATGACATTCAACTCCCATTGGTGTTCTTTCTTTGAATTGCTTCTTGAAGATTGTATTTCTTGATCGACTCTCTAGTATATTTAGATTGATGAATAAAGATTCCTTCCTCGGTTGCTTGATTTGCAAACCTAAGAAGTATGTTAGTTCTCCCATCATACTCATCTCAAACTTTCCTTTCATAAGATGCTCAAATCTCTTGCACAAAATTTCATTAGTAGATCCAAAAATAATATCATCAACATAAATTTGGACTAGTAAAATATTACCTTTGTGCTTTAAAAGAAAAAGAGTAGTGTCGATTTTACCTCTTTGAAATCCTTTTTCCATAAGGAATTTGGATAGAGTTTCGTACCATGCTCTTGGTGCTTGCTTAAGACCATAAAGGGCTTTTCTTAACTTGTATACATGGTCCTTCTTTTTTGAGGTCAATGAAACCAGGGAGGTTGTTCAACAAATACTTGTTCTTGAAGGTCTCCATTCAAGAATGCATTTTTCACATCCATTTGGTATACCTTGAAGTCCTTGAAGGTTGCATAGGCAAGAAATAATCTGATGGCTTCAAGTCTTGCTCTGAGAGCAAAAGTTTGGTCATAGTCAATGCCCTCCTCATGTCTATATCCTTGGGCTACCAACCTTGCTTTATTCCTTGTAACATTTCCTTCTTCATCCAACTTGTTTAGAACACCCATTTTGTTCAATGACTTGTTGATACGTGGGTCTAGGCACAAGTTCCCAAACTTTACATCTTTCAAACCGATTCGACTCTTCTTGCATGGCCTCAATCCGAGGATCTTCCAAGGCTTCATCAATCTTTTGGGTTCAATGGAAGAGACAAAGGCATGAGAATCAAGAGTTTCATTTTTAAGCTACTTACGGTTCTTAGACCAGCAAAGGGTCTCCTATGATATTTGAAGCTGGTGGTGTCTAGCTTCCCTAATTTCCTTAGGAAGATCGTGAAGGCTCGGTTGTAAAGGTAGAGATGGGTGTGTGTCGATTGGTGAATGGCTTCGGAACTAAAGTGTGTGGCGGTGGCGATCTATTGTGAGATTAGGAGGATTGTCGGTATTGAAGGGTGTCGATCTGTTTAGGTTCATTACGAAGGTTTAGAGTTTACAGTAGGAGTTGAAGATGGAGGATTTTTTGAATTGAACCTGTCATCTTGTTTCTGTCTCAAATATTTCAAAATTGTTAGTAACATCAGGAGTTTCACAAGACTCAATTAAACTTGATTCATCAAAATTAACATGCATAGATTCAACAATTACTTGAGTTTTCTATTATAAACTCTATAAGCTTTACTATGCTTGGCATAACCAACAAAAATACCTTCATCGACTTTTTCATCAAATTTACCTCTGTAATCTCCACCATTGTAATGAATGAAGCATTTGCACCGAAGATTTTAAAGAAAGCAATGTTAGGTGTTCTACCTCTCCATATTTCATAAGGAGTCTTACCATGAAATTTGTTTATGAGAGATCTATTACGAGTAAAACATGGCGTGTTGACGGTTGACGCTTAACGCCCAAATATTTTGGCAATTTTGCTTCAGACTAACATTGTTTTACACTTCAATCGAGTCTGTTCTTCCTTTCGGCTATACCATTTTTTCTTTGAGGTGTTCTTCTTCTTTTGAAAAGTTATGATCAATTCCATGATCATCACGGTATGTGTCCATCCCAAGATTTTTGAATTGTACCATTGTCGGATCTAACACTTATAATCTCACATTCCTTTTGAGTTTGAAGAATTTCGAATAGGGAAGTGAGAATCTTTGTAAGTTTCATCTTTGGATTGCATCATCTCAACCCAAGTATATCGGAGTAGTCATCTACAACAACTAATGTATACTGTTTCCTCCTAAGCTTGCGATTCTGAGGGCCAAATAAATCCATGTGTAGAAGCTCAAGAGTTCTTTTGGTAGAAAGACATGGTTTTGGTTTAAAAGAGATTTTGTTATTTTTCCCAAAATCTGAGGCATCACATTTTTGTCGGTTGGACAATTTAAGGAAGGCAAACCTTTTACCAAATCTCCTTTTGAGAGTTTTGAAAGATAATTAAAGTTTAAATGTGAAAGTCTTTTGTGCCAAAGCCATGAATTTTTGGAAATATTATTTGCTAGACAAATTTGAGTCTTGCTATTTAAGGAAAGTAAATCTATAGCAAAAACATTTCTTTTTCTAGTACCCGATAAGCAAAATTTCATTAGAGATGCTATCTTTGATGAAACAAGGTGTGGAGGAGAATGAGCTCATACCTTTATCACGAAATTGTGAGATACTTAGAAGATTGTGTTTCAAACCTTGTACCAAAGAACATTTTCAATTATTATAGATCCTCGACAATGGATCCATAGCCGATAGTTTTTCCTTTTGAATTGTCCCCAAAGATTACGAAGGTCCTTTTCTGCAATAATGTTAGTAAGGAGTTGGTGATCCGATCGTCATGTGTCGGAGCATCCACATCTAATATCCATATGTCGGTTGAATGATCATCACCATTAAGCATACGAAATGTGAATATTTAAATCATGGTACCCTTTATACTTTTGGGTCCAATGGGTTAGTTTTCTTCGGTATCGGACTTGCCTCGAAATTAGGTTTTTTAATTCGTCAAGTAGGTTTAAATCTATATAAGCATTCATGTGTCGATGACCAAAAGTAGAACAAATATTACATTTGTGATAACCGGGTTTATCGATCATTTGAGGTGAATTCTTTGATTCTTTTGTTTCAGACTTAGAGGTCTTAGCGGCAACAAAATTTATTGGCTTGAACATGTCGGTTGTCTTTCTTGAATCCTCCTCTTTTGTCGGCTAGCCGACATTTGTCGATTGACCGACATTTGTCGATTGTTGAGTTAGGCCGACTTAGAGGCTTGTGACGAAGAGCCCGACAACTTTCATTGTTCATCCTATCCTTTTTGTTAATGTACCTCTTGTCTTGATTCTTATTTCGAGGATAAGTGAATGGTACTGAGCATTATAGACTAATCCCTTGTCCTTTTTTGAGTCTTAGGTTCACCTTTTGATGTTCGATCTCACGACCTTCATCATCCTTTGAGTATCCAAGACCATGTTGGTCTTCATGATCTTTCTGTTGGTCGATGATGGTTTCTACTGACTTTTGACTTTGAGTAAGTGTCAACAACATTGGTCGATCGAAGATTTCTTTCCACAAGGTCGACAATTTGGGCATCGAGATTTTTGCTTGAATCTCATACTTTTCATTGAGACTTTTAAGTTCCGAGCAACTCTTTTTCTTGAACTTTGTAAAACTCATTGATCTTTTTAAGCTCACTGAGTTTTCTTGAGAAATTCTTTCAAAATCACTAGATAAAGAAACATGGATTCTTTTAAGTGTTTCAAATTTGGAATACATTTCTTGCATTTGTTCCAAATCATCAACACTTGAGTCGATAATCTTCTCCTCTGCCTTTTTGAATCATGAGTTATTTTAGCGGTCCTTGAGAAGTCGACTTGACTTTCTTTTGGGTGATTTATGATTCCTTGTCCATAAAATCCATTTCCTATTTTCTTAACCACAAAGCGATCGGGTTTGATGACCTTTGTCGGTTTGGAGTTTGTAATAGGTGAGCTTGACTCATTGTCGGACATCTTTGAGTATTTAGGACTTGGAAACTCATTTTCGAATCATATATAGGCGATTCGCTACAAGACACAAATTTGCTTCTTGCTCAAAATCGTGATTCATTTTCGAATCTGTTTCAATCAAGTGGCAAGATTTTGATCTTGACAACCAAACCTTTTTGTTTTTCAAAATTTACGGGAGCTCTTTTATAGTACTCATTTTTCGTAAAAGGACAATTTGAAGCAAAGTGACGGACTTTCTGATTAAAGCACAATGCTTTTTCTTTCTCAACCTTGTCTTCATTTGTTTTGAAGTAAGATTTTTGAAAGTTTGGAGTAGATGGTTTTGGAAGCTTGGAGAAGGTTTTGATAATTTGAAGAAGACTTTTGAAAATTTCTTTGAAGGTTTTTAAAATTCTTTTTAAAAGATTTGTACTTTCTAAATTGTCTAGCAAAGGCGACAAATTCATCTTCATCAAAGTCGTCATCGGGAGATGTAGGCGTTTTGAAGTTTCTTCTTCTTGACTTGAAGAGATATACCCTAAAAAATTTCTCAATTTCTTGAGTTTTGAGAATTTCTTTTCATAAATTTTTAGACTTGCAACAAGACTACGTATATGAGTTTTGTTCAAGTCTCTAGCTTCCTTTATGGAAGTTACTTTTACATGCCATCTGCTTCCCAAACTGCTAAGAAAACGCATATTTAAATCTTTCATACTATAGACTTTACCAAGAGAAGAACATCTATTACTTACCTCGAGAAATCTGTCGTAGGCATTTTTTAAAGATTCTTTCGGGTCCTTCTTGAATGCATCAAATTCTTGTATGCAATCATACAGTTTGTTGTCCTTGGTATTCTGATCTCCTTCTACATATTCTACAAGAGCATCTCAAATTTCCTTGGCAGTTACACAGTCATATATCTGCTTGTAGTTTTCATCAGGTACCGCACTTGACAGGATATGTACACTCGGCGTCCGATCCATCGGTAATCTTGTCTTCCTCAGTTCATTCTGTTTGAGGTTTGAGGACATATTCTTCTTCTACAGGAGCAAGAGGGTTTACAGTATCATCATCTGCAGCAGAAGATTTACCAACTTTAGTATTTATTTTCATAGGTTGCATATGACCACCTCTTACACATTCCATCAACCGTTTATCAATATTGTTCATATATCTTGTAATTCTTTCCTTCTAGATATCAAAGTGATCTTCATAAAAAATGGGAACTTGTGTGACATTGTTTGATTGAAAAGCTTTTAGAGTTGCCATGATCGAGCTTTCAAGCTGTTAGGCTTGGAAAATAATTTTTCAAAAAGCTAAGCTCTGATACCAACTGTAAGTCCAGATGGCAACGGTTAAGGCTAGAAGGGGGGTGAATAGCCTTTAAAAAAACTTTTGGGGGTTGACTTGTAACACTTAAAAGTTTGGCAGCGGAAAACTTGATCTTGTCAGTCAACTGAAGAATTGGTCAGTTGGCTGACACTTTGAAATTCTTTAAGCTGAAGAAAGTTTATCAGCTGGCTGACACAACAGTTTTCAAAAGAAATTTGTTTTGATGTTTGATCACTGAATATAGAGAAGAAACACGAACACAAGTTAACTGAACAAGTAAGCAAACAATTGTTGTTAACTGGCTGACACTTAATTAGTTGAATAACTTCTTAAGTGTTAGTCAGTTTGCAAGAATATAAGAAATGACTGACAAATCAGTTGAAGTGGTTCACAGATAAACTGCTACGTCCACTACCAAGTTGGTCAGACTTGGATTTTTGAAGTGCACTAATTTTATTAAAAATCTATTTGATCTATAATGGATCAGTGTACAACAAAAGACCAGTGTTTGGGGAGAATGATTGAGAGACAATCAAACTCGTGAGATAAACTGACTGAGTTCTAAATAATTTGAAATGAAATACTCAGTGTTTTGTCTAAACAATAACTAGAGTGAAATTTTCAAAGAGAAGTGTCTAGCTAAAGTTTTTCTTGAAGACAGCGGTTGAGAGATTGTGAGTTGAAAGCTTCTTGACTTCTAAAAATTGTTCTGATTCCCTTCTTCACTAATGCTTCCAATAGGTATTTATAGATAGTCTTTGCAAGCAACCCGTTAGGAACACATTTGAATTTGAAAATGTGTTATGGCAGAGGCAAGATCTCAAAAGATCTTGTGAGATATTATATGGCAGAACATCTACCAAAAACACAAAGTGGGAAAGAGTTAGTACAAGTGTATGATTAAACAAATAAGGAATGATGAATTATCACAAAAGTACGTAGAGATCAGCTATGATAATTGGCTGACAAAAATGATGTGCGGCTGATCAAATATGATATCAATTTCTTGGCTGAAAATCAAGTGAAATGTTTTTAAGCAAATCTTTTTAATTTCAAGATTCAACACTATGGATTGCAAGGGTTGGGCTCTCAAGAACCCTAGAAACTCTTCTCTTAGGCTCTCCAAGAAGTCTCCCACGTTTTTTAGGAGTTGAGGCTGAATATGAAAGCTTAAGTGGGGTGTTAGGGCTTCAAATGGGTTTAAAAGTGAAGTGGGTTATGTTTAGGTTGATTGGGTTGTTTCCCTTTGATTAACCCCTCTAATCCACCTCCAAATCTCAATTAAATGTTTAGGACATGTATTAAGGTAGTTAGGAAGGTTTAGGATTAGTTTAGGATGGGTTTGGGTGGGGGTAGGTTGGGAAATTCACCAAATTTCCTTCAAAATCCCGTAACAGGAAATCTGGCGGTGATCGGTCGCATCATAGAAGCCGTCTTGGCGCATGGTCCCCGGCTTCCTCTTCCGGATTTTGTTGCTTCCTTTCTCGAGTCGGTCTTTCCGCATGCAACCGCAAGCCTTAAAGCTTCGAAGCGGCCTATAATTCAACCCTAAGGACCTCAAACACTTGGCTAAACAAACCAAGTCTCAAACCACCCTCAAAGTAGGTCAGAACCATCACAACAACTCCGAAACAACCCGGTGCGAAACCGAGCGCAAGGCGCGACATCTCGCTAACGAAACGTCGAATGAAACCACAAATCGACGGGCAACAACCCATGATTGTAAACACCTAAAAGGGATACAAAATAGGCATGAATGCCTCTCAGATGATGAACAACAGATAGGGGAAATAAGTTCCCGAAAGACGAGACGATCACCCGGCTCAATCTCAAACTACGCGAAAAGGATAATTGCTATTCTCGAAGCGTCAAAACTTCACGAGACTTATGGAATGCATCCAATTAGAAGTATAACACATCTAAACATGTTATTTAATCATCATGTAAAGATCTAGGACCAAATCGAGGTCAAAAACACAAAACCCGAATAAACTCTCAATCGCGTTGCATTTCGACTATCGTCGGGTTACGACTTTTGACTTTAGCAAGTCAATAACTATATGACATCTGTTAAAAGTGTTTTAGTCTTAATGTGATCTCTCATACACATTTAGACCCTCTCACAAACCAAACAAGCAATCAACCAAAGAAGAAACTTAGTTGATTTGGGGTCTTACAGCCCAAGTATTTCAAGGATAAAGCCAATGTTATACAGGATGATGCTTCTAACTAAGATATATAGCAACCTAGTTGTTGATTTGGACATTGTATCAAAGCTCTTTGTTATTCTTAATTTCATCCTTTGGAGAAGTATAATGTGATTGTATAATGATATTGGATAATAGCTGCAGACTTCTAGTGGCTTATTGATCTTAGAGTACCTTACCTTCTGCACCCTGGTACACTTGCTTGAATAACTTACTAAAGCTCCTTTCAAGTTCACTCAAAGAGCATACATTGAAATATGATAAAGAAGATAGGGCATTACTAAAGGTTGGTCTCTATTAACCCAGCCATTCCCATTACATCCTTCCTTAATCCTTATTGCAGCTGGAAGAACTTTGTTTTGATAGAAAAAGAAGCTTTTTATATATAGGAAGAAAAAGTAGGTGTAACTTATCCAACATTATAGACACAATCAGCGCTGACAAGGCGATGAACATTACGGATGTGACAACCACACGATGTAGGCGATTGCCAATACAGATGTGAACCAAGACATGGCAATTTAGCAATCTACAGCATGCCGACACCAACAAGACCACTAAGACAGAACCAACAATAAGGCGCGAAAACAAAGTATAAGCGGTAGAAGCCCGAAAAACCTTTATCTATCAAGAAGGCGAACAATCACTGCCATGAACACGATACTTGTTTCTTATATATAAAATCTTCTACCTAACCACACTTTTGTGTTTTACCATTACACCGGGTTGTCTACTAATTTGGTAATATATTTGCCTAACAATTGTCCATCTATCATCTATTTGATTTTGTTGACTTATCATGGCATTATTTGAGGTCAAAGATACAAGCAACATATTACATGAGGTGTTTGCTATAGACAATAGGCTACAGTTTCAGTTTCTTCATTGGACCTAAAGTTTCTTGTTGTTACTCTAACGTTCAAATTTATAAGACATTTGAAGACAATAAATCAATGTTCATAAAAGAATTGGCATGTCCAAATTGTCCAATGCAGTAAGAAAGTCTAAGAAATTCAATTTCAGGGTCATACACCCTCGGGCGCATTCAACTTGGCATTCATTATCCGTGGTTATTCCACAAGTTGATCTTGAAACTATAGGCCCTGATGAAGTTTGAAAATGAGTCGAAAAATATCCTGATAATTGGTCCCAATAGCAGGGCAAGACACAACAAGTGTCGGTGTTCATGAGAATCTAATCTTTGTAAATAGTAGCAACAATAAAATTAGTGGAGTACCCCAAAATGCAAAACAAAGTATTATGAAGACTTCGGAACCACAGACCTAAAACCAATTTTGAATTTAGAGAGACCTCTGCAATAGAGAAAACAAACAAATTAAAGCTGGATGGGAGCTTGGGAAACTCTAAAGAGAACTGATAGAAATGGAAAAGTTATCATATAGCAATCATTCAACTTTCAAAGACAACTAAAAACATTCAGTGGTCAATCGAGGGAAATAGTTATCTCAAAAGACCCCCAGAAAAATGCCAGTAATCACTTAATTTTAAATATATTGAGCAGGATATGACTAAAATATCAATTTGGGGATAGAGAGATTAACTGCAAAACATAACAAGGCTGCCAGAGCAAATGACATTTGAGCAAGAAGAAGCTACTGGTACAATAACTAGTACACATTGCATGTGAAACATAGATACCAAATATTACAATCGCATCACTTCATCTGTTGCTTCTCATACCTAATGACGCAAGTCCATGTCAAAAGATTCAAGGAGGGCTCCATGGGAATTTTTGGGTAAGAGTCAAACACAAAAAAGGAAAGGAAATTTCGAGACAACCCATATTCTACCAGTTACTATCAAAGTGGTCCGACTAGTTTTGACTAAAAGAAGCAGCCACAACAATGCAAGGTAAGTGATGCTGGTACATCAGACCTTTACAATGAATTTCTTTTTTATTTCAAAGTTTCACACAAAAACAAGTTATTCATAAAAGGTGTCACTGCCACCTCAGGTTCTATACACAGATCTGTTGGTTCATTCCACCACAAAATTTTAGAAAAGGCTTACAATGATGATGATCTGATCAGGATTCTCACCACAAGGAGCAAAGCCTAGATTAATGCAACACTGAACTAATACAAGAATGAGAATCCTGATAAGATCATCATCATTGTAAGCCTCTTCTAAAATTTTGTGGTGGAATGAACCAACAGATCTGTGGTATGTCTTATGACTATGAATAACTGTTTAAACTTTGAAATAAAAAATTGTTGTAAAGGTCTGATGTGATTGTAGCATCAGTTACCTTGCATTTGTTGTGGCTGCCTTCTTTAGTCAAAACTAGTCGGACCACTTTGATAGTAACTGGTAGAATATGGGTTGGCTCATTCGAAATTTCCCTTTTCCTTTTCCAGAGATACAGAGATATGAGCATCTTGAAAAAGATGAGAATTTGTGGTTGATTTCGGTAATGTTTGATGGATAAGGGGACTAGGCTTGTACAAACGATGTTGTTGTTGCTATTGGAGAAGGAAACGACGGCGTGAACAGATGAGGAGGCAGCGGCCACAGATAGTAGATATGAGGATTTGATAATGGATTCGGTAATGTTAGAGGGATTCCAGGAGGACGAGGTGGACGGTTGGCCATAGGTTATGGCGGCGATTTATTGGAAGGTTGGGAGTAGCCGAGAGGCCCGAGACGAAAACGAGTAGCAGGAAAGATGGCAATGGCGAGGTGCGGCGACGGCGGTGATGGCCGTGACGGTAAAGTGTGCGGCTAGAGCTAGATGACGACGTGTGCATCAGGAGATGGCAATGTGCATTCTATGAAAACAGAGAGGGTTCTTTAAAAGAGAAACAAAGGCAAACAGAATTGTGTGAAGAACTCTATGACTGGACCATTTTGCCCTTCAACAAAGTCATATGCTCCTCACATGAGGGTATTCAACGGCTGAAAATTGACAGAATTGGTTGGAAGGACCAATTGCGTTTTTGGATCAGTACAATGTTTTAAAATTTTTGAATTTCTGTTCCGGGACCAAACTCAAAGAAAGCAAAATGTACGGGACCCGTTTGTGTTGTTTTCTCTCAAATTTCTGGCCTCCAAATTGTGTTCCTATGCATAACAAAGACAGAAAAAACAAGTTTTACATTATCATCCCCTCCCCCCAAACCCGAAAAAGAAAAGAAAAAAGAAAAAAAAGGAACAACTAATAGTGATTGACCAAGTGTAATCATCTCCATACAGACGTTCCTCATAAAAGTTTTCAGTTTAAATAATCTGAAAAAACTTACCAAATTGGTGGTTGACTAATGCCCAGTCCATTACATGTAAGTATCATCCCTTTAAATCTAGCTAGATATTCCTACAGAGGCAAAACATAAAAATTGTCAGTAATAATACCAAGACTAGGTAACCTGAAACCAAGTTAATAGAGTATGAAAAGAGTCATAAAAGTTTCTTACCCCCAATGTATACTTATCTATTTCATAGTTGCCACTTAGATCATACTCAAGTCGCTTGGCAGGATCACTTAACACTGAATTGAAGCCATAAATCATTAAATAAATATAGGGCTTGAAGGAGATGACGAAATACACTCAACATCCCATACAAGGAATCCCACTTAAGAAGAAAGTACAACATTTATAGCAAGCACTCGTGCTCTCTTACTTATTCCCATCAATGAGTATAACTGCTGTCATTTATAGAAGCCACAAGGTAAATTTGAAATCTTGAATTACAATTCATATTCATAATGTTAATAAGAGACCTTTTTTTGGGACATCCTGAAAAGGAGGGACTCTTTTGGGAGCATTTATGCTCTAGATTTCAGAGGTGAGAAACATGAACACCTGTTCATGGACAATATTTTCTGACCAAACATGAACACCTGTTAATGGTGTTGCCCATACAAGAGGGATTGAGAATCAGTAAATCATTTGGGGAATCATTAGCTATTGCTGCTGGTTTGATTGGAAAGCTTTCTTATGAGACCTATCTTTAGGTTGTTGAGTTTTTTGCTTCCATCCCTTAGACACAGACAATGTTTTGACGGTGTACTAAAGGGAAATCTCATCATGCATTGTGCGTGCTGCTGTATTTTAAGTTTTGTCATTTCTGTTTCAAAATCTGCAACACAATAAATCTTCCCAAATTACAATATTCGTACATTTCTAGCTACCAGTAGCTAACTAGGGCAACTGCTGCGAAGGGTATTCATAATCACAGTCAATGTATTCTATGACCCTTGTTATCCAAATAATATGTATTCAGATTTTTTTATAGTAAAAAAAAAAGTGACATCTTAAAGCTAGCTATTCCTTTCATTATCAAACACTTTAATCCTAAACTATGTAAAACATTAACTAGGATAAGAATCATTTAAAAAAGAAAGAGAAGTTTCCATGGATAGATGATGTAAAGTGATAGTTGTTGTAATCACTCAAGTAGTGAAAAAGGAAAAAAAAACCCCAATTACTCATCTCATCAGAAAGCTGCTGAAACTCAAGATAGCTCAATTCAAAATTTCCTCTAACTAAAATCAACTAATGATTCAAACTGGGATATATAAAAATTCAAATGAGGAAAATAAAAATTTGAAAATCAACAGAATTGAATCATATCATACAAAATTATTTTTTATCTGCCCAAAATCAGCCAATAACGCCAAGCTCCTCTTCTTCGCCGAAATATATCAGAATAATTTTGTGGGCAACAACTAAACAAACACCATTCATTCAATATATAAATAAGAATAATACAATCAAAATATTTAATACGTACAAGATCTTTTATACCCTGTTCGAGGTGGAATAAACTAACGGTATCAATCTACCCACCCCAAAATGAAAAAGAAAACACACACACACAACTCCAAAGTTAAATAAGAAACAATCTCCCCACCCCAAAAAAGAAAGAGAGAAACACGCATACGGCATACACACACACACGCACAAGAGCTATAGCTAAAAGAGAAAAAAATTGCAACACAATAAGAAAATCCATTCAGGAAAATCACATGAACCAGTATTGCTAAAATACATAATAAAGAGAAATATTAACAAACATATATACACACACAAAAGAGCTATACCTAATAAATTAGATGGGGAAGAACAAAATTGCAACAGAATAAACAAATCCATAGGGGGAATTCACATGAACCTATGTTGCTAAATTCAAGAGCAAGAGCTTGGTATTAACTTCTTAAAAAATTAAGACCCTTTCCTAAGTGCATTCATCAATCACCAAAAAAAAAGAAGGATTCTCCACTTTACAAAGTTGTACATCGGGAGAGAATTGAATACCTTGTTTGGAGGAGAGTGAAATCGTTTAACTCAGTTGACCGAACCGTAGCTTTAAATCCGATAGTGAGGATGACAGAGTGTGGTGTGGCTGCTGGAAGAAGACGACGGGTTTTGGAAGAGAACGCCGGAGGAGAGCACGAGATAAAACGAAGGGAAGGGTGTGAAATCTGATTTGGGGTTTAATTAATTTTGTCCAGACTAGGTTTTTCTTTTCTATATGCAAGTCAAAATGACGTAGTTTCAATCAAGTTTTGTAATTTTAAAAAATAAAATTTTATAATTGTTACAATAACTGTTGCAATTTAGGCTCCCCTTCTTCCCTCCATTTTTTCCCCCCAAAAAAATATAGCGGCTAATGGGTTTCCCCAAAAAAATTATAGCGGCTAATGGGTTTCAAGTCTAGGAATGAGCGATACACTTTATATTGCAACTAAATTCAATTACGTTGCAATATTCTGTTGCAGTTGCCCTGTTTTCTTGTAGTGGCATATACGAGAACATAGCATCTCTACAAGCCTAACCATTTCATCAAACATGCTCCCAACACTTAAACAACAAGGTAGAATGATTTATCATACATTACCACACATAAATGACATCATAATAAGGGTTTATAATCTGTTCATAATCTGTTCATACAACCGAAAATGCAACATTTAGCATATACGAGAACATAGCATCTCTACAAGCCTAACCATTTCATCAAACATGCTCCCAACACTTAAACAACAAGGTAGAATGATTTATCATACATTACTACACATAAATGACATCATAATAAGGGTTTATAATTTGTTCATAATCTGTTCATACAACCGAAAATGCAACATTTAGCATATACGAGAACATAGCATCTCTTCAAGCCTAACCGTTTCATCAAACATGCTCCCAACACTTAAACAACAAGGTAGAATGATTTATCATACATTACTACACATAAATGACATCATAATAAGGGTTTAGAATCTGTTCATAATCCGTTCATACAACCAAAAATGCAACATTTAGCATATACGAGAACATAGCATCTCTACAAGCCTAACCATTTCATCAAACATGCTCCCAACACTTAAACAACAAGGTAGAATGATTTATCATACATTACTACACATAAATGACATCATAATAAGGGTTTATAATCTGTTCATAATCTGTTCATACAACCGAAAATGCAACATTTAGCATATAAGAGAACATAGCATCTCTACAAGCCTAACCATTTCATCAAACATGCTCCCAACACTTAAACAACAAGGTAGAATGATTTATCATACATTACCACACATAAATGACATCATAATAAGGGTTTATAATCTGTTCATAATCTGTTCATACAACCGAAAATGCAACATTTAGCATATACGAGAACATAGCATCTCTACAAGCCTAACCATTTCATCAAACATGCTCCCAACACTTAAACAACAAGGTAGAATGATTTATCATACATTACTACACATAAATGACATCATAATAAGGGTTTATAATTTGTTCATAATCTGTTCATACATCCGAAAATGCAACATTTAGCATATACGAGAACATAGCATCTCTACAAGCCTAACCATTTCATCAAACATGCTCCCAACACTTAAACAACAAGGTAGAATGATTTATCATACATTACCACACATAAATGACATCATAATAAGGGTTTATAATCTGTTCATAATCTGTTCATACAACCGAAAATGCAACATTTAGCATATACGAGAACATAGCATCTCTACAAGCCTAACCATTTCATCAAACATGCTCCCAACACTTAAACAACAAGGTAGAATGATTTATCATACATTATTACACATAAATGACATCATAATAAGGGTTTATAATCTGTTCATACAACCGAAAATGCAACATTTAGCATATACGAGAACATAGCATCTCTACAAGCTTAACCATTTCATCAAACATGCTCCCAACACTTAAACAACAAGGTAGAATGATTTATCATACATTACTACACATAAATGACATCATAATAAGGGTTTATAATTTGTTCATAATCTGTTCATACAACCTAAAATTCATCATATAGCGTATACTAGAACATGGCATCTCTACAAAGTCCTAAGTGCTCTCATTGACCTCAAATAGCAAGATTGTTTTCCCTAGGGTCAATGAGGCTAAAATAAATAGAAAGGGATGTTGTAACTCACCTTAAATCAGTCCTACAAGATGTACAGAACGTCCATGCAAAGGTGGGTATGTGATCTCCTTGACCTCCTCTCTTCTTCTATGGTTGGGTTTTGGCAATGGCCTCCTCAAGACTTGGCCACCATTGTTGATCACCTATGAACCTTCAAGAAAACCTCTCCAACCTTAGAGATATGATCAGCCACGTTTTTTTGGAGAAGATGGCTGAGTAGGATGGCTTAGTGGAGGCATTTGTCAATCTTTGGCTGAAGTGGGGTGGGAGAAGGTATCCAATGCATGTTTGTGCATGTTGGATGTCTTTCCTTGCCAAGTGTCTTGCATGCACTCAAAGCTCCCAAAACTTGTCAAGCATGCAGAGGAGGATAGATAGGTCGAACTAGGGTGGTTTAGGGTGGGTTAGGATGGGTTTGGGTAGGGTTAGGTTGGCCAAATAGAAAGTCTAACACACAATGAGTGGTCAACTATAATAAACCAGAATTTAGGTCATTTTACAAAATGTTCCTGTACTGACATACACGTCCTAAAATTAAACAAAAGGTATTTTTAGAAATCTCTATGAGTCTAGTTTCTAACACATCAAACGGATCCAAATTCCGAGTTTCGTACACAAAGTTATGGCCAAAATACTACAGACCTATCATGGCCTTCGGAAATACGCGAATTTCCGAAAATCAAACTCGAGCGTGTGTAAACGTTTACACGACCACTCAAAAATAATTCTAAGTTAATTCCCCAAGGTAACCTAGTCATCTAGGGTCAAAATAATACCAACCGAAAAATTCGTACAAAGAAAAAGAACGACAAGAAGTAAAGTAGCAATCAAACCGTCGATTCGACAAGCATTCAAACAAGATTTAAATCATGTTGATGATATTATGAATGATATCTAATACTTACATATATGCATCCATATAGAAGTCTAACACATCTAAACATGTTATTTAATCATCATGTAAAGATCTAGGACCAAATCGAGGTCAGGAACACAAAAACCCGAGTAAACTCTCAATCGCGTCACATTTCGATTATCGTCGAGTTACGACTTGTGACTTTAGCAAGTTAACAACTAAATGACATCTTTTTAAAGTATTTTGGTCTTAATGTGATCTCTCATACACATCTAGACTTTCTCATAAATCAAATAAGCGATCAACAAGGGAAGAAGTGCGAGTATCGCACGCAATTCAAGCTAACCGGGAATCGTGGTCTTACATGAGTCACATAAAAAAATTGTACACCAGATTTATAAGACTAATATTTAAAGAATAGATCCTGGGATTATCTCATCAGAATTGTCGTTTTGTGGAATATAGATACTCAGTTAAGGATTGGTTTGTTGTTGGGTTAACAGCAAAGTTGTGCTTGCTGTTGTGGATCTGAAATAAATAGTGTTATATATAGATCAGAATCCATAGGCAAACACAAAAGTTCATGCTATCAAAGGATGTACAAGCAAAGGCAGATAGACATGATGTAAAGTTTCTTTGAACAAGTTTTGATTTAGATCAAAATATACTCGAATACAAAGAGGATCTAAAGATTACAAGTTTCAATACAACTTCCTATGACTTAACTACTCCTTTTAAACAACTAATCTAAACACCTGATACATTTCTAAAGGTAAAATGTTACAAGGAGATGTCTATGAAGACCATGGACCCAGATCCGTTTAACCGGTTGGCAAACACAATATAGGTCCAGATCAAGGAGCTCATAATGAGCCAAGGAGAGAGCGGGGCTCATCCTTTTCTCCTCTTTAGCAGGTTTTTTCTATCCCAGACGCACTGCATAAACACCTACTATATTTTTCTAGATAGCAGTTCCAATGCAGGCACTCATCCTCGGAGGTTTGAGAGGGGAAATCTTAGGAGAATCATATTTGGCTCACTGAAGATAGGAGGATCTTCTAAATGAGAAGGAGCATTCAAATGTGAACAGGGTTAAAGAGAAACAGAAGATATATGCTAAATGGTTGTTGAGGAAATTTTTCATACAAGAGGAATCCTCGAAACTAACCAAACAACTTATGGGGAATAGAAGGAATGATTCCAAGTTGTTGAGAGAAAGGCTTGATCTACTACTAAGAATTCTCCAAAGTAACATTCTGGAAGAAAGGGATTTAGTATCAGTGTCTATCATAGTGTTTGGAGATAGTTTGCAAGTGATAGAGAAGAAGGACGGATGTCTCTATTTATACTTACTGAGGCAAGACTAAGGACCGGTCTTAAGGGTGAACTAATAAAGTGTGAAGGGTCCTTTCATCTGCTCACTGTAAAGTCACAAAGACTTATGTGAGAGAGAGTCAATTCTTAGATATCCGGTAAGTTGTTCTCCTTGGAAGGCCCAAAAGAAAATTGAAAAGACAAATCGACTTTCTTGAGAAGATAAAAAGAGTTTTGATTTGTCAAATCAACTTTTCAGTGAGATTTGACAAAATAACTTTTCATAAACAGTTTTTGAAGAAAAACATTTTACCTTTTTAAGCATTTTAAGTTTACTAAGAATCTAAGGAATTTGTCATTATGCTTTAAGAAGTAGTCAATTTCGAAAAGCTTAGCCTCAACCTTTGTAGAAATTGCAAAGGTACCCATGTAGTTTGCATATTGTCTACTTAGGTAGAAACTCCTATAAGTCAGCACATAGAACTGAGCTTATGAAGTTCATTGCACCAAGAAGGATCATTGAAGAAGGAGAATTGATGTTGCAAATACACAGCAGATCAAAGATAGCTTTGAATAAAAGACATCAATTCAGATTGGTAATGTATATCATACTTAAAAGAAGAAAAAGGAATCAAAGAGCGTAGTATGATAAATGATTACTTAAGCATTTATATTTGCAAAATAAAAACATAGATGAACAGAGCATGCAAATATAAATGATGTGCATTGAGGATTTATTCCTGAATATCAAAGAGAAAAAAGACAAAACAAATATTAGTCATAAATCATAATACCCAGTAAGAAGAAGATTTTACTGAAACAAAAGAGTAGGGATCACAATTCAGTTAGGTAAAGAGATAGTCAAAGGTAGCTAGATGATCTTTGAGAAAAATTGTATTCCTGAATGAGAATCAAAAAGATCATTAGTAACACTTTGTGAGCTTTAAGAAGCTCTAGAGAAAATACAAAGTTACTGGAATAAGTATAACAATAGAAAAAGGAGGAAGGAAAGAACATGATCTTGATTAACTTATTCTTCCTAGGTCTCAGTGCGTAGAAACCAGTAGAGAGCACTGGACTTGGAGTGTACCTTTATTGACAGTCTCGTTCAGATTAATGGAGATGTCTTCCCGAATGAGCCTTTAGGAATTTGAGCTATTGTGTCTGTAATAGATGTTGCTTAAGGAATGATTTCATTTGCGACATTTTTAGAGAATTGTTATTCAAGTTTCTTAGTGGTTCATTACAGATATCTCTTTGAAATATAGACTAAGTTCCCAGAAACTAAATATCATAAAACAGAGGGATCAATCAAAGTTTCATGATATGGAGTTTTTGACTTTTAATCTTTTTCATAAGACGAATCAGAAATCTTGATAAAATTCTTTCACAGTCATGTTGCAGAATTTTAACTAAGAAATTTTCTCTCGAGAAGGTGTTAGATTGATAACAATCGTTAGCCTTATGTCAAGAAAATTTGAATATCAAATTTCCATTATTATGAAGCATCCATCGAAATTTTTATACATCTGAAGAAGAAATACTTCATAGTGCCAATAAATATATGCATATCTGTCATATGAATAAGTTCTTACAATCATCAAGGTAATAGTATCTTTCTCAAATGAATTTTTGAAAAAACAAAGAGTATACAAATATAAACTGGTTTTTCAAAAAAATTCAATGAAATCCTTGTCAAAAGTTTTTGCTTTTTTTAAAAAAAAATTAATTGACATGCATTTGGAATGAGCTTTTTGAGGATCAAACTCTCAGGTGGTTAGACCTGGCATAAAGCTTGAAGAGCTTGGCTCTGATACCAATTGTTGGTCCGCAATAAAGCTCAAATAGGCTAGAGGGGGGTGAGTAGCCTATGATACCGCATTAAAAATTTTCTTTTCAATATACATGAAGTATAGATATTTTAGTGGTATAGACGGTTGACTTATAGAGCATGCTTGCTGTTAGTTTAGAACAGAATAGAGCAGAACAGAAGACTTGCTCTCAGCAGAGTTATGAACTCTGCTGGTGAACCGTTAATAAAACAAAAGCCTGTTTAGAAAGAGTTTAAGCACCGGAAATATTTAGGCTTAGGTTTTAAGAAGTCTTAAATAGTTGTACACGATTATATGATCAAAACAACATCATACTTAATCCTTCTTCCAAAATGGAAGTTTTAGGAAGTCATTGAAATGTGGTCTTTCAAAGAATAAATCAGTTTATTAAACCACAAAGAGAGATAAAGATTGGTAGATGAATAATTGAAAAAACATCTGAATTTATTCAAGGATAAATTACAGATTACATCAACCTAGACTCTCTATGAAAATTTATGTTCTCATCTTCATCAATCCCCAAGTCCTGTACTTAATCGTTTATAGACAAACTCTTAAGTACAAAGGACAATAGGAGACCAGATGAGAAACAATGATGAGAAGACACTATGGTTATTTGTTCAGATAATAAATATCTGAACGAATGAGTGCAAAGCACTCGACCTCCTAAGATGATTGAATATTACACAATCAACAGCATTTGTATCAGAATACAAATCTGAAGATATGAATATAATATGTATATACAACTCTTCATCTTCCTTGGGCAACATTTGCGTTGATCTTCAAATTGATCAACGACTTGACCTCTAGCTTTAGAAATAGGTTTCTGAAGCTTCAGCTAAAGGCAGAGTTCTTCGAAGAAGGATGAAAAACTCAAATCAAGAACTGGGTTTTTGACCAAGGCGAGAATCTTGACTGTAGATGATCTCTAATCTCTCTTCTCTTCTTCAAGGAGATTCTTCCTAGCAATTCACAGAAGATGAGTTGCTAAGGTCTGGCTAGGCTCACTGCAAATAGGATGTAGAGAACTTAGATGCGTTGGTGAAGATGATCTCGTTGTCGATCTCTTTTCTTCTTCGAAGTTTTGATGTAGATACAGAGACTCCGGTTGTCTCTATTTTTTGTCACCTTTTAAGAGTAGAAGAGATATCCTTTTTATATTCATTGTTGTCAAGATGATCGTTGAGATTTGAAGATAAAATTTCTATCTGTTAGTGATGTTGAATGTTGAAATCCACTAGATAGAGATGTGTAGTTCAGCTGGACCTTTGACCGATGGATAAAAGACTTTGTCATTAAGGTCCTGAACTGGTTGCCTGTCAGACTGTCATGGATAGATTCCTGAAAAGTAAGTCTGACGTCTGATGCACTGTCTGGATGATCTGTCTAATAAAGTGAATTCTTTTACAGATATCATGAGAAAGAAAAGATCTTGCAGTATCAATGATGTCAGGCTTCACGAGGATTTGAATGGCTCTTGAAGCGTGAATAATTTTTGTCTTTGTCTTGATCTACTGCAGTCTTAACTTCTCTGAAGCATGTGCAGAATAAAGTCTGTTGGTCTGATGTTCAAGGGTGAATCTATCTTCAAAGAAAGACTGCTGCTCGTTGATGTGAACATTCAAACTGTAACAAATCTGCTGGTGGGTCTTCAAGGTGTCTTCGAGATGCACTTAACAAGTGTGCTGATGAGGAATCCTTTGAGACTTTGTCACTATAGCACGTCTACTGGTGGCGAGTCTTCAGGGAATCCTGTAGTGCATTCAACAAGTCTGCAAGTGACGAGTTTTGTGAAGAGCCCTTTTGAGACTTCAGCAAGTCTGCTGGTGCTTTGTGCATATGAGGTGTTGTTCTGTTCAATCATCTTATGAGGAGGTTAGGACAAGACTAGGACGACCTAATCTTAGACCTATGTGTTGTCAAACAAGTTGCCACACTAATCGGCACGTAGACCTTTTAGCCACTTGTTATGACACACGGTAATGGGAATAAGCAAATCAAAATATTAGGGATATGCAACCAGATAATTTGATTATCAAGGAGCTATTCCAACAAGCTTCACTTTCCTTAGCAATTGATTGGTTCAATGAAGTTGGCTACTCCAAAGACTCAAAATTAGTTTGACTCGAAGTAGTAGGGAAAACACTTTCCCAGTGGAAAGGCCTTCGAAGTAGATCAACTCACTCAAAGGATCAACTTCGTTCCCCCAGCTTAAATGATTCTACCACAGCTCCTGCAAATGAATCTAATTTTTCTTCCTCTCTCTCTCTCTCTCTCTCTCTCTCTCTCTCTCTCTTTCATTTCCTGTAGTGGGTTGGGTTGTCAATGTTTCAAGGTTGAAAATGAAGTTTGAGGTGCTAGCACAAGAAATAATTAAGGGTATTAAGGGCATAAAATGCAAAAAGACCCAATTGTGTTCAGTTGGGGTATTTTTGGGAATTTAATTTTTCCATCGAAAAAATTAGATAGAGTGATGAACGTGAAAATAAAGCCAAGTATAGTGATTAAGTTGAGAAAAAAAATACAGTGAACTTAACGAAAAAAGTGTGATAGTAGGGCGATCAAATTACGATTTATACCCTATTTTTATTTAAACTAGTTTCTATATAACATTAGCTTGTTTTTTTTTTTATTTTAATGTTATCCAATTTAAATTTTTACCAAAATTGAAAAAAATAAAAAACTAGTGATTTTGTGAGCAGTAATAGCATTAATGTATAGTTTTTATCATGAAAGTCATATTAAAAAGCACTTAACCACTTTGGAGCAATAATGTCAATTGTCTTAATATTGTTATTACATTTCAGGTTGTTTTATTTTTTTACCAAACACTATAACTGAAATTTGTTCTTTAATAGTATTCTCATTTCATTTCTTATGTTGCAAAACCTATTTTGGGAATCATCTTCTCAACTATTTATGCGAAATCTCATTACTAGTTATCGATTATGCGAAATTGATTTCATTTTCATGTACCAATTGATGCAAAGTTAGTGTTGGGAGTTTAAAGTCCAATAAAAACTTGGTGAGAATTTAGCAAAACAATGAAGAAAGAAAGAAGTTTAATTAATATTAATTTTGGGGTTGATATAGTACAAATAACAGTTGGCAAGAAAAAAGGTAAAAAAAGAAGAACAAATATAAAATAAAATTGGACTAAAAATACAAGTTGATATCACATTTATTGCAACCATTTACATTAAGGAGCAACTCATATCAAAGAACAATTGGATGAGGATCCAACCCAAAGATTCCACCTATATGTGCAAACAAAGTTTTCAACTAAAAGAAACCAACCAATGATTTATGTTCTTACTTAAAATCCCTTTTAAACCATCCCTTGATCATACGGTAATTGGGATTAATATGATAACATGCTGATCTCATTTGCTCTCCAAACATCTACTTAATCATCACACCAGCAGAGATGAAGTTTGTTGCGATCTCCATCCCAATATTTTGGCCCGACAACTAGTGTAGCTCCTGTTTGGAAAGTTAAGAATTTTGCGGCTGTCGGGCACCTAGTTTCTTTCCTATTGATGGAGTTAACATATGGCTATGACATGAGCCAGTGATGGCTATTAACGAGTGTGTGATTTTGAGCATCTCGTATTTCTGCATCTCACTCATCAAGTACTCCATGGGCTTTCTTGGTATGGTAGTGCCTTGTATGCCCAAGATCCTGAGCTTAAGAAAATTGTGACGATGGAAGGTGTAAAATGTTCGTCCAACTCACTCATGAATTTGAGCTCTTTTAAGTTTGGACAATTTTCCTCGATCACCTTTACTAGAAGCGCATTGGAAGAATCAGTGTTCGGAACCATCATGGAACCCCACACACTGAAACACCTTGCAATGCATGTAGCTAGATGTTTCAGTTGGCACCTGCATAAATGAATTTCCCATATTATAAACTAAACAATATGGTTGGCGCTCGGATGGGTTGGGTCGAATCGAAACAGGTCGTGACCCATTATAACCCAAATATTAAATATATTGAAATGGTTTGAGTCAAAACGGGTAACGTGTCGACCCGCTTTGAGTAGGATTTTTTGCCAAAAGCCATACATTTTTATAGCAAAATTTAACAGATCAAAATGGGTAACGGCCTAACGGGTCCGACCTACTTTAACCCGACCAGGCTTGTTATTTTTTTTGAGTCGAAACGGATAACCCATTTCGATCCAAAAACATTAACAAGTCGGATTTGATCGGGTAATCTTCAGGTCAGGTTGGTTGGGTGGATTAACGAGTTTTGGATTATAATTGTCCGGCCTACTAAACAAACTACCATATGCAATCTAACTTCAATTTAAGCTAATGAACATCTACGCATGTATAAACTCCCTCTATTTTACCCAAATAGTCTACACATGAAAAGTCAAATAATTAAGGGATATATCAATGATATATTAATGTTATTGGAGTTTGTCATAATTAAAACAAAAACTTAATCATAACTAATACGATTATAACACAAGTTGAAGGTAAAAATAAAAAATTATTGTGAACTCTTTACCTGAAACGGATAGAATATGAAAGTTTATTCTTTACGTGATATAACACAAAATTGACAAAGACTAGAATGATCTCTAAGTATATTAGACTCTTGACTCTTTGTCGTATGAACAGCTAAGCCAAAGTCAAAAGGCCTATTACATAAATCTAATATACACTCAAAAATACTCCCATAAAAATGTTTTATTTAACAAGTTAATTGTTTTATCTTCTTGGAATTGCACTATAAATACTCCGTATAACTTATCCTATAAATAAGAACTACAATATTTATTTGAGACAAACCTAAGAGAAAAATGAGTTTTCTTTTGGAATGAGGGGAACAATATGATTTCAGGTAAAGATATACAAGACATAAATAAGTTTAGTTAATTGATTTATTGAATATATATATATATATATATATATATATATATATATATATATATATATATATATATATATATACTTAGTGTTCTTAGAATATAGCCGAGGTTTACAAAAATACAAACCACTCCCCTCTTTCCATAGAATGTCTAAATATTTATCCTTGGCTGAGAACAGGTTCTAACAAAAGAGATATGAGTGAGGATTAATAACTTTGGAGACAAATAAATAAAAGTTGGGACATGCAACCATGCATATACATGGTGCATGAAAAACACGAAAAGCATGGCACAAAACTGACACGATAGGCATGATAAGTAAAAAGTACGATTTATTTAATCAGACACGTTAAGCCCAATAAATATTATAAAATATATAGTTTTGATTTTTTTAATACATATTTGGTAAATTTATCAATATAAATAGTTAAGTAGTGTAAAAGACATAAATGTTCAAATGATAAAAATAAGAAATAATCATGAAAATAGTTTGAAAGAGGTGAACAACCCCTAGTAAATTTTAAAAATTATATTTTAATAACATATATATTTTAGTTAACGTGTCTATCGTGCTTATCAAATCAGTCCGATAACAACCATTTTTCTTCATGCGTTATCGTGTTGGTCTCTAATGACCCGAACCCGATAAGCCACTGTCCAAACCTTATAATTTCGTGTCGCGTGCATGTCGGTTAATCGTATCGTGCCTCAAATTGTCACTCCTAATCATGTGTTGACACATGCATACATAGAGCCAACAATTCAGTAAAAAAGGGGATAAATATATGTACTCATATTACTTAACATACCATGAGTGAAATGCAATGAATAACGACTATATGCTTTTCTTCAAGATATCCCCCATTGTATGTGGATGCAATGACCTAACACACATAAATAATAAAATATCAAGAGTGAAAAAATTGACACAATCAAAGGACTCTCTATCCACAATGTGTATCTCATAAATAAGAATTCAATAATTAGCACAAATCTTCTCAATGTGAATGAAGCATATACATCTTGTGGTGATCTTAATTTAAGTGAGACGCCCCAAGGTACGTCATATTGTGCTTAAACATACAAGGATGAAAGTGGAAGATGCAAAGAAAAAAAAAAGGAAAGGAAACTACGTTGCTTAAAATGTAATTTGAAAATCAATTATTGGTTCCAACCTTCAAAGTTATTGATTAAGTGCAATAGATGTTACATGATCATTATTAGAAAATGGTTTTTCTTTTTCACACATCACATTAAACACCCTTACCCGTAATTCCCTTAGGCTGAAAACGTCAAAGAAAAATCCCCAAAAGAGTCCACGCTCGAGATTGTCCAAGCTGCCATGAAATTAAAATAAAATAAAAAAGATAGATTACAGGTTCACTGGCTAGACTTCACTCGTCTAACGTAAAGAATCCCGACGATTTAACTTCTTTAGACTTCACTCGTCTTCAAGAAAAGGAACCGATTTTAGGGCAGAACAAAACGTGTTCTATAAAGTTTTGCAACCTTCAAAATCTAAAAATTAAAATGAAATATATCCTATTTTTATACTAACTAAAAAATCTCATAACTATCTAGGAAAGCATAAATAAAACTATAGTCCTTGTAGGACTATATTTCAAACAACTTAATTAACTTAACTACTAACTACTTGTTTCCTTCTTCTTTTAGAACACTAACATGCTGCTTCCCTTTGTGATCCATGCCAGCCGTGACATCCAATTAACCAAATGTGGTTCTTTAGTTGTGCCTCTTTTGTAGCCTTGATTTACAAGTCCCAAACTGCCTCAAACTCTTCTGTTGAGCCGTGCCAAGCTGATCACCAACGCAACCCAAAACCCGACTGCCTTCCTTGTAGCATACTCCCAACTTGTGCCCGTTCCATGCATGCAAACCATGTTCCGACCCCTTGCATTTTATGCTCCGTAACAACACACAAAACAGCCCCTATTGGCCACAAAATACTCAACCAAATTCTCTTTATTTGTGTACCTCCCAAAGTAGGATAACTCTTCAAATATGTCGCATCAGTCTCCAATTCAGAACTGAATTTACTTTTAAAAGAAAAACAATCAAAACGTGACTTGACAGATGCACCGAACCAAGCCAAATCAACATCATTTGGTTTCTTGGCTTGATGGTCTAGGTTATTCCTATAATGTCAGCTAGATTCAATGCAATGCACAAGTAGATATTTAATCGTCAAGACCAAATAAGGGTCGAATTCGACAAGTGCGAACTCGTCCGACCAAATTCTCAAGTAGGTATTTACTCAACATAAACAAATAAGGAACGAATTCGACAAGAGCGAACTCATCTGACAAAGTAGGTTATCATTCTCTACCATAACTCAAATCAAGGCAAATACATTGCTCACAGCCAAATAATCGTAAATGATCTCATGTCACCAATTAAATCAAGAATAGCATATAAGCTCACCAAAAATCATAATATGAGGTCTATAACAGTCCTCTACTCGAAATCAAACCAAAGACTACCCTGTAGTCATAACCTCCCAAGTGCCTTTATGTGCACGCGACCAAATTCCCTAAAACGGAGAACTCAATCAATAATCATTTCTTAATGATACTCGAGACTATAGGTTGGTCTCTAATATATCGTGCTTTCATGAGCACGCTCTAAATAAATCCCCCAATAAGTCTCTATAACGTAGGTGTCTCAATTGGACACAAATCGAGTTGCTCAGGTGCTCACAATCATAACCAACCAAAACCCGAACATCGTAGGAATTCAACCCAACGTTCATTAACATATTATTGAACTTGTAACGACACCGTTGAGTCTTAATGCTACATTTCATTATTTACATATTTCATAAATCCCCAAATTAACACCCCATTCAAATTTATAACAAATTCCCAAAATCATTCGGGCTTGACAGCTAAGCCCTAAAATTCAAGTACCCAACATAATCATATACCCATTTTATACATCATATAACCTCATTTAAATCATCCTACTCATGATATCTAGAAAGTTCGCACATCCAAAATCCCAAACATAGGCATACTTCCACCACAACCCCAAATAACACTTAGACATCATTTCTAGCATGCTCACAATCCTAATTGCACATGGTGAAGAGTAACAATATACTTCAACAATCATAGGAACCATCCTATATATGCTTCTAACTAGTTCACATGCTCAAATCACAAGTTAAAGGCATACAAAGCAAGTATGTGTACTCATTGACATCATATAGCATATAGTTTGTTTTCCTTAGGATCAATGAGTACAAAAATCAAAGAGAGAAGAAGTAACTTACCTTCAAACTCCAAACAAGAAAGAAGAATGGGAAAGTAATCGGTTGGAAGTAATATACTAGTCGAGCTCTTTGATTAGTGGGACAAGGGAAGACCTTCAAGAGCACAAGGGAGCACCATGGAAGAAGCTCTCCACGTTTTCGGAGAAGGGATATAGCAAATGAGGGCCTAAATGACTTATTTGTGGTATATATCAAGTCAAACAAGTAGTAGGACAAGTGTCCAACACTTGTGGTGCCCAAAATTAGATTTTTAGTGAGTCAAATCCCCTTATTACAACCACTCTAATCACACATAGAACTAGGTAATCATGTTAGGATAGGGTCCAAGATGTTTAGGGAGGTTTAGGTGGTGTTTAGGAAGGGCTTAAGTGGGGTTAGATTGGTCAAAACCTTCAAAATCAGGAAACAAGGGTTTCCTGTCTAGGAGCTGAGCCCTAGCTCAGTCATGGGACTGAGCGACCGCTCAGTCCTCTTTTCCAAAATATGGCCGTTTCTCGTTTTTGCGCGCTCGCCCAGCCAAAATGCTGAGCGACCGCTCAGCCTCCTGAACCAAAATGCTTCCAAATTCATCCTAAATGAGTCCTAACCCAAACCCAAGCATGAAAGGATGATTCCTCACTCAAAAATGGGTCCGAAACTCACTCGAAGCACCTTAGAAAAGTCTTGAAACAAAGCACGAAACATGCAATTTGAAAGCACAAAACATATATGATGATGAACATGTTAAACACTTCATGAATCTTTTATAATGCATGAACATGATAGATTAAGACTTTAAATGTCATCAAATTAAATAACAACGTAATAGAATCAAAGTAGGAATCAAGTAACTAAATAACAACTAGTAACTTATAAATGACTCCAATACGCACATTGTAGACACCCCGATTTCGTACCCCTGGTATGTGACATGACATAAAATATCAAGACCTATTAAAACATTAACAAATGTTAAGTTACAGGGTCAAAAGTGAAAAAGGACAAAGCAGGATGCGCAAAAGGATGAACTGCAGGGTTTAAAGTGCAAAAATTGAAATATATTGAAAACTTGGCGCCACCCATATGAAAATTGGGCATGGCGCCCAGTTCTTGATTCTAGCGCCCAGTTTCCTTCAAGACGCACTGTAGACTTGCCGTAATGTGCAATTTCTCCCGCGTTGTGTACAATTCTTCAATGCACAAGGAAGGAAATTTAATTCCATCGATGTCCTCAATTCTTCCTATAAATACCGGCCCCTGGGCTCCTCATTCAGCAAACCTTTCATCGATAAAATTTCTCTGCGTCCTCGTTACGCTGAAGAAATAAATAGGGAGCGATCACCTTGAAAAGCCTCGAAACCCTGCCAAACCTCCTCCAAACACAAAACCAACCGGTAGAAGTGAGCCTTAGCCCCCCAACTAGGTATCCACCCTATTTTCCCGGCCCAAAAACCATAAAGTAAGTCGTTACTCTGCCCGAGTAATAGGCTGAAAATCAACCCATATAAGTCGTTACTCCGCCCAACCAAAAAGGCCAAAACCACAAAAACTAAGCTGTCATTCTGCCTGAGTGAGTGAGCCAAAAACACCATATATAAGTCGTCACTCTGCCCAAATCACATCAGTAGCAGCAATAAAAATCTCCCTCTCCCGAGAAGGACAGAGTGAGCACATCCCGCTCTAAAAGGTAAAAGCCTTTGAGGGCATTATTTTATTTATCCATTTACTTTTCCGTTCATTTATTATTTAAAGTTGTATTTAAAATCCGGCCCAATGTAGACATATAAGCAGTTGTGCTGCCCGGATTTAGTTAGGAAATAGTACTAAAATGAGTCGTTATTATGGCCAAATATTTTCAAGTATATTTGTAATAATTTGTAAAAGAGACAGTTGTAAGTCTGTAAATAATGTAGACAAATGGATGTATTTGTAGGCAGTTAATGCTTTATTTATCTGTTAAATAAATATAACAAAAAGCATACTTTAGCCAAAAACTGTTTTGAGACCGAAAGGGGGAGTTCGGTGCCTAGCACCTTCCCAACTCGTAACTTAGCCTCCTAACCCGTTTTTTACACTCTCTGGTTTTCTTTTTTTGGTTTGCTTTATTTCTTCCTTAAAATAAAGATGGCGACTCTAAAACATTTTTGATCCAGTGGGGCCTCGCAACATCTTTCCTTGCACTTTTCCGTTTTCCCCTAAAAAAGTGAGAATGTGAATGGAAAGGTGATGTATTCCTATGTTCTTGTATCCCCTAAAAAAGGGATAACTTGACGTAGAAAACCCAAAGCACTCATAGTGATCCGAAATAGGCCATAAGGCTATTTTCATAAAATCCATAGTGGGGGCGCTGCAACATTCCTTCCTTGCACTTTCACGTTTTCCCCTAAAAAAGGGAGAATGCGAATAGAAGGGTGATGCATTCCTATATCCTGGTATCCCCTAAAAAAGGGATAACTTGACATAGAAAACCCAAAGCTCCCATATTGGATCAAAATCCACTAAAGGCAACCGAGGCGCATTCCAACGCGCTATTCTGACAGCACTCCTCTCGCACTTTTGATTTCGTCTTCCCCTAGAAAAGGGAGGGTGGAACGAGAGCAGTGGATGTCACCGCATCCGCACGTACGCGCACCCCTATCCAAGGGTACGCGGGGTGCGTGAGCACGTTTCCCAGGAACCCACAGTGGCGACTCTGCTAGGGAGATCGTTTTTATTTTAATAAATAAAAATGGAGGGCTAGACTCAATAACCAAAACTTTTTTTTTCTTTTGTTTTTGGCTAAAGTATGCTTGTTATATTAATTTAAACAATTGAATATTGCGTTCCTTTAACATTCGTGTCTATATTTGTGGATATGATCCTCCATCTTGCAGCAGTTTCATTTCAAACACTGTTACGGATATACTTGAAAATATTCGTATTTTAAAAAAAATTGCAAAAAAAAAAAAAATATATATATATATATATATGCAATATTTTATGTGCAATAATTTCCGGGCAGCACAACAAAAAGGGTCGGGGCTTTATTTTAATATTGCTTCACTTTCCGGCCTTATATATTATTTTATTCTGCTTTATTTTCATTCTGCAATATATATATATATATATATATATATATATATATATATATATATATATATATATATGCATTCATTCTGTCATTTTATTTTGCGGATTAGGACTCATTTTTAATTAATAGGAATAGATAGATTCCCCACTTTTCTGTCTATTTCTTGATGGCATGCTTGCTTGCTCGCACTCAAACTAAAAAGCCGAGAAAATCCATAAATAACAGCAAGACATGTCATATCTATTTTATTTTTTGCTTTTATATCTAAAAAAAAAACTTTTTCTGCTTTTTAGATACCGCACACACGCGCACATGCATATAAATATATTCCGAACTGCTACCCTACACCATGGCCAGCCTACCCCCTGCACAAACCAACGTTAGACTGCATATAGATTCTCAGGACACTTCAAAGACCGACCGGTTGTTGCATTTTAAATCGTGGGTCAGCCCCTGTCAAAAAAGAAATGTGCGCAAGTCAAAAGAAAAAATATATATATGTGTGTGCAAGTCAAAAAAAATGCGTGCAAGTAAAAAAAAATCTGCGCAACTCAAAAAAAAATGCACAAGTCAAGAAAAAAAAATACACTGGGGCTGATTTATTATTTTCTAATGCTCGACCTAGACCATTTCGAATGGTGGATCCCGAAAAGAGTATAGGCCCTTCGCCTGGGATCAGTCCGATCTCGGGGAGTCGAAAGACAGGTGGAATACGTTGGTCCTATACTCTGGAGAAAGAATCCACTGTTCCAGAAAAGTCCTGACACTGTCAAAATTAAGCAGGTGCTTATCCGGTCAATTGTAGGAAAAATAATAAATAATAAAATATACTAATAAAGGCACGCTGTACTCCAAGCCCAGAAAGCCTTCAGCCAACCTTCTGATACATCCAAAACCCATTTTCCTCGAAACCGGCCCGAAGAAAGGCGAGATAATCGGCCGGTTGATACGGAAAGAAGTGCGTAAATCGTAACGTAGGGTATCGATCGATCGGACAAGGTCGAATCGATGTAAAATACGTATCCGAGCAATATGGCAACAAGATGAACAACCGATATGGGTGCATTCGGGGCTCCAGGATATGCTCCGACTCCGGCAATGCAGCAGTGGCTAGACCAGAATCTGGATGCACGACATGAACGCTTGCTAAGCCAAATAGCAAGTCTTATACAAGGTCAAAAACTCAGTGGTGAGGTAAACTCTTCCCCTATAGTCCCCCAGGAAGCATCCACATCTCATGTGCCTCCAAACCCAACTCCTCAGCCAAACACTAACCCACCAAATATAGCCACTACCCCAAATCCCAATCCTCCATCGAGTCCCTACTACCCAAATATCAACCCTTACCCGTCCTATCCTTCATATCCTTCCCCAAGCACCAAAGTTCCCCAAAACCCAAATGACCTCCCTGTTCCCATAACCAACCCACTCCAGAACAACTCACATATGGACCCACCAAATTATAACCTGCCAGGACAAGTTACCACTTATTTACCTTATAATGATCCTGGCCGCCAAACAATCCAAAATCCATCTACCCAAAATCCACCACCCAAAATCCTTATCCGGCCTAATCCACCAAATTCCAATATCCATATCCCCAAAATCCTTACTGACACTTTAAATTAACCCACCTTCCCTAATCCAAGATATACCAAAGCCAACTCCCCACCACCAAAGTAGAGGCCGACGTGGAAAATATAAAAGCCATGGTACTCAAACTTCTCAACAAAGGGGAATTTTCTACGCGGGCACTGACATTACAACCTGCGGCAATATTGCCTTTCAAATTCAAGATGCCCGACATAGAAAAATTTGATGGGACTGGATGCCCTATATCTCACTTAAAATCTTATTCCACTGGCATGGAGTCAAGGGGAGCTAGCTTTGAGGCTATGGCCACCTCACCCTAATAGGGGCTGCCAAACAATGGCTAATGTTGTCTGATAGCAGCACCATGAATATGTGGGACCAAATAGCTGAAACGTTCCTGGAAAGGTACAAAGACAACACCAGTCCTGAAAATAGAAGGGACCTTGAGTCGTGCACCCAAAGGGAAAAAGAAACCGTGGCTGAGTTCGGGTCGTGGAAAAGAAAGTTGGCCCAAACCTTTGACAGACCCGATCCAGCCGAGTCATGAAGAATATTCATCAAAAACCTCCAGCCCATTTACATGGAACACATGCGGTACCTTCCCTACACCAATTTTAAAGAAATAGTAGAGATAGGAGCCCGTATTGATGAAGATACACGGACGGGGCAATTACAAGTCAATACGTCTCCTAGCTCTTTCCGTTACTCTAAAGGGAAGACAGCCGCAGCCACACCCTCACCAACCGTCAATGTGGTATGAAATGCATCAGCCACTTTGCCTACCCAAAGTTATGGCATTGTTCCATAGTCTTATGGAGCGGACATGTCTGTCAACACAGTTGGAGGGAATAATGGCCCGAACAGAAATTTCGGAAATCAGAACCGACATTATGATGAACTGCAAGCCTCCCAGTCTGTGATCCTGCAGGAGCTAATGGCACAAGGAGTGTTAATGCCCATGGAAAATTATAAGCCACCAAACACCCTGCCTAGGACCTCGAATCATGCCCAGTACTGTGAATATCATCGCTGCAGTGGTCACCTCACCGATAAATGTTATCTGCTCAAAGATGCTATCCAGGATCTTATAGATGATAAGGTTATTGAAAAGCCTCCTCCAAGACCAAATATAGTCAATAACCCTTTACCTCAAATCAACATGATTGAGGTTGATGAAAACTTCCTGGGTATGATGGGCAGAGGCACTGATTATGAGAAGCTCCCTGCTGAGTTTGAGTGTATTTCTAATAAGCCTTTACAGAATTAGTATACTACGACCGGCCCGCTTCTGGACGCCCGCAGATCTGGTGGACCGCTTCAGATACATTATCCCTATTCCTTTCCCTAGCTTTACGGATTGGTCATCTACCGATCCGCTCCATAAAATTGAGGATCTCAAATCCCAGGTCCTCAATAATGTAATAAACCCTATACAGTTTGCTTTTAATAATAATCTAAATGTCTTTGCTTATTTCTTAGTTGCACCTACATTAAAAGACACATTAAATAATTATAATAATGAGTCATTTAAAAGGACCCAAAAGATAAAAATTATTTGCTTGAGCTTGTAAAAGTCAGTAGAGCACCAGGAACAACATCATTCATCAACAACAACTGAAGACTGATCCACTATCAATCTAGGGCTGGGCGATGAAATCAAAGGAATCGAAATCGCCAACTCCCTGCAAGGTTCTGAAAAGGATAACACTCATGGATCTCCTTAAAGAGTTTGTGGACATGTTTTCCTGGTCCTACGAAGATATGTTGGGGCTAGATCAAGCCATAGTCAAACACCGGATCCCCACATGTCCGGATGCTCAGCCAATCAGACAAAAGCTCCGCCGCATCAAGCCAGAATGATCACTACAAGTTTAAAAAGAAAGCATGAAACAGCTGTACGTCAACTTCATTCGGGTAAAAAAAAAAAAACAAAAAAACACAAAAAAAGAGTTAAAAAAAAGAGAAGAAGAAGGAAAATACCCGATCTGGCTGTCCAATGTAGTGACCATTCCCAAACCCAACAAGTTTTTTTTTATCAACAGCATACTGGGCCATAGTCAAATCAAAGGCAACAAGAGACCAAGAAAGGACCTCATTCACCACCCCTTACGGGACCTACTGCTATCATGTCATGTCGTTTGTGCTAAAAAAAATGCTGGGGCTACTTATCAAAAGGCTGCTACCACTCTCTTCCACGATGTGCCGTATATTGTCAAAGAGATCCGATCAGGAGGTGCCATATTCCTCGTAAGCCAGAAAAGAGAAGACCTTGTTCAGCCCTCCAATCTCAATGAGCTTAGAAAGGTATTATGCTTGAGCCACCCTATCTGGCAAGTGCTTCCCTCTCCAACCCGCTAGGCTGAAAACCCGAAAGGGCGGCCTAGGCAAAAGTTAGGGCATTTAAAAAAAAATATATATATATATATATAACAAATAAAAAGGAGAAATAAGGGCTCGCTAGGCTGAAAACCCGAAAGGGCGGCCTAGGCAAAAATTAGAGCAAAACAAAAAAAATAAAAAGAAATAAGGGCTCGCTATTTTGGAAACCCGAAAGGGCGGCTTAGGCAAAAGTTAGAGCCAGATAAAAAATATATATCAGGAGAATAAGGAGAAGGAAAACACTCTTTGAAACCTCGGCATCCTACCTCCAGTCTTCGACGTGCAAGGGGCTCGGCTGACAAAAGAAAAACCACGACAGGAAGCTCGCAATCAAAACACTAAAATATAAAATTTTCGGGTCCTAAGCTGCAACTTGAGAATAATTGTTAAAGAAATTTAGATTATACATTAATTGCCTGTACATATCTATTATTGCATATACCCCCTTTGTTTCCCCCAAAACTATCCTTCATTTGCAGCTTAAGCCCCGGAGCAGTCCATCAATGTCTGCGACGTCCGCCCGGCCTGGCCCACATACTTCTTCTGCAAGGCACAGAAAAGGCTCAATCTCATCAGAATGAGAAGCACCAGAAATGTCCTCGTCCTATTCACTATCCGCACTGCCATTGTCCTGAAATAGCCAGACGACTTGGATTCTGACCATTCATTGCTGCCCTATCTGATTGCGAAGAAAAATGCAGGGGCTAGGAGAATAGCCTTATGCCAAGTGTAGCCCTGGAACAATTATATGGCCAAGAACAGGAGGAGGTATTTGCCTTTTCCCGAGAAAAAAAAAAAGGAAAGAAAAGCCTGTTCGAGCCCGAAGGTATATTCCTTTAAAATCAATCTTGGAGATACAGCGTGCCATTACCCATTAGACATCGGTATAGCTTTGCTTTGTGCGTGTGTCTTTAGTCTGCATGTTTCTTTTATTTATTTTGCATCATATAAAATTAGATTGCATTGTAAATGTTTGTACTTTGTACATGTTTTGAACCAAAAAAAACGACAAAAAAAAATAAAAACAAATTTTTTTATGTATTGTTTTGCATCTAGATAAATGTTTCTGCATTATAGGCACTGTAAAAATGTATTTTGCATCTTAAAGATATGTACTACATTTTGCATTATTGCATGCATGATAGAATAAAGAATATACATGCATCATATTAATAAGCATCCTGTAAATTTTAGGCATCACATTTACATCAAATAAAGTAGTACATGCATCAATCATTTGCATTTATCATCCAATAAGTTGCATTAGGGGTGCGCTAAAAAGAAAATAAAATGCCACCATTCATGAAAATAAATATTCCCATGGCATTCACTATATCCCTGCAGCATAAGCATGCATCATGTAGCCCCATCTGCATTTATAGTATAAATCATGCATGGTAGGGTCAAATAATGACCGCTAGCTCAATCAGGCATCATAAAAATAAATCATATAAATTTCATGCATCATTGCTTAATTGCATCATTTAGCCATAAATAAGACATGCATAAGCATTAATAATAAAGTCAGGAATGCTTCAAAAGTGCCAAACAGTGCCAAAATCTAGCAAATCTGAAGAATATCAGGCGGACCAAAAAAAAAGAAAAAAAGAGGTAATAAGCATGCAAATAAAGAAAAATGGTGAGCATGCAGAATAAAAAAAAAGAAAAAAAAGAGGTAATAAGCATGCAAATAAAGAAAGTGACAGACATGCAGAATATAAAAAGAAAAGAAAAAAACATAAAAAAACAAAAAAAATTCAGGTACATGCAACTAGAAAAATACGGCGGCAGAAGAAAAAAATTTCGGCTGAAGCTAGAGAATGGAGCGAAAAGAAAATAGCAGCAAAGAAAAGATGATCTCAGCTGGTACCAAGAGATGTTGCAACAAGAAAAAGAAAGTTTCTGACCAAGGTTAGAAGGAGCAGTAAAGAAAAATGCAGCAGCATCAAGAAAATTTTCCAGCTAAAGCCGAAAACATAAGCAGAACAGGGGAAAAGATTTTCTAGCAAGGGCTGGAACGGTGACAAAAGAAGAATCCCCAGCAAAGTGCAGCAAGAACAACAAAGAACAGCGTAAAGCAGCAAGCAGCAGCAAAGCAACAACAGTAGCAATTTGCCGCACGGGCATGGCAAGGGTAAGAAAAGGAAGGTATATTTTCCTTTTTGCAGTGCATTTGTATGATGTTTGGAAACTTTCCTTTAAGGGGCGCAACCCCGGATTCATAGGGAAAGGTCTTGTTCTCCGTAAGGAGGCAGTATATTCCATGCATTTTTCGCTGTGTTGGAAAACTTTCTTTTAAGGGGCAAGCAACCCCGGATTCATAGGGAAAGGTTTTGTTCTCCAGTAGAAGCTGAGTTCCTAAGGAAACAATTCATGCCGCACAGCCACAGGCAAGCTACGATTGGTCTGATTTCTTGGGTAAGGATACGTAGGCAGTCTATCTCGGTAGATGCGACCAAACACAGCACGTTATTTACCTTTGCAGCACTCATTTGATAAAGCTTTTCATGCACTTGCTCATTTAGCATTGCCGCACTTGCACCACCGCAACACTTGCACCGCAAAGATTTGGTCCCCACCGAATGAACTACGTCTCGGCCTCGATTCCTTGTATAAGGATACGTAGGCGTACCTAGTTCGGTGGCACCCGTTGCATGATTGATGGTTTAGGTTTTGGCCGAACTACGTTTGGTCTGATTCCTTTTATTAAGGGATACGTAGGCAGACTACATTAGTAGGTCCAACCATCAGAGCACTTAATTTGCATATCTGCTTAAAACTGCGATAACCTGCTATAACCGACTAAAAATGTTTAGGATATGGAGGTTTGTCTCACATTATAAATTGTTGCATTATAACTGCTATCGGTTGCATCTTTCTCCCTCGTTTTAAAATTGAACAAAATTGGAGAGTCTATTCTTATCAACGATGTTCGTCTACTCAGTAAGCTGCGGGTTACCCGTAGACTCCATCGTTGAGGGGCTCTGTAGACACCCCAATTTCATACCCCTGGTATGTGATATGACATAAAATATCAAGACCTGTTAAAACATTAACAAATGTCAAGTTACAGGGTCAAAAGTGCAAAAGGACAAAGCAGGATGCGCAAAAGGATGAACTTCAGGGTTTAAAGTGCAAAAATTGAAAAATATTGAAAACTTGGCGCCACCCATATGAAAATTGGGCATGGCGCCTAGTTCTTGATTCCAGCGCCCAGTTTGGGCTTGATTGCGCCCAGTTTCCTTCACGACGCACTGTAGACTTGCCTTAATGTGCAATTTCTCCCGCGCTGTGTACAATTCTTCAATGCACAAGGAAGGAAATTTAATTCCATCGATGTCCTCAATTCTTCCTATAAATACAGGCCCCGGGCTCCTCATTCAGCACACCTTTCATCGATAAAATTTCTCTGCGTCCTCGTTACGCTGAAGAAATAAATAGGGAGCGATCACCTTAAAAAGCCTCGAAACCCTACCAAACCTCCTCCAAACACAAAACCAGCTAGAAGTGAGCCTTAGCCCCCCAGCTAGGTATCCACCCTATTTCCCCGGCCCAAAAACCATAAAGTAAGTCGTTACTCCTCGAGTAATAGGTGAAAATCAACCCATATAAGTCGTTACTCCGCCCAACCAAAAAGGCCAAAACCACAAAAACTAAGCTGTCATTCTGCCTGAGTGAGTGAGCCAAAAACACCATATATAAGCCGTCACTCTGCCCAAATCACATCAGCAGAACAATAAAAATCTCCCTCTCCCGAGAAGGACAGAGCGAGCACATCCCGCTCTTAAAAGGTAAAAGCCTTTAAGGGCGTTATTTTATTTATCCATTTACTTTTCCGTTCATTTATTATTTAAAGTTGTATTTAAAATCCGCCCAATGTAGACATATAAGCGCTTGTCTTTGCCGGATTTAGTTAGTAAATAGTACTAAAAAGAGCCGTTATTATGGCCAAATAATTTCAAGTATATTTGTAATAATTTGTAAAAGAGACAGTTGTAAGTCTGTAAATAATGTAGACAAATGAATGTATTTGTAGGTAGTTAATGCTTTATTTATATGTTAAATAAATATAACAAAAAGCATACTTTAGCCAAAAATTGTTTTGAGACCGAAAGGGCGAGTTGCGTGTTTTTTTTTTTTTTCTGCAGATTTTATTAAAAAAATGAAAACAAATACAAACAAGAGGGGGACAACCAGCCTTACCCAAAAAGAGGGGGGACAAAGGAGCCGAACCTCTGAAAAGATGGCAAAAGACTACAGAAGAACTATTTTCTAAAAGAAAATAAACCCATATCATCTAAACGACGAGCTTGAGAAGGAATATCTAATCTAGAATGATACTCTTTAAAACCCGAATGAGTTGAGCCCCAAGACGCCAGTCTATCAGCCACTTTGTTTTGTTCACGGAAAACATGAGATAAAGCAAAATCACCAGTTGCGTGCCTAGCACCTTCCCAACTCGTAACTTAGCCTCCGAACCCGTTTTTGAAAATCTCTGGTTTTCTTTTTTTGGTTTTGCTTTATTTCTTCCTTAAAATAAAGATGGCGACTCTAAAACATTTTGGATCCAGTGGGGCCTCGCAACATCTTTCATTGCACTTTTCCGTTTTCCCCTAAAAAAGGGAGAATGTGAATGGAAATGTGATGTATTCCTATGTTCTTGTATCCCCTAAAAAAGGGATAACTTGACGTAGAAAACCCAAAGCACTCATAGTGATCCAAAATAGGCTATAAGGCTATTTTCATAAAATCCATAGTGGGGGCGCTGCAACATTCCTTCCTTGCACTTTCACGTTTTCCCCTAAAAAAGGGAGAATGGGAATAGAAGGGTGATGCATTCCTATATCCTGGTATCCCCTAAAAAAGGGATAACTTGACATAGAAAACCCAAAGCTCCCATATTGGATCAAAATCCACTAAAGGCAACCGAGGCGCATTCCAACGCGCTATTCTGACAACACTCCTCTCGCACTTTTGATTTCGTCTTCCCCTAGAAAAGGGAGGGTGGAACGAGAGCAATGGATGTCACCGCATTCCGCACGTACGCGCACCCATATCCAAGGGTGCGCGGGGCGCGGGAGCACGTTTCCCGGGAACCCACACACATAAACTAAGTAAACATACTCATGAAGGTTATGAATGCATGAAGACATGCACACAACTCAATCTCGAACTACGCAATAAAGATGAACGTTATCACCAAATCTTCCAAACCATCAATAGACTTAAGGAATACCTCGAACTTGAACTCTAGCACTTCTAAAAAAGTGCATAACAATCATATAAAGACCTAGGGCCTAACCGAGGTCACGAGTATGAACAACACAAGTAAACTCTCAACCGAGTCGCATTCCGACTAACGTCAAGTTACGATTTCGGACTTTAGTAAGTCAACAACTATGAGACATGTATCGACAAGGCCTTGGTCTTTATGTGGTCTCTCCCATATAACTAGACTCTCTCACAACCAAACATAAAACCAATCAAAGGAAGAAATGTGACAATGGCACGTAAATCCAGCTAACCAAGGATCGGGGTGCCACACTTTCTTTCTCTTTCTCTATCTTGTGCACTTTCTCTCTCCACGAAATTCATCCTTTCAAATTCAAAGTAGTGAAGGTGGGTTTCAACTTTGATTGGATCGATCCAATGGTGAGTATGGTTGTTGGATCTACTTTTGGCTTTTTAAAAGTGGGATTAGTGTTAATGTATATAAAATTTGGGAATTTGAAAGCATCTCCCAAGTGTTTTTATTTTCCTTTTTCTCCAAAGGAAGTGAGTTTTTTAGGATTTTGGGTGGGGTGGCTCCTTTTTAGTTGTTGGATTCATTTCTTACCGTGTAATTGTAATTTTTGGAGGAACGGTATAGCGATAGGGGCGATGGTTGCGTCGGAGTTTTGCGATTTCGTATTTTCTGCATCATACCTTTCTTGCAATACCCCTATTTTTTGCATCGTAACTTTCTTTGAGTTGCGATGTATGCATCGTAGGCTACGACGCAAAGGAAAGAAGGAAAATGTGTTGAGGATTTCTACATATCTTCTTCGGCAGCTTAATATCTTGATGAACTTTAATGCTGAACATCTATTTTTCTGAGAAGACTTATAGTCTTATCAAAGGTTATCTTTTCTTCCCCAACTAGATATCCTTCGTCTTATTCTATTGGGCGTACAAGCATGTCTTCAAATAGGTAAGATATCGATAGCTCAGTCTCAATATTTCTATTAACAAGCAGTAGGTGAGACTTCATAGAACTTACGATGCGAGCATTGGAACTTACATTGCGAGCGTCGGAAATGGAATGCATAGACCACCAGAGGTTAGAATCTGGTATCTGTTTGGAGCATTTAGCCAAAAAATTGAATGGAGAGAAGACTGATCGAGAAAGAAATCTTGTGGATAGAAATACATAGTGAGATAGAAATTCTTTATGTTGTAACTGAATAAAGCCTCAACATCGAATTGCAAGAAAAAATAGAAATGGGAAAAGAGGGTCCCTGGAGGAGTGAAAGAAGATTCTCCATTTACAAGCACAAAAAGTTTCGGCATTGACTCCCCAGTAATGAAAGAGAGAGAGAGAGAGAGAGAGAGAGTGGCCGGAAGAAGAAAATGAGACATTTTGTCATTTCCAAGGTGACACCTTTTCCCATTCCCAATTTTAATAATTACTTTCATGCCTAGCTTTTCCATTGCGATACTTAATTTTGGGCGGGGTTTTGTGAGAGTGTATTTTATTCATTAAGGGTATAAATGTACATGGAAATAGAATCAATTCTGCGGAATTGATTTTATGGTTAATTGATTGTGTTTGATCTTGCCAGAATGTTATTATTACTAAAATCTTTGAAATAAGTACTAAAATTTAACGACCCACAATCATGGAGAAGGTGTGATTTTGATTCCTAATAGTTGGAAACCAAGTAAAATGACAATTATATCCTTATTTCAGGTCAAAGTCTACTTTACATAGAATAATAAAATAGTACTCCCTCCGTTTTTAAATTTGAATCCATTGACTTCACTCCTTTCATTAGCTTCACTTTCCTTAGCTATTGATTGATTGAATGAAGTTGGCTACTACCAAGTCTCAAAATAAGTTTAACTCGAAGAAGTAGGGAAATTTCCCAGTGGAAAGGCCTTCGAAGCGGATCAACTCACTCAAAGGATCGACTTCGTTCCCCCATCTTAAATTGAAAGAGCTTGGTGGATTCTACCGCAGCTGATGCAAACGAATCTAAATTTTCTTCCTCTCTCTCTTTCATTTTTGTAGTGGGCTGGGTTGTCAATGTTTCAAGGTTGAAGATCAAGTTTGAGGTGTTAGCACAAGATATAATGAAGGGTATTAAGGGCATAAAAAGCAAAAAGACCCAATTGTGTTCAGTAGGGGTATTTTTGGGAATTTAATTTTTTCATCCAAAAAATTGGATGGAGTGATGAACGTGAAAATAAAGCCATGTATAGTGATTAAATTGAGAAAAAAAGTACAATGAATTTAACGAAAAAGTGTGAAAATAGGGTGACCAAATTACAATTTAAGCCCTTTTGAAAAAAAAAACTAGTTTCAAGTATAGTGATTAATTTTTTCCTTGCTTTATTAATGTTATCAAATTTAAAATTTTCACCGAAATTAAAAAAAATGAAAAACTTGTGATTTTGTGGAGCAATAATAGCATTAATGTCTAGTTTTTATCATGAAAGTCATATTAACAGGCACTTGCCCACTTTGGGGTAATAGTGTCAATTGTCTTAATATTGTTATTACATTTCAAGTTGTTTTGTTTCTTACCAAACACTATAACTGATATTTGTTCTTTAACATTATTCTTATTTAATTTCTTATGTTACAATACCTGTTTTGGGAATCATCTTCTCAACTATTTATGTGGAATCTCATTATTAGTTATCGATTCTACGCAATTCATTCCATTTTCGAGTACCAATTGACACCTAAGGGAAGTTAGTGTTGGGAGCTTAAAGCCCCATAAAAACATGGTGAGAATTCAGCAAAGCAATGAAGAAAGAAAGAAGTTTAATTAATGTTAATTTTGGGGGTTGATATAGTACAAATAACAGAATTGGCAAGAAAAATGATAACAAAAAAAAGAACAAATATATAATAAAATTGGACTAAAAATACAAGTTGATATCACATTTATTTCAACCATTTACATTAAGGAGCAACTCATATCAAAGAACAATTGGATGAGGATCCAACCCAAAGATTCCACCTAAAAACAATGATGACAACATACTTTTACAGACGATTTATGCATATATGTACAAACAAAGTTTTCAACTAACAGAAACCATCTAATGATTTATGTTCTTAATTAAAATCAATTTTAAACCATCCCTTGATCATACGATAATTGTGATTAATATGATAATGTGCTGATCTCATCCGCTCTCCAAACATCTTCTTAATCATCTCACCAACAGAGATGAAGTTTGTTGCGATCTCCATCCCAATATTTGGCCCGACAACTAGTGCAGCTCATGTTTGGAAAGTTAAGAATTTTGTCGGTGCAGGGCGCCTAGTTTCTTTCCTAATGATGGAGTTAACATATGACTATGACATGAGCGAGTGATGGCTAGTAACGAGTGTGTGATTTTGAGCACCTCGTATTTATGCATCTCATTCATGAAGTACTCCATGTCCTTCCTTCGTATGGTAGTGCCTTGTATGCTCAAGATCAGAAGCCTAGGCAAAATTATAACAATGGAAGGTGTATAATGCTCGTCTAAGTCAATCATGAATTTGAGCTCTTTTATGTTTGGACAATTTTCCTCGATCAACTTTACTAGAAGCGCATTGGGAGAATCAGTGTTCGGAACCATCATGGAACCCCACACACTGAAACACCTTGCAACGCATGTAGCTAGATGTTTGAGCCGACACCTGCATAAATGAATTTCCCAGATTATAAACTAAACAAACTACCCAATGCAATCTAACTTCAATTTAAGCTAATGATCATCTACGTGTATATATATATATATAATCACAGCTAATATAATTACAACACAAAATAATCTGATATTTGAAAGTGTACTCTATATGTAAAACGGATAGAGTATGAAATAAAGTGCCATATATACATGAAAACTAGGCGAATTGACAAAGACTAGAATGATCTCTAATAAGTATATTAGACTCTTAACTCTTTTAATTGCACTATAAATACTCATAACTTACACTCAAAAAAAGCCAAAGTCAAAAGGCCTATTACATAGATCAAATATACACTCAAAAATATTCCAATAAAAAATGTTTTATTTAACAAGTTAATTTTTGTAGACCGTAGCTTTACTTATATGTTTACTTTCTTTTAATTGCACTATAATACTCATAACTTATTTTATAAATAAGAAATACAATATTTTTTTGGGAAAAACCTAAGAGAAAAATGAGGTTTCTTTTGGAATGAGGGGAACAATATGATTTCAGGTAAAGATATACAGTACAAGAACACTAAGCTATATATATATATATATATATATATATATATATATATATATATATATATATATATATATATATATATATATATATATATATACATCTGTGTGTGTGTGTAGCTTAGTGTTCTTAGAATATAGCTAGGGCTTACTTATATACTAGACTTTGTGTCCGTGCCCTAGGCACGATTTTTATATGGGATCAGACAAATTTATATTGGTGGTAAATAATTATTTCATCCTTTTTTATCCTAAAAAAATACAAACCACTCCCCTCTTTCCATAGAATGTCTATATATATTTATCCTTGGCTGAGAATAGGTTCTAACAAAAGAGATATGGGCGAGGATTGCAGGATTGATCAAATACAACCATTATACCTGGTGGGTAAACATTTATAGCTTTTGACTAGTCAAAGAAGGGATCTGACGAACGGCCCCTGGTACATGTCCTGGTCGACCTTAGTCGTCAAGTAGTTGACTAGACGACCACAGTGGTCGACTAGACGACCAATATGGTCGTCTAGTCGACCACTTGGTTTCATCTTCGTTTTCTTCATCTCCGGCAACAATGGTGTTCATCTTCGTCTTCTTCATCCGGCGTCTGGCTCACTAATCACAGGTGAACCACTGTGGTCGACCAGTTCTCCATTCGCCTCTATCTAGATTCGGCGTTTCCCATATCCGATCACCTCCATCCACACCCCAGCCTCCATCTTCGGCCAAGATCCCGCCCTAGCCTCCATCTCTGGCCAAGATCCCGCCCTAGCCTCCATATACGGCCAAGATCCCCATCTCAGTAGCTCTCTCCCTCTGCTCCACCATGAACGCAGTCGCCGGCGCACGCCATGAACGCAAATGGTAGGAAAAGGATATTGATAACATTTTAGGTAAAAGTGGCTATAAAAGTATATTTTTTTAAATTAAGGGTATAAATGATCAAGTCATCTTTGACTTGGTCATTTGTGTAAATCCCCCGCGAGGACTAATGACTTTGGAGACAAATATAACCACACATATCCATAGCGCGTGAGACCAATTGCTCACATCCAAAATATCTTGGCAAAGAACAGTGCACGTCACGTGCGCGTGGGGGTGGGGGGGAAGAAACCGGTGCAAGTTCCACCACCACCCTTAGACCTCATATGTCTCTCTCTTCTTGTTCCTCTTCTCCATTCTCTACTTCCATGCGTCCAAACATAGAATCAAATTATTATGACTGTTGGATCTTGGTCAAATATTAAAATATGACTTTTGAATAACCTTGTCAATATGCATATTTTTTCGAATGTCAATTCTAATAGAGATGGTGTACCCTACTATACGTAAGGGTTACTTTATTGGTATTGTAGGGTCCATAGTTTACTAACCACTCCCCACCACCGGGAGGATACTATTGTCATATGTCCGTACATATATGGTTCCTTTTTCCTATTAAACTAGGAAAATAGTTTATCTCATATGATCTGTGGTAACTTTGGCCTGGTTTCTGGCATTAAATCATCATGTATAGGGGTGGCAAATCGGTCGTGATGGGTGGTTATCGGACCTGTACGATAATAGCACAAATATAAAGATGAACTCGATACGATAAGCTTATCGTACCAAATATTAAAAACTCATACACGACACGATAAAAACTACGAAAAACATGACATGACAAGATAGACATGGTAAGCAAAAAGTACGATTTATTTAGTCAAGTCCGTTAAGCATGTTAAACCCAATAAACGTTATAAAATATATAATTTTCATTTTTTATTACATATTTTGAAATGTTCAAATGATAAAATTATGAAATAATCATGAGAATAGTTCGAAAGAAGTGAATAACCCCTAGTAACTTTTAAAAATTATATTTCAAAAGCACATATATTTTAGTTTTCGTGTCTTACCATGCTTATTAAGTCAAACCGATAACAACCTATTTCTTATCGTGCCTTATTGTGTTGACTATATAACGGCCCGAACTCGGTAACCCCAATCCAAACCCTATAATTTCGTGTCACACCTCAAATTGTCACCCCTAATCATGTATTGACACATGCATACATAGAGTCAACAATTCAGCAAAAAAGGGGATAAATATATACTCATATTACTTAACATATCGCGAGTGAAATGTAATGAATAACGACCATTGGCTTTTCTTCAAGAGATCCGGATTGTTTGTGGATTCCATGACCTAATTCGCATGAAAAATAAAATATCAAAAATGAAAATATTGATGCAATCAAAGGAATCTCTATGCATAATGTGTATCTCATAAATAATAATCCAATAATTAGCACAAATCTTCTCAATGTGAATGTAGCAAATGCATCTTGTGGTGATGTTAATTGAAGTGAGACGCCCCAAGGTACATCACATTATGCTTAACCATACAAGGATGAAAGTGGAAAACGCAAAGAAAAATAAATGGAAACAAAACTACAAAATTGCATTTATAAATGTAATTTGAAAAAAAAAATAGTTATACGAAATTTCCTATCCATTTAAGGTCTTCAAATGTGAGAACCCAAACACATTACTTCTATAACATGTCTCCTATACTTAATTAATATGTTCATTATGTGTCTTAACATGTTTTAGAGTCCATATTGTTCATATCATGCTCGCATTAGGTCAACCATGTTCATAGTTGCTTGTATGCCCTCATGTTGCATGCCTTGAGTATCGTTTAGCACTTAACTAAGTCCTACTAGAACCTTAGTACCTTTATAACATGTTTTATAACTTCAATCTAGGTCATTGTATGCTTGGTTGAGAGTTTGGAATCATTTGACCTTTTTGACTCATCGTTTCGTGTCTTTGAGACTCGTGTGATGTTAACTTGGATCCTAGACCTTGTATACTAGTCTTAAAAATGTTTAAGAATGTTCATTCATGCTTGTTGTATCTTTGTTTAACTTGTCATTGATTCGTTGGATGTTCGTTGCGAGTTTCGCCCTTTATTCCTCCTTGTTCCGGGTTATGTTCGGACCTGTTCTTCTCGTGCTTTGAGTGTTGGTTTACCCCCTTGAATTGCTTGGGTTGTTTGGGGTTCATTCTAGGCCAAATTTGAAGGCTTTTCAATCTAGAGAGCAATCGCGCGATTGTTTTGTAGATGACCTTGCGACCGCAAGGTCATGATCCTCAATTACTGAAAGTCTTGTCCCTCACACGCATGAAAACTTGATAAAAGCCTACCAATTAAAAGCCACATAATTCTAATTTTGGATTGAAGAGAGTTCATCATCCCTAACCTGATCAGCCATTGTTCCCTCATTTCACCAAAGAGAGAAGCTTGGGAGCTCTACCTTGGTTGCTTGAAATTATCGAAGCTCTTCTCCTCTAGTTTAATAATAACATGCAACAATTGATTTCGAACAAGGTAAGCTATTGATTCCCCTTAGGATGTATGCTAGAAATGCCATGCTAATGCCTCTCATACCTTTGCCATGTTAATATCATGTTTTAGGATGATTTGAGATTTTGGGAATTTTGAATGATATATTCATCTTGTTGTTTTGGTTATAAGCCTAGAATTAAAAGTGTTCTATGCCTCCTCGGGAATAACTATTGTTCTTGGACCATTGGCTTTTATTGACTTTTAGGAATTTTGATTTCTAGGGTTCCATGAAATATTGAATTGATGATAATTCTTGGCTAGGGTTATTACTTGGATTAATGACCTAGTCTATCCTATGAACTTAGAAAGAGTTTTTAATACAATTAGTATTTTTAACTCTATTGGATGAAAGACACGACTCAAGGAGTCAATTTTAGTGAGCCATTGAACAATTCAATGATCAAAACGTTCTAAATGCGTTTCACTAAGCATAATAATTCTAGACTCTTGAATTGGATTGATTACCATGCTTGATTTAAATATCATATAATAGAATGCCTATTTGAATGTTGAGTTCGTCGAACTCAATCCTACTTGATTTATTGATGAGAATAATTACATGAACGAGAACCTTGTTCTCTACTTGAGAATTTGTTAAGTAAACACTACTTGGCATTTGCATGAGCAATATTGTAAAACCATTAGAGCATCAGTCTATCCGGGCATCTCCTCGGAAGGTCGATGTACTCACATACATCGACACCTCACATTCCGATAATATTCTACGTAATATATCCTTATCCTATGTGATTTAATTATAAGCACCTATGTGAACAATGTGCATCTTGGATATATGTTCTATATGCTTATGTGATGATATCTTGCCTGTTGCATATTGTCATGACATGCATGATTGATAGCTTACAAGTCTTTATGACTTACCCATTCCCCTTTAGATCCTAGGCGAGGCTTGCTCGTGACTCCTTTAACGTTGCGGTTGAAGAGGTGGTTTAGATGTCCTCTTCCTCCCTTTTATATTTTGCAAGGACGATGGGTTAAAGCAAGTCAATTAGACTATGCTTGGGAATATGTATAGAACTTGAACTTGTTACTTTTATTAGCTACTTGTAGTTTAACACTTGTAGTATTTGTATTCCTTTTGATGGATCTTGGTTATCTTGTTAATAGGAGAGCATAGTTGGAGCATGTAGTGTCGCCGATGACTTGGGCTTGTTATATCAAAGTCGTGTTAAGTCTCTATTCTTAAGTCCTTGCCTTACTTGAAATGTGGTCATATTCCATGTTCCATTGAATCTACTTGCTATTTTAGTTTTCTTTTATAAGGAAACATGTCATTCAATGGGATAGAGATGATGTGGAGTGTGATAGATGAGTTGGTCCTATTCCAAATCTACTAGCTCTTAGGTCTTACCACAAACCATGGTTGGTTGTTTTGTCATGAATTTCCTAGAGTTCCATTTAGTAGTTTCTTAAAAAGTTTTTATGTGATGTGTGAAAAAGAGAAACTATTTTCTAATAATGATCCTTTAACATTGATAGTCCTTAAATGGGGCTTTAAAGCATCTATCACACTCTATGTAAATGGAACTCTAGTAAATTCATGACAAAACAACCAACCATCGTTTGTGGTAAGACCTAACACCACAACCCCACATCATATATGTGGGAAAAGAGTTGAGTAGCCCACACGGGGGTAGCTCAGTTAGTTAAGAGCTAGTAGATTTGGAATAGGACCAAGGATCGAGTCCTAGCAACCGCAGTGTGGGAGTTTCATCCTCTTGTGGGGGTGGCTCCTTGTAAGTACTAGGGATGGGTCCTCCTAGCTACATAATCGCTGAGTCACCATGATTTTCACTCTCACATTCTCATGGGGCTAGGGTGTGGGGGCTCTCAGAGGGATAGTTTCCCCTTTTTGGAACGGGAAAATAGTTGATTCTTGTGGTTGGTCACCTATTACCGCTCGGTACCCAATATTATTAATTGACTTTTGGTAGGGCCTATGATGGAGTCAATGACCGAGGTGCTCTTTAGGCTGCTACATGGGCATATGTTGCAATTTGAACTCTGAGGCTTCAAGGAAACACGTTGGAACCACAATGTGTGAATAAAGTATTGCAACACAGAAATCATAATATTTAAGTTAAAGAGAGTCCCAATCCCACATTGGATATATGTAGAAAAAAGCTTGTTGGTACAGCCTTTTGAATACTAGGTCTTCAAGGTCATATGTAGTCACCTAATTTGACGAGCATGAACATCATCCATTGGTATGTGGTAGACTTCTAGGCCCAAATGTTCTAAACTCAAGAGGGATATATTTAGGCCGGTCCCTAAGTATAATTTTTTCTTTACATCCCGATATTTTTTCATACTAAAAAATTTAGGCATGTAATGCATTGCGATGCATAAAATCAAGCATTGTGATGCTAAAAAATAAGACACTTTCATGCCTCACGATATACAATTGATGCATCCCGATGCATGATTTTGTGTATCACAATCCATGAAATGTCTTTTTCTAGTTTCAAAAAAATATAGGAGTTTAAAGAAACTAAAAATTGAAAAGAGGACTGGCCTGTATTTTTTTCAAAAACACAAATACCGGACAAATCAAAACCTCAAATCAAATGAAGAAGATATCGCATTGGCAAAACATATTTGGAGCCCATTTAGCGTATTCAACAGCTTTTTGGGCCTATGTGCGGGCAATTCAAGCACTTGGGCTCAGGTTGTTACATAAGTTATTACCCAAAGAAAACAAGACAAATCAAACCAAGAAAAGGCAACAAAATGCAGCATATCTATCTAAACAAATCCTATTTGTTATACAACAGATCTCGCACAAAAATAGAAGAACAGGTCAGATCTTTATAAATTAAATCAATTATATAAAAAAAGGTTTAAGTCATAGGTGGATTTTCAAATTTATACCACGTTACATCGAGTTTTCCCAAAGTAAATTTTTGTTACCAATTTTGATCGAACATTCAATTATTTTTTAGCTATCAATTGTATTTACTTTTTGTGCAAATCACCGTGTGTCGAATCATATCAAATCGCATAATGTATCAACTTGATTCATACTTTAAACTGTAACATATGACAATAGTAAATGGAAATGGGATTTCCATCAAGATAAAATAGAGAGATTATGATCAAGACAACAATTGAAATGGTGTAATTTAAAAAAAAATAGCAAAAATCATCTAGATAACAAGATTTCGAGATCAATCTGTATGACTCGTCTTATTTAGAATTCTTTAACAAAAAATGGAAATTATTGGAAACTAAAATAGCCAAAACAAAGAGGAAGAGAGTGAGAGATGTATATATTATGAAAGAGGGAGTTTATTTACCATCAGTGTTGCGGCCAGGGTACTTGTGAACAGGCTATGTATTCGAAGGAGCGGCGAGGGAGAAGAGAAACAACCCTAATTAATGGGCTTGGATACATAAAACTATGAATACAAGTAAGTCCTTGAAATCTTTTTATACAAAAAAATGACAACTAACAAAAGCGAAATCCCTAAACAAATTCACAAATGTATACACGTGTAAAAACCAAGGAAAAATTGCACAATAAATCCTTATATTATGAACATATTTGGATTCGTTTACCCTAATATCTTTTTGGTTTTAAAGCTAGTCATTTTTTTCTTAATTTACGTCCATCTCTCCAACGCTTGTTAAATTGAAGGTGTTAAGTCTCCATGTGCATTAGATGAGACCTTTTAAAGAGTGAAATAAATAAATCATATTTATATTAAATCAAATTACACGTTTAGGGTTTCTTTCATAAAGTCAAAAGTTTAAGGTATCTTTTCTAGATTTTTTTAAAAAAATACTATTTCAGTCCTACCCACTTCCGAAGTACATCCTAACCACCTACTATCCACTGTGGAGAGAGAGAGAGAGAGAGAGACGGAGATAAGTTAATAGCTTAACGAAATGTATGGACTTAATATGATTATAGGGCATAATCCGATAGGGTAAACTACAACATTGGTCTTGTACTTATTGCAAATAAAGGAAAAAGTACATATACAGAATTTTGAAAATTTTGATCCTTGCACCAAAAAAATTAAACATAAATGGTCATACCATCCAACTCCGTCAAATTTTTACCATTAATTGTCCTCATACGAGGAACACCTGATTTTTATAGGGGCAAAATGGTCAACGGTCAACTCATATTGCCCTTCTTCAAGGTCATCTTGCAAGTATTCCTTTGGAAAACACATGGATGAAGGGGCACTATGGTAATGGCATTATGACAGTGTTAAACTACATTCATCATCTTCTTCCTAAAGTGTGCGGCCGCCAACCATAGAAAAACATGATGTCGCCAATAAATTCTCAATTTTTTTGGTGATCGGAAAGAGAAAGGGGAGAGAGAAGGGGTGATGGGATGGGAGGAAGGGGATCTTCAAACAGTAGAAACAAAATACATATTATCTTCGATCCCAGTGAGGTTTAAGAGAAGGATTCCACAATGGGTATGGAAGGGAGGGAGAGAGAATGGGGGAGGGAAGAAATATAGAATAGGTAGTTAGGTGGGGTGTACAGAGTAATGTGGGAAATTTGATTAAATTGGTGGGGCATAGATAGTATATTTTGGGGTGTATATAGACACATTCTTGTATAAATATTTCAATTGAAGAGGAAATTGTAAGTTTGTGATTCTTTTTTTTAATTCTTTTTTGACCATCTTGGCTCTAAAAAAAATGATGCTCTTCACGTGAAAGCGCTTGGCGGTTAAGAATTAACAGAATTGGACAGAATAACTAATCGTGTTCAATTGTTTTGAAATGGAGATTCATTTTTTTCAAATTTTTGTACTAGGACTTTTCCTCAAATTCATAAAATGTACATGGACCATTAGTGAAATTTACCCTAGTCGTGTATGCCAAATTGCCAACAAATTCTCGTGACCTTAACATGATAAGCCCCCACTGATTATTTTGTGTAAAGCGGAAGCAAATTGGAAACAATCACATAGTTTAACTAGATCAATCAAAGAGAATAGAGAGAGAGAGAGAGAGAGAGAGATTGATGTCAACAAACTATTAATTTTTTATTAATACCAACCTTGTTCATATTCTAGAGTTACAATTATATATAAGGATACAATATCAAACCATAAATCTACTTAAATAAGGAAACATAAAATTCATTCTGCAGCACGAATGTGGTTGCGTTACTCCATGTAACGTGATTGCCTTGCCAAAACGCGGTCACTTTCACTTCCTGAATGTGACACTTCATCTTCTACCAATGTAACCCAGTTGCATGACGCGATTGCTTAAAGTACTGGGAATCTTTCGAAAACCGACGTGGTCACCTTCTCCCTAGCGACGTGACCTCTTTGTTTGATGCGGTCGCCTTATCCAAAAATGAAGTGACCGCCTTTGTGCGATAAACCTAAATGTCTATTCCCTAGAAAATCGGGTCAATTAGTGTAGATATTTCAATGAATAAAATAAAATTTGACAATAAATAATTGTATCGGTTTACATCATAATGACATAATCTATATATAATTAAAAAAATAATGTAATTAGTAAATCTAAACCATAGATGATGAATTTGCATTTTAACATATTATAATAAATTAATAATCAATTATAATAATTAAGAGATATATTAATGTGATTGAAGTTGGTCATAATTACAAAAATGCATAATAACAATCAATATGCCTACAACACAAGCAGAGGATAAAGATGAAAGATTATGAAAGTTGTTGGATATTAATTAATTGAGTTATTGATTTTTCAAATAATTTTATTTTAATTAATTATTTGATTTACCTTTCTTGGTATTTACTTTAATTAATTATTATTGTTATAATTTTTTAAGAAAGGTCATTTTGGAGATTATGCTTTAATTGGTTTTTAGAGTTTATATGAATTAATAATTTATTAGGATTGTGTGTTCTTGTAACACAAGTTATGTGTGTCGTTTGTCTTGGTTAAATGAGACATGGCTGACCTAATTTTATCTCCTAAAAAATCTTTCTTATTTGGTATGTCTATATTTGATAAGATCTTGTCCTTCTTTATTGCACTAACCTACTAATCTTGTCCTATACCATCGAAGATAACTCAACTACTTGATATGCAGAAAAGCATGGTGAGTTCGAGAGAGTACGAGATAGAAGAAAAAAAAATGTTATTACATAATAAACACAAGTAACTAATGTTGATGTTTTCTTTCACAAAGGTAAAAGTTTACCATGATACAAATGAGTATGGAAGAAAAAGTGTAATTCCTAGGAATTTTCGAAAACTCATATGTTATAATCTTATGTGTTATTGTGATAATTGTGATAACTTTGTGTTTGAGCAGAATGAATACTTCAGTTATTTGTGTTTTGGTTGTTAGTCTTTGAGCCTGGTTGGCAATGCGACTTAGACTAGATTGTATATTTGTAGAACAGGGGTTAATGCGGTCATGTCCCCTTGGACAAAGCAACCGCGTCTTAGGGGTCTTAATCCAGCAGTAGCACTAGCAAATGTGCGGCTGCGTTGAGGCTTATTAAGTGACCGTGTTATTAATGGACGTGCTAGCGTCATAGGGTCAAGGCGACCGCGTGACTCCGAGTTTCATTAAACCCCTTTTGGTCTTTTCACATATTAGTCAACACTATATATTAGATGTTTGACCTGGCTTTGACCAATTCAGCTCATATTTCACAAACATAAACAGACACATTTAAACCTATTGAAGGTGAGATTTGAGAATTTTGATTTCTTGTGTTCTAGCTTGAATTTGTAGCTCGATCCTTGCTCGTTTTCCTAGTTGGTCTTCACCAAAGTTGTCCCCCTCACCAAGGGCTTCGTGTTGATCCATTTTTCTCTTGCATGCATTGATATTTGAATATTCAACACTTTTTGAGGTAGGGGGATTCTTACTTATAGATGTCCCATTCAATATTATTATGCCTATGGAAGTGCTATTTTTTGTTTATATGATAATTTATGATGAAAGTTATATGTATGATACTTTGATGTTGAGAGATGATTTATATGTGGATTTACTTGGCAATATTGTGTACTAAGTGGGTGTTTGAATATTGAAGTGTAGTATTATGTGTGGAAATTGTGTTAAGAATAATTTTGTGGAAATATTGGCAACTATGTGAATAATATTTGGTCTTATTAATAATATGTGTTCTCTAAAAATGACTTTGTTTCACAAGTCATTGTATCCTACTTTGGGTTTTATGATTTTTGAAATAATCACATTTATGGGAATTATTGGACCTTGTTAATAATTGGATTTTGGCATTGTGTTAAGGGCAATTATGAGATCTTGAGAGCAACACCTTGTGAAAATGTTGAGCGTCAAATGACCCTCTAATAGGAGCACATGGCAAAGTCCAATGCTGGTTAGTAGCGGAGTTCGATTGGACTTAAGCCTTTTATCATGGCCATAACTGAGGTTTAAGGCTACCTTGTGGTTTTCAGGTAGTAGCTTTGTAGATCATGACTGCAAGTATTGTAGGCACCTGACCCGTGTTCGAATTTCCTAGGACCTTGTGAGTAACACCAATGATCGTGTTTGAGATAACAAGTGGTCCAAGAACAATAGTAATTCCCAATTAAGTTTAGAACACATTTCATACTAGACACAAGTCCAAAATACCAATTACATATCATTAACCCAAAATTTACTGAAATTTATCTTGAGGAAGTGTACCTTTGATTAAAAATCAGCAAAGGGCTGAAAATAAACTCAAAAGGGTAAAAAATCATGTTGGGGTTTGAATTGGGTCAGACAAGGTTCAAGGTTGCAAGCCAAAATTATATAGGACACAAAATCCGTAGTGCTGGAACAGGGGGGCATACAACTACATGCATCCCATACCATGCGACCGCATGGTACAACTTTCATCAAGATGGTGATCTACTACCTACCTTGCGAGGGCAAGGTCTATCGACCTGCAAACTTCAATTTTTAGCCTAGAATCAAACACAAACCACTCAAACAATTCAGGGGAGTAAACCAACACTCAAAACACAATCGTAACACTCTCGAAACAAGTCAGAATAAGGGGACATGTACGTCGAGAACGATGTAAACAACTAACGATCATGAATGCTAAACAAACTAAGAATGAAACTCAATCTAAGCATGTTAAAGACTAAGTTGAATACCAAGAAAGTTGTAGCCAAGTTGTTAAGACTCTGAATGACTTAGAAATGAACTCTAAATGCCGAGCCACGAACACAAGGACCCAAAACAAGCACGTGCAAAGCATAGAAGTCTTTCATTTTATTGAGCTATGATTTAAGATTGGTTAGGACATTTGTTTCATTCATTTAGTGAGAGTACAAGTAAATATGTATAAGAGAGTGAACGGGAGAGAAGGTAGGTTCACATGACAATGAAAGTGGGTTCACCAGGTGCATTATTGCTATACGCATGTTCAATTGGGAAAGATAGGAATAACCTAGACCATCAAGCCAAGAAACCAAATGATGTTGATTTGGCTTGGTTCGGTGCATCTGTCAGGTCACGTTTTGATTGTTTTTCTTTTGAAAAGTAAATTCAGTTCTGAATTGGAGACTGATGCGACATATTTGAAGAGTTATCCTACTTTGGGAGGTACAAAAATAAAGAGAATTGGGTTGAGTATTTTGTGGCCAATAGGGGCTGTTTTGTGTGTTGTTACGGAGCATAAAATGCAAGGGGTTGGAACATGGTTTGTATGCATGGAACGGGCACAGGTTGGGAGTATGCTACAAGGAAGGCAGTCGGGTTTTGGGTTGCGTTGGTGATCAGCTTGGCACGGCTCAACAGAAGAGTTTGAGGCAGCTTGGGACTTGTAAATCAAGGCTACAAAAGAGGCACAACTAAAAAACCACATTTGGTTAATTGGATGTCACAGTTGCCACGGATCACAAAGGGAAGCAGCATGTTAGTGTTCTAAAACAAGAAGGAAACAAGTAGTTAGTAGTTAAGTTAATTAAGTTGTTTGAAATAAAGTCCTACAAGGACTATAGTTTTATTTATGCTTTCCTAGATAGTAAGGGGATTGTTTAGTTAGTATAAAAATAGGATTTATTTCATTGTAATTTTTAGATTTTGAAGGTTGCAAAACTTAATAGAACACGTTTTGTTCTGCCCTAAAATCGGTTCCTTTTCTTGAAGATGAGTGAAGTCTAAAGAAGTTAAATCGTCGGGATTCTTTACATTAAACGAGTGAAGTCTAGCCGGTGAACCCGTAATCTATCCTTTTTATTTTATTTTAATTTCGTGGCAGCTTGGACAATCTCGAGCGTGGACTCTTTTGGGGATTTTTCTTTGATGTTTTCAGCCTAAGGGAATTACGGGTAAGGGTGTTTAAATCATAATTGTTTTTGGGCAGTGAGTAGACGAAACAGGGGCTGGATTGTAAGGGTTGTAGTCATAAAACGGGGCTGTTTTTAGAGGGGTGTTGGTGTGGCTTGGGGCAGTCTAAAAGCTGGAACAAAAAAAAGTATTTAGGACAAAAAAATGTAAAACTTGACCCTTATTTAAAGACGAAGGAATAATTATTTGTCATTCTTATTACTATTTAATCATAATTTATCAAATAATTCTACACACGTTAGTTTGATCGAGATGAAAATAACGCGATATCAACTTGCACACTATTATCGTTCACGAGGAAATTTGCCTAACATTTTAAGTTCTTGTGATGCAAGAGCCATTATATGAGTGTTAAGTTTCTTAATATCTAGATCTCACATCGGCAAATTCGTGATAACGAAAGAACGATTGCAAGGGAAATCAAACAAGACATAGCCATGCAAACCATTTCGTTTTCACTGATCATGCTAGTCATCTTTCTCAGTTTTCTGGGCAGGTCTGCTGCCCTCCTTCCTGTAGGTTATGAAATTTCTTTAACATGTCATCTTATTTCATTTTTTAATTGTGATCGAGAAATGCTAATATGGTGGTGGTTTTCAGATTTTTCAGGCAGCCTTGGTGGATCGAGAAAACTCGTGATTCAGAATAACTGGCAAAGGGAGACAATGTTAATGGACAAGTCTGATCAGTGGAAGGGAAGTAGGCTTAGTGATGCGTATACGGAGGCTAGTATCAACGAACATGTTCCATCTTTTGTATTCAGTTCCTTGGCCGAAACTTGCTTCCCAAAACACCCCAAAACAGTTTGTTTTTAAAAGAATTTTCCCTTACAATTATAACCCAACAACTAACAACTAAACTTCCCTCAAACAACCTCAACCCACGCCTAAAATAAATGTGTATGGACTACCCAAAAAGTGGTCTCCCTTAATGAACAACAAGCCTGCCCACGAGACCACCAATCTGTCGCGCCACCAATTCCCTCAAAGTTACCCAACCCACTTCTAACAATCTTTTTAATACAAATTGTAACTTCCCTCACAAATTTGCCCAGGCCCTAGCCTTGTTTATTCCCTCTTAATCAGCCCTTAATCTTGCCCGAAATACCACATCAATTTACTCTCCCAATCTGCTCCAACTCCCTTGGCCGAAGACTCCAAGGAACCGAGCAACAGCCACGTTTTTCTTTTATTTTTGTTTTTGGGACAGTCTATGTTCTAAAGGAAGGCGTGGACTGTTTTGCTCTTACTTGGGAGATTTTGACCAAGGCTAGGTGACTCAAGCCGTGCGGGTTTTAAATCCAAGTCTGGGCAGTTCATAGATTGTGTTAGGACTGATTTGGAGGAGCTTGAAACACAAAAAACGTGGACTGCTTGGATTTGTTGGCGTGTTGGCTGGGCAGTGCATTCACGTGTTGTTGGTGAACGATTTGGGCAGATTATACCTTGCATTAACTCCATTACAAGGTTAGGATTTTTGGGTGATATTTGTAGTGAAATTTCCATAAATTAAATAGGGTGTGGTGAGAATAATTTGCGGGTGTAGGGCTGTTTTTCGGAGTTTTGAAGCAGTTTTTGGTGGCTGTTTTTGGGCTGTTTTGGGACAGTTGGTTCAGCCATAGGGCTGTCCGAAATTGCTTGCGCAGATAGTGATTCCAAGCATCCGTATATGCATCACTTAGAGTTCAGCCTTCACCCCCCCCCCACCACCGACCTGAGGCCGGAGAAGTCATTTCAGTCCAACCACAAACAGACATAAAAGTAAAACATCAAAACAGACAAAGGCATTGCCAACATCAGTTCGAACTCTGGAAAGAGTTGAAGGAAACATCAAAACAAAGCTTAAAACTCAGTTCAACCACAAACAGACATAAATGTAAAACATTTCCTATCATGACTAGCAAGTAACATCTAACACCACTAATAATAAAATGAAGGCAGAATTATCACTTTTTCTTCCTTGCGATAAGAAGCACTTTCACTTTAATATCTTTAACTAGTTCAGTCCAATCAGTAAGGTGGGGAAAATCACAAACCTTTGTTGCACTGGGGGATTCCCTCTTTCTCCTCAACACTCCCCTTAATTGATTTGGTCAATGGTATGAGTAGGATCAATATCAAATTATTAAAGTTTAAAAAATTACCAACTACAAGAGAATGAAAAATCTTGACTTAGCTCTGCTCATATAAGAGAATGAAAAATGTACATGGCCATAGCAAAAATTATGAAGGCTCGAATTGAGAAAGTAAAATCCTTTGAGACTGAAAAAAGGGGAAAATTATATACAAAAATAAGCATAAATTTCTCTACAAATCTAGGGTTTTAGACTGAAGAGAAAGATACGTACCTGTACTGATGGTGGCGGAGGGAGTTGAAGTAGAAGAACCGGCGATGGCTACAGTGATGAAGAGAGAAGAGAGAGTTTGAGAGTCTAGGGATTTGGGAGAGACCGTGAAGGGAAAGGAAGGGGAAATCGAGAGGCTAAGAAGGGAGTGTACCTGACGTCTTGGAGGGGCGTCAGAGGCGCAGTCGGAGGGAGCGAATGGAGGGAGCGTACTGCGAATCGAGGGAGCGTACTACGAATGAAGGGTTAATTTGAGAGGCTTTTTTGAGAAAGGGTTTTTGACAAAGGAAAGGGCCGCAGCTTTTTGTTCACTTCCACGTATATCGAAAAGGAAAAGGTTGGTTTTTTATTTTTTTATTTTAACATTATTACCGACGGAAATTCCGTCGGCAATTACTAATGGAGCTATTTCGTGGTTGATTACTAACAGAAAAAAAAAATTACCTGCGGAAATTTTGTCATTAAATATGGCACCATTTCATAGTGATTTTGTCGAAGGAATTCCGTTAGTAATTTTAAAATTCCGTTAGTAATTGCCGACGGATGACGCCGTCGGTAATATTCCGTTAGTAATTAATAATCTGTTCATTTCCGTTAGTAATTTTAAAATTCCGTCACTAATTGCCAATGGTAAAATTCCGTCAGTAATATTCCGTTAGCAAATGCTATGTTTCTAGTAGTGTGGTTCGGGTTCTCACACTCCAAACAAAACTATCGATCATAGGGTAATTGGGATTAATATGATAAGAAGTTGATCTCATCCGCTCTTCAAACATCTCCAATAAGATCAAGTTCGTATCAATATCCATCCCAATACTTGGCCTGACAACTAGCACATGTGGCGCATGTGTTTATATGGTAAGTTAAGAATTGTGTCGGGTGCCTAGTTTCTTTTCTATTGATCAGAGTTAACATCAGAGCAACAGCATATGACATGAGGCACCAACAAAGATCAAGTTCGTTGCAATCTTCATCCAAATATTTGGCCCAAACACTAGTGCAGCTGGTGAACTACAAGTCTCCAAGTAGACTAAGTTTACTGGTGAACGACAAGTCTGCTAGTGAACTTCAAGTCCGCTGGTGAACTTCAAGTCTGCTGGTGGACGTTAAATGTGTTGGTGGATGTCAAGTCTGCTGGTGGAAATCAAAGTCTGATTAAATAACCACATTGATGATGAAATAATTTCATCATCAATAGGCCAATAATATCTCTCATTAAAGCTAGTAATAACAGCCCATAAAGTCTGTTATAAATGTTGAAATTACAAAAACAAAAAAATAGTTAACAAAACGTTGGTTGGTCGAAACATGCAAATTTGGTTCGAAATTCGTGTCCGCGGGACGCGCTCCCACATGAGTATGGTATCTCAAAGGTAGCACGGGAAATAAATAAATAATTCAGATACAGAATTGATAAATTATTGAAATGGTTACTGCTTTGAATTCCAAGTCTGCAAGTAGACTACGTCAACTACTGGTGAACTACAAGTCTGCTGGTGAACTTCAAGTCCCTGGTGAACTTCAAGTCCACTGGCGAACTTCAAGTTTGCTGGTAGACGTTAAGTCTGTTGGTGGACATCATGTCTGCTGGTGGAAATCAAAGTCTAATTAAATAACCACATTGATGATGAAATAATTCCATCATCAATAGACAAATAATATCTCTCATTAAAGCTGGTAATAACAACTCATAAAGTCTGTTATAAATGTTGGAATTACAAAAACAAAAGAATAATTAACAAAATGTTGGTTGGTCAGAACAGCAAATTTGGTTCGACATTCGTGTCCGCGGGACGTGCTCCCACTTGAGTACGGTATCCCAAAGGCTAAACTAGACCGTGATTTGCACCCCTTGCATAGGCATGCATGAGAGAGAGCTCTATTCTATACAATCTTACCCTTACCACATAAGACACTTGTGTATAAACCATTCAAGTTTTTGTTGGTTTCTCAATGTGGAATAAACTCACTTCCAACAACCACACTTTAATCTATCATAACTTATTCATCCAAATACCAAATTGGCCGAATAAATATATGATTTCGATGTTCTCACAGAGTAGAACATGATTCCATAATTACTCTTGTCATTACACAAATGACTCATGATGAAATCTTTTTTTAGTGAAACAAGGGCGGCACCCTGCTAGATTTTATTAATTAGAAGGAATAAAACAAATTTGAGGGGAACAACCAGCCTTGCCCTTATAAATGGGAGGACAGAGGAGCCTAACCTTGAAAGGAAATACATGAGCAGAATGCAAATTAGAAAATTACTTAATTCTAATATAGGGAGTGTCATTCTTGTCAAGAATAATAAGACCATAGATACTAGATGGATGTGAAGCAACAGATGGTCCCACCCATGATTACCAAGAGCGTCAGTGACAGAGTTAGCCTCACAAAAAACATGACAAAAAGTGAGGTTTAACAATCCCTTAATAAAGACTCATGATGAAATCCATGCCACGAAATTGCACAATTTCATTCTTTAAATACAATTTTTCCCAACAATCATTATTCAAAACGCTGCCAAAAATGAGTCGCCACTTATGAGGGATATGTATTCATCATAAAGATTACTCCAAGATTTTTCCCAAGTTTGGCCACTTTAAAAGTAAGAGTTCTCAAAGTGAGTCATCAAAAGACTTGTCTGTAGTCCCAATTGTTGCATAAATACCTTGTTGAAATGTTTATTAACATGGTGAACTCTGCTTACCTTTTTATTTCGTAATTTGACACACACACACACACATTCACATAATGAAAGCAAAGAAAACTAGATTTTCACTGTATAACACAACGCGTCAACAAAGTCTCTTGTAATGACTGGCACTAGGGTTGAGTCTTTGGATGTCGCAATTCGAGAACTTTTGCTTTTCAGGTGACTAGACTTGGGGAAAGTAATTTTCAAGATGAAGAGAATAAGTCGGAGACATGAACCAAAGAGGCTCAATTATTAGCAAAAGTTCTGACACAGCTGGTCATTGTTCGCAATGAAGACTTTTTTCTTGTTCACTTATCTCGATCAATTCATTTGCCACTGTCAATTTCTCAGAGCTTGTTAGCACGATATTAGGTCCAAGAGAAGTGCTTCCACTTTGTTGGCTTATAGGAGCTCCTTGCTTATGAATTCAACACATTCTCTAGGGAATCAGGTGACAGGCTAGAAGGTTAAAATTTGGTTTTCTTGTCCTACTTGTAGCCTGTTTAAAAGCTTTTCAGGCTCCAAAAACATTGATTTGAGATCAAATGGAGTTAATAGTACTATTAAAAAAGAATGCGTCACAAAGAGAAAAATCAATTTTGAAGTATTTTTTTGCATTTTTTTAACCGTATTAGCAGGCTACAATGGGTTGCTATTTGTTAGACAATTAGATGAAGTTCATTAATGTGTTAATTATAATAACCCTTCAATGAACCAAATGAAGTGAATGGAGAAGCTATAATGCTTAAAAGGAGAGATTCCACTGCCTTGGGGTGTATATAAAGTTAAATCCCTAATTTTCTGAATTGATAACTAATTAAGAAAGGGATATAGTATAAGGTCTTGTTTAAAATTACAATGTTAATTGATCATATATTACAAATACTCCCTCCATTCCACAAAACTCATGTTTAAAAACTTCAAATGAAAACATCTCAAAATTGTATAATATACTCTTTTCTGGAATAGAGAGATTATATTATATTTTAAAATATAGCTTAGTTTTCTATATATTATGGTCTAGGGCTACTTGCATTCATATGTTCTGACATTAGTTAAGTAGGTACATGGTTCAATTTTATATCGTAGCATTTGTTAGTTGTGTGTTATTAAATCATTATGTATGTATTTGGTCACATGCATCCACAAAGCCAACATAATAATTCCGCTAGAAAAGAGAGTAAATATAGTACTAATTATATTATTTAACATACCACGAGTGAAATGCAATGAATAACGACCACGGGTTTTTCTTCAAGAGATCCTCATTGTTTGTGAATACCATTACCTAACACACATGAAAAATAAAATATCAATAATGAAAAAAATGACAAAATCAAAGAACTCTTTAATTTATAGGTTTGTTATACCATTCTTAAAAGTAGTAATCATATAATTTATAATCTTTTATAATTACCAAATAATCCAATAATGTGTCATACATAAAACAGAAGAAATTATAAATGATGGAAATAAATGTAACTAAATTATTAATGAACTTTTGGGTAATATTTAGGTGGGTCAATACTTATTGACCGACATGCTCTTTAGGCTAGTGCAATATGATTATATCGCAAGACATATTTGAGCTACTTCTTTGAATACCACATCTTCTACGTGAGGTTGTTAAGGATTTTTGTTGGGAGAGATTCTAACGCCCAATCTCACATTAGATAGATGTGAACAATAGTTTGTTGGTGTGTCCTTTTGAATCCTATAAGTAACCACCTACTATCACAAAGTATGAGCATCATCCATTGGCATGTGGTGGAATTCAGGGGCCAAATGTTCTTTGGGTCGACACTTGGGGATATGCTATAAGTCGGGCTTGAATCATCAAATCATACCCCAAAACAAAAGAAAAAATGTGCGTAAGAATCAAAATGTAGAGAAGTGCAAAACAAAGTAAATCATATCTGAAGCACATTTAGCGTATTCAAAAGCTTTTTCAGCCCGTGTGTGGATAAAGGTTGCAAGTGGGTACTCGGGCTAAGATCATGACATACTACCCAAAGAAACAACTATTAGACAAATCAAAATTAACGAGAAAAGATCAACAAAAATGTAGCTTATCTTAACAAATCTAGTGTGTTTTACAATAGATCCAATATAAATTTAGAAGAGAGAGTCCATTTCTTTATAAATCAAATCAATTATGGAAAAAAGCTTTGTGTATTGATGAGATAATTAGTTTTTTCCACATTACATCATGTTTTTCCTAAAAGGAAAGTTTTTTACCAAGTCTAATTGAGCGTTTAATTATTTTTCATCTATCAATTGTATCTATTCTTTTTGTTCAAAGCATCAAGTGCCAAATCACATCAGATCGCAACTATATCAACTTGATTAATCTTGTGGAACATAGAAAATAAATGTATATGTGAAACTAAATCATTACAAAATAGAGGTTATGATTTATCAAGACAACAAATTAAATGTTGTTAATCTTCAAAAATGAAGTACAAATCTTGTAGATAAAATGATTTCAAGATCAAGCCCCATGACTCATCTTATTGAAATTCTTAACAAGAAAATGAAATTTAATGGAAACGAAAATAAGCATGGTAAATGATGAAGAGAGTGACTTATATATAAATTATGAAAGACGGAATCGACTAACCATAGAGGCGTTGGTGTCAAAGAACTTGTGAATAGGATATACATTCGAAGCTGCGGCAGGGGAGAAGAGATAACCCTAAATGGGTTTCCGCACATAAAGAATGGTTAAAACTAGTAAATCCTTAGTATCCTTTTATACACAAAAATTGGCAAGTGACAAAAGCGAAAACCCTAATCAAATTAACAAATGTATTCAATATTATGCACGTGTTAAACATGTGATGCATAGAAATTCCCTATACTATGGCCTTATTTGGAGATATATTTTTTAACCTATAAAATTGTTTTTGTTTAAAATTTGTATAGTTGTTTTTTGTTGAATTTGTGTCCTTGTCTCTAACGTCTGTTAAATTGAAGATGTTAATTTTCCACGTGCATCACATGAGACCTCTTTTTGAAGAGTGAAATAAACATATATCGTGTTGATATTAAATGAAATAAAACCATGAGGGTTTCTTTCATAAAATTTTGAAGTTTAAGGTATCCCTGTGAGATAAAAACATATTTCCCAGTCTTTGCTAAATTTGTAACGAATGTTATGGATCCCAAAAGGTTACATCTGAATGTTTGGCCATCGTTAATTTATATCGATAGAAGCTCGACCTTTAGGAAGTGTAATCTAAAAATCTTAACGAAATATGTCATATACGAAGGGATAACTTAAGAATATTTAGCATACATAACAAGACTACATTGCGGAGAAACTAACAAAATAATGTAACTACAAGTAACTATGTGGCGTACTAGAGAGGGGTGAGCAATTGTTTTAAAAACCAGGCCGAATCAATAGAATCGATTCAATCCAATAAAAAATGGACCAAACCAATTTATTCAATTGGTTTCGGTTCTGGATTTTCGTAGAACCAGATAATTGGTTTGGTCCTGATTTTGATACAAATACATTTATTTTAGAACCGGACTAGGACTAATAGTTCTAATATATATAATGTAATTATGTTTTCATATTAATAAACATTCATCAACATTACCATTGCTTTTAGAATTGATATATCCAGTCTAATCTTGTAAAAATATCATGTTTAATTATGTTGCTGACATTTGTATTTTTTATTTAAAGTATAAATAAGAAACTTCATTAATTTCATGAGAAAATTTCTTACATTTTTACTTTTCATTTGCAATATAAATTAGAAATTTCATTAATTTCAGGAAAGATAAGACAACTCATAATTAGCCCCAAATAAACTAATTTATTTTTATTAAGTAGTTAATAACAGAAGTATTGGTCTGGTTGTCGTTCTCATAAATTTTGGTTAGTTCTAGATCGGACCAAAATATTGGTTCTTATGCATATTTGATTGGTTCTTGTTCTGAATTTCCTAAGAACCGAAGTATTGGTCTATTTTTGGTTCTTCTCTTTTATAGGACGAACTGAACCGAGCCGAACCATGATCACCTTTAGTACTAGAGTCCAAGTATCACAATCCCCCATCTTTGTCTTAGCAACAACTTCTTCATCTCAGAATATTAATTTATTTTTAACTCTACACAACTTCATCCAAAATTAGATGTTCAAATAAGCACATAAACCTTGTTGTTGAAATGTACGTTGGATCTTCCAGCTGAGGTGAAGAAGGCTATTAGGATGGATTCATATGGTTTTTAATCTTTGCATAGAGGTTGATTGTTTTGTTTTGTTTGGGTCTAGTCTTTGGTTTTTTATATCCGTATTTCCTTTTCGACGTAAGGTCCCCTTTGTCCCCCCTTGCATGGGTAAGGCTGGTTGTCCCCCTCTAATTTGTACTTCTTTCTTTTCTTTTATGTACTCCCATAGGTACTGCCATGCTTCCCTAAAAAAATGTACATTGGATAACTACTTTATAAATAAGAATTGAATTTATATTTTTATATTTAATGTTATTAGCATCACTATAAAGGTTTTTGTGTGGGCTCAAAAGAAAAATGAGTACTAATAGATCAAAGGTTGTGGCATCCATTTTGGAGGCGGTTGTGTTAGATGAAATTGTATTGCTTATGGAAACATGATTGTATCCTCTTGAGATGAATAAAAGAGAGGACATCTTTAACATTGCTAAGTTGTTATTCATGAACGAATTTTTATCAGAGCTTAAGGAACATAGATTTAAAAAAAAATGAAGGGATGTTCATTTAGAAACAGACGCTAATCATTTAGGGATGAAAGGAGTAATTGAAATACTTTAGGGGAGAATTTCATTAAATTGCAAAAATATTTTTCTATTTTCGAATATTTTCAAACTCATGGTTGTAAACGGATAATTCTTAAGAGAATTACGAGCAGGTCTACTTTTTGAAGATTCTAATTACTAAAGTACCCTATCTTTTCTTTCAATCAGTAAAAGTCACTTTTGGTGTCATTATGACTATGATACCCTCAATTTTATTGTATTAGTTTTGCACCGCAGTTCAATAGTTTAATTGTCTAGTTTAATTGTACCACAATTCATCAATTTTATTATATTAAATTTGCATCGCGGTTCAATAGTTTTGCTGCCTCGTCCAATGATATCACCGTTCATCAATTTTATTACATTAATTTTTGCATCGTGGTTAATTAGTTTAACTGTCTAGTCTAATTACACCATGTTTCATCAATTTTATTGCATTATTTTTGCAATGTGGTTCAATAGTTTAACTGTCAAGTCTAATTTTACTGCGGTTCATCAATTTTATTGCATTAATTTTACACTGTGGTTCAATAGTTTAACGGTCTAGTCTAATTGCACCGTGGTTCAAAATCGTAATGAAACAGACCATGTCGTTCATCAGTCTTCTCTTTCCTTCTCCTCCTTCGTAAGCCTTCTTATTTCTCTTCCTTCACCTTCGGATCCAAAGTGTGTTGTCGGAGCTGTTGAAGGAGACGATAACATTTTTTGAACAATATTTCAAAAAAGTAATCTTTTCCGATTGAAAAAGAAAAATCTTGACAAAAGAGGAAACTCGATATATAAACTTGTCGTAAAAAATATTTAAAAATGAATCTTTGAATCACAGTAAATATATTTGTGAACCGTGGTGCAAAAATATGTAAAATTAATTGATGAAGAAAACTTTGTACCACGATATATAAACTTGCAATTTGCAAATTTTGTACTACGATATATAAACTTGTCGTATTGCACCTTTTGCTCATTAATGGTATCACAGTCTTTTTGCGTCCAAAAGTGACTTTTTCTGGTTTTTAAAAAAGGGGGTACTTTTGCGATTAGAAACTTAATAAAATAGACCGGCCTGAATTTTACCCAAATTTCTAATATAATTGGCTAAAGTCCACTTTCTAATTGCATTAATTTTTACACCATAGTTCAATAGTTTAAATATCTAGTCTAATTTGCACCGTGATTCATAAATTTAATTGCATTAATTTTTGCACCGCAATTCAATAGTTTAAGTGCCTAGTCATATTGCATCGTGATTCATCAATTTTATTACATTAATTTTTGCACCACATTTCAATTGTTTAATTGTCTAGTCTAATTGCACCACGGTACCAACTTTTATATACCATGAAGAATGAATTTTTGAACCGCGATACATATACCTAATCCATGTTGCACCACAGTATCAACTTTTATTTACTGTGATAAATTAATTTTTGAACCGCCATACATAAAATATTATTAATCCATTTTTGCGCTACGATACAAAATGATATTAAACAACACCATATCCTTCACCTTGTTTTTCCATTTCCTCCGTCGTAAGTCTTCTTCTTCCCCCTCCTCCGCTTTTGTCCTAATGAAAAATCCTTCAACCCAACACATATCCAACAGGTCGATCCCCCATTTTGTTGACCAAAAATGGTCATTTTCGAATTCAATATAGTACTTCTTAGGCCTAGCCTCCTAGGTTGCCTTTAAGATGAATTGCTTAAAGGCCTCATGGGGATTAGCTTTACAAGAAAACGAACATCTGAATTCAAACTATGTTTCAAACATATTTACTAACTAGTAATCCACATGTGCGATGTAAGCGAATTATATGAATAAAACATCACTAATTTCTTAGAGCAATGTATATTGAAAATTATAAGAATAACTTAAAACGTAAAATAAAACAAAGGAATTTTAATATAGAGTATTACATTAATAAAACACATGCACTTCAGATTATGGGCTTTATTTTGTTTATGATCCTCAAATTCCAATGGTCTTTGTTACTGCTGGTCACATGGATGTGCTCAAATAAGCTAAAGGGACGGCAAATAGCCTATGATATCGATCACTTTAAAAATATATCTCACCATTCATTTATGAATATGGGTGAAATGTTTTCCAGTGATAAGGCAATTTCAAGATGAGACATGCTTGCTAGTAGTACCGAGCAACATACTTGTTCATAGATGAGTAATGAACTCTTCTGACAGATTTTAGATAAACTATTAGTTTAAAAGTGGTTTTGGTAGCAGAAAGGTTTTGGCTAAACATATCTATCTTTAGAAAATTTAAGCAAATGTACACGCATATAAGTTCAAAACAACAACATACGTATATGGGTTGCAGAAAAGATAACTTTAGTAAATCAAAACCTTTTAAGACCTTGAAAGAGAGATCAGAGTTAAGTTTCAAGAATATATGATATGGCAAATTCAAAAGAGGTTTACTCAAAGGCAAAAATGCTTAATGCATCAACTTAGATCAAACCTAGATATCTTCTTTCTTCCCCTAGATTCCATTTCTTTTCAAGAACTCATTTCTCAGAGCTGAGATTCATGAACTAGTCAGGAACAAGTGGAGTCAAGAAAATTTTATGGCTTACTCAAATAAAGAATATTTGAGCAACTGAGTGTAAAGTACTCGACTCCCTATGATAACCTATTATTGCACAACAAACAGTCCTTGCAATGGAATACAAGTCTGCTGGTATGAATGCAATACAGAAAGATAGTTCTTCATCTTCCTTGGACATCTTTGGAGATTAATCTTCAACGGAATATGGAGTACTTGGTCTCTACCAAAGGATTGGATTTCTGATATGCCATAGAGACTATGTTCTTGATCAAGACACTGGTCTCTGTCATTGTAGCTTATCAAATCACTTTTTCTTGCTTCTTACTTTTCTTCCTTGCAATCCACATAATGTGTTTTGCAATGGTCTGTGTGTTCCACTTTGATCTTTGAGATAGCTCGATCGTTGATCTTGTAATCTCTTACTATCACTGTTGAAGAAGGGAGAAGTGGTTTCTTTTGTAGATATAAAACAAAAGATCTACTGAAACTTTCTTCGAATGATCTTTAGCTGGTGGAATGATTCGTCGGATAAGAGTAAATCTTATAGACTGTAGGATAAAGATATTTAGGAAGATATCACCCTAAAAAGGTTGTCCAAAAGTTAGACCGAGCAGATGTGTCACTATTATACAGGTCTGATGGAGTAGTATAACAATTGGTTTTCCAATAAAGTAGATACATTTGAACTTGAAAACCAACTATAGAGAGAAAAATCTGTTGAATAAAATCCAATTAGATGTTGCAGGCCTGAGATTTGCAAGACTTTTCCGCAAGTTTACCTTTTGGAGAAGCTTGAGTCTTATGTCGTTTCTAAATAGTAGTGATTCCATTATAGTTTGCACATTTAGCGTAAACGGGTCAAAAGTATGCTGGTTTGATGTTTCTATAATGATTTTATCTTCCAGTAGAGGGGTCTACTGGTCAATGTGTTTGAGGAAGGAACTATCAACCTGTAGCAAGTCTGGTGGTAATATATCTTTGTAGAAGCGACTCGGACTCACCTATTCTAAGACCTATGCAGTGTTCAACAAGTTTCCATACTAACCGGTACGCAACCCTTTTAATCACTTGTTAGAACATGTAGTTATGGGAACAAGATAATCAAGGAGTTAGAAATATGCAATAAGTCGTGTTTTAGCAGGCATATTCCAACAATTACATGATCAATACATATTATAATTTAAATGCAATCAACAATTTAGTTGTTAATAATCAATGGGTTCATGTAGATTTGAAGTTATTAATATAACTCTTTAAAATCCTAGGTAGTGAAAATTTTCAACAAATTTGTTCAAAACAGTATTGTATTCTTAAGATTTGCACATTTATTAATTATTAATGATGCGTGCTACACATAGCACGTAAAATATGCTAAACATAGCACGTTTTCAAGTGAATTTTCTAAAATGCGTCTAAGAGATTAAGAAAAACAATGATCCAATTTTGTTTTGGATGGTGAAAAATAGGTAATTGGTGTTGGTTGGAAGGTCGAAATTAGGGATTGACCTGGTTTCATTAGTGGTTGATAGGCAAAAATTAGGGGTAAGTTGGTAGGAGGAAGGACTGGTTTGCGGGTAGGCTAAGGAGGTTGAGGTGTGGTAGTAGGGGTGTAAATTGGAAGCACAGAACCATGGAACCGAACCGAATGGAACAAAACCAAGTCAGTCGGTTTGGTTCGGTTTTGGTTGAAGACGTTTCAGTTTCGGTTTCAAAAATTAGAAAACCACGCGGTTCGGTTCTGTTCATGGTTTTTGGTATCAAACCAAACCACCCTATATATTTTTATTTATTTATTATATAATATATATTATATTACATTTATTAGCTATTTTGAACCTTTGATTTATATATATATATATATATATATATATATATATATATATATATATATATATATATATATATATATATATAGATATATATATGAATCCATGCATAACACAAGCAAGAAACATTCTAGGGTTTTACATTCTCCCTACTTTAAGGAATTTAGCCCCTAAATTCTTACCGTGGTCATCAAACAAATGAGCATACTTCTCTCGCATATTGTGAGGTTCTCGGGGTGCGACCCGCGCCCCGCGCGCCCTTGGATAGGGGTGCGCGTACGTGCGGATGCGGGACACCACTGCTCTCGTTCCACCCTCCCTTGTTTAGGGGAAGATGAAATCCAAAGTGCGAGAGGAGTCTTGTCTATATTAGCACGTTGGAATGTGCCTCGGTGCTGCCACGAGTGGATTTTGTATCCAAAATGGGAACTAAAGGTTTCCTCATGTCAGGTTATCCCTTATTTCGGGGATAACAGGATATGGGAATGCATTACCTTTCCATTCTCATTCTCCCCTTTTATCTTTCAGGGGAAAATAGAGAAGTGCAAGAAAAGATATTGCGACGCCCCCACTTATGGATTTATTAAAATAGCCTTATGGCCCAATCAGATCGCTATGGGAGCTATGGGTTTCCCGCATCAAGTTATCCCTTGTTTAGGGGATACCGGGATATGGGAATACATCACCCCTCCATTCCATATCTCTCTTTTTAGGGAGAACAGGAAAGTGCAAAGAGGGAATGTTGCGAGGCCCGGATCTGAAAGTTTTAGAGTCGCCACCTTTATTTTAAGGCAAAAATAAAGGAAAACCGAAAAAGAAAACCAGATTTTAGCAAAGCGGGTTCGGGGCTAAGTTACGAGTTGGGAAAGTGCTAGGCACCCAACTCGCCCTTTCGGTCTCAAAACGTTTTTGGCTGAAGTATGCTCATTGTTATATTAATCTAGCAAATAAATAAGGTCTTATTTTGACAAGGGAAAATTAAACAGATACATTCGTGGCTACATTATTTACGGACTCGCAGCCATCTCCTTCTAATAATTACAAACACATTTAAGAATATTTGACCATTATAGCAGCTCTTTTACATAATATTTTCTAATCTAATCCGGGCAGCACAACGGCTTATATTGGCTACATTGTGTCGGATTTAAGATACAACTTTTGAAAAATAAGTAAAAGGAAAAAATACAAATGAAATAAAAATACGCTTTTAAAGGTATTACCTTTTAGAGCGGTGGTGTGCTCGCTCTGTCCACTTCGGGAGAGGGACTCTTTTTGATTTGAATTGAATTGAATTGAACTGGATTGCTGCTTGATTTGATTGATGTTTTGAGGTTTGGGCTTGTCAACTCAGGCAGAGTGACAGCTTTATTTGGGTAGGTTTTGGCCTTTTCAGTTGGGCGGAACCTAGACTTAAGTTTTGACCTTTTTAGCTTGTTACTCGGGCAGAGTAACGGCTTATTCTGGGATTTTTGGACTGGGGTTTTGAGGTGGACACCTAACAACTAGGCTAGGGATCGCTTATAACCTATGGGTTTTTGATCTGGCAGAGTTTGGACGGGGTTTGGAGTTTTTAGGGGCTTCCACTCACCTATCTCGCACCTCTCGTACTAAGGATTATCGGCGAACGAGCAGAAGAGCCGCTGCAATAAAAATCTCGGAAGAAAATTGTGCGTGAACCGGGAGCCGGGGCCTCTATTTATACCGGAGCTTGAGGGACGCAGTGGGAATTCCTTGATTCTCTCGCTCCAGCCGCTTGTGAGCGCTTGAAGACTTGTACCGCTTTTGATCGAAAGAGCGCATGGGAGAATTGCTTGGTGCGGCCAAGCCATGCTTGGTGCGGCACCAAGCTTTTATTGGCGGCACCAACATCTTTTGCAATTTTGGAAATTTTGCACTTTGCCCCGAGTTCAGCTTCATGCTTCAAGCATCTGCTTTTTCTTTTGCATTTTTGACTTCTCGCAACTTGACATTTGTTAAGTTTTAACAGTTCTTGATATTTTATGCCACCACATACCAGGGTACGAAATTGGGGTGTCTGAGAGCCCCTCAACGATGGAGTTTACGGGTAACCTTTCTGCGAGTAGACGAACATCGTTGATTAACAAGAGACTCTCCATTTCGTTCATTTAAAACGAGAGAATGCAATTGGTAGCAGTTATAATGCACGAGAACATGCTATCCAAACTCTATAACCTCGAGACATTTTAGTCGGTTAGTTAGATGTGAAATTCGAATTGACAATGTATTGTGCTCTCGTATTCCTTTACAATGAAAAGAGTCGCCTCGTATTCCCTGAGACCGAAACCGTTGTCAAATACGGTATGAAGATTTGAATGTTTTACATTTACCACCTTTCAACCGGTAAAGACCTTGTAGTTGAAGCGTGTTAAGAAAAATTTTCTAATTATGTCCGGCCTTGATCATTTGTCTTGTTTCCAGACATAACCGAAAACTTTCAAATATCGAAAATTGTGCTTGACTAAAAAATCGCCGAAAGCACTACGAATTGCCTTTCTGTTTCCACAATTTCAACCGGTCAAAACCTTGTAGTTGAGATGTGTTAAGAAGAATTTTCTAGGTATGTCTGGGCCTTGATCGATGTCTTGTTTCCAGACATATCCCGAAAATTTTCAGATATCGAAAATTGTGCTTGACTAAAGATCCGTCGCCGAGCACGACGAATTGATCATTCTTCAAGTGTTTTCGAAAATTGTGAAGTGGAAAATATTCTTTTTCCTTCCTCTTTCTTTTTTATTTGTTTTTTTTCAAATATTCCTATTTTTTTGTGTTTTTGAAATATTCCTCTTTTTTTGTTTTTGAAATATTCCTCTTTTTTTTGTTTTTGAAATATTGTTCTTTTTTTTTTGTGTTTTTAAATATTCCTCTTTTTTTTTTTTTAGGTTTTGAAATCAAAACTCATTTTGAAAAAAAAAAAGTTTTTCTTTTATTTGAAAATAAAACAAATTTTCCTAAAAAGGAATTATTCTAAAGTCGGGGTAGAATACTGTCGACTTTACTCATGGGTGGTGCCGCAGATTCGCGATTTTGACATTTACGCCACTCTGTCTTTGGGGAATTCATTTTTTGTGTTTTTTTTTATTGTGATGGTCGGACCTATAAAGATAAGCTGCCTACGTATCCTTCTTCAAGGAATCAGACCAAACATAGTTCGGCCTGATGCTGTGAATCTTGCTCATTTATTTTTCTTTTCTTTTTTTTTCTTTTCTTTTCTTTCTTTTGATTTCTTTTCTTTTTGCTTTTCTTTTGATTTTCTTTTCTTTTCTTTTTCTTTTCTTTTCTTTTCTTTCTTGATCTTTTCTTTTTTTTTCTTTTTCTTTTCTTTTTTTTTTTTTTTTCTTGATCTGCTGGGGAAGTCATTTCCATTTGTCCTTTGGTGAATGGTCGCAAATTTTGGTTAACAAGACTAACTTTGTTAACTTTCTATTAGGCTCAGGGACCATTGTGAGAACTTTGAAATTCGAGGACCAGAGTGCTGCAGCTGCAAACTTTGGAGGGGGGAAAGGGAAAATTCCCTTTTTCCTCCTTTTAAGTGAAGTGGAGTGAGAAGAGCACCTCCTTCTTTTCCTTTCTTTCTTTCTTTCATTCTTCTCGCTGCCTAAATCGCCATAGCCACTGTCTTCTTGCTTCTTCTTTTTTTTATTTTCTCCATTTTTGCTCCTTTTCTCGATTTTCTTCCGCCAATTTCAGTGGTTTACTTAGCAGATGGCTTCTTCTTCACGATCCAGGAAGGGAAAGGCACCGATGCGCCCGAATCTGGCGGTAGGAGAGAACCTCCTAGCTTGGTTCGGAATCGGCTAAATTATACGTATTCTACGGATGATTGGGGCAACTTGGTACGAGATCGGGACACCCACATCTCCAATTTTCCCCTAACCATTGTAAGATTTCTCTTTTCAAGCAATTTTCCTTGATATTTCTCAGATCTGCTAAATTCCTGCATTGTTTGGGACTTTTGGAGCACTCTTGACTTTGTTAGTGATGTATATGCATGTCATATTTATGCCTAAATGATGCAATTGAGTGATAATGCATGTAATTTCTGTGATTTATTTTTGCGATGCATGTTTTGAAATATTGATCACTATTTGACCCTACTATGCATGATTTATGTTCTAAATGCAACTGGGGCTATATGATGCATGTTTTACACTAACTCACATTTTTGCATGCAATAGAATGGCGAAACAGAATATTCGGAGTATAAATTTAATTTTTCCGAAAGACTTTTCGGGCATATTTTCGGATAAAAACATGACAAAACAGATATTTTTCATGCCCTTAGATTTATTTTCCAAGCATGCAAATGTTGCAGGGGTATAGTAAATACCACAACGATATTTATTTTGATGATTGGTGATACTTTACCTTCTTTTTGTCGTACTCCTATGGCAGCTTATTGGACAAATGAAATGCACAATATGAATGCATGAATTATTTTATTTGATGCAGATGCAATGTAAAATACGTATGAGATGATGAATGAATTTTTCACATTTTATTATGCTCATGACAAAGGCAGTTATAATATGTACGTTAAGATGTAAATTAATTACATATATGAATTGTTTTTTTTTATGGATTTTGAATTTTTTTTAATGGATTTTATGAAAAAGAATGATTTTTATTTACATGTATGAAAATAGTATGTGACAATTTAAAGAATTATTATTTTCTTTTCTCTTTTTTTTTATGAACAAGTTTTTTTTTATTATTTTTGTTAAGAAAAAAATATTGTAAAAATCATGAAGTATAAGACATGCGATATGTTTATTATTTACTTAAAGGACTATACAGAGAAGGAGATAAGGGTAGAGAACTTACCCCGTTGTTGTTTTTTTTCGTGTTCGCAGGAGGCCGGCTTCGGCGGCGCGCACGCCGAGATGACAAGCGTGATGATGATGATGATGATGATGACGGGTCAAGCCGCGGCCAGGGTAGAGGTCGAGGAGTCGTAGCGAGTCCCAGAGTCAGGGGTGGTGGCCTTCCCAGAAGCCAGTCGTCCCGAGCACATTAGCCTTTGATTTCCTGCGAACATTAGTATCTTTTTCTTTTTTATTTTTTTTTGCATTTTTTTTTTATTTTTATTCTTTTGTATATATTTTTTCTGTAAAAGAAATCTGTACAAACATTATGAAATAATGCAATATAATGTATATGATGCAATATGTTACACATGCAAAAATAAATTCACACTGAAAATAAAACTATACCGGACATCTAAAATGTAATGGCACGCTGTATTTTGAAGAAAGAGATTTTTGAAAATACACCTTTGGATAAGAGCGGGCTTTTCGGGTGATATTGGAATGGGAAAATGGCCGAGTCTCTTATTCTTTCGGTGCATTGTGGTTGTTGAGTCCGTGGGTCGAGTAGCATCCTTTGTAGTTTTTTTTTCGCGATCACACGGCAGTGAGCGATGGCCGAGTCGAAATATCATGGTACCAGCAAAGACTTCTATCGGGATAATGGGGACATTGATGATGAGGATGAGGACACTTCTGGGGGCTCTCATGCTGATGGGTCTAGGGTTTCTTCTTCGCCTCGCGGAAGGAGTATATGGGCCCGGCTCGGTGGACGCCGCAGGCACTGATGGACCACTCGGGGCTATGACTGCAAGGAAAAGGATTGTTTCTGGGGAAAACAAAGGGGGTATAGGCAATAATAGATATGTACACGCCATTAATGCATAATCTAAATTTCTTTTGCAATTATTCCTAAGTTGCACCTTAGGACCCGTAATATTATATTTTAGTATTTTATTGTGAGCTTATGTCGTGGTTTTTCTTTTTCTTCTGTCAGTCGAGCCTCTTTGCCTGCTGAAGACGAGAGATAGGATGTCGAGGTTTCCAAGAGTGTCTTCCCTCTCCTTATTCTCCTGATATATATTTTTTATTTGTTTGGCTCTAACTTTTGCCTAGGCCGCCCTTTCGGGTTTTCAACCTAGCGAGCCATTTTTTTTATTTTTTTTTATGCTCTAATTTTTGCCTAGGTCGCCCTTTCGGGTTTTCAGCCTAGCGAGCCCTTATTTCTCCTTTTTATTTTTCATTTTTTTTGAATGCCCTAACTTTTGCCTAGGCCGCCCTTTCGGGTTTTCAGCCTAGCGGGCTGGAGATGGAAGCACTTGTTGGATAGAATGGATCGGGCACTATACCTTTTGAACTTGTTGAAATTGGAGGCTGAACAAGGTCTTCTTTCTTGGCTTGTGGGGAGTACGACATCTCCTGACCGGATCTTTTGACAATATACGACACATCGTGGAAGAGAGGGGTAGCAGCCTTTGATAAGTAGCCCCCAGCATTTTTTTTTAGTCCAGACGGCATGACATGATAGCAGTAGGTCCCCCAAGGGATGAGGTCTTTTCTTGGTCTCCTGTTGCTTTTGATTTGACTATAACCCAGCATGTCGTTGATAAAAAAAACTGTTGGGCTTGGGAATGATCACTATATTGGACAGCCAGATCGGGTATATTTTTTATTTCTTTTTTTTATTACTATATTTTTTTTACCCTTTTTTTTTTGTATTTTTGTATTATTATTATTTTTTTTACTCGAATGAAGTTGACGTTCGGCTGTTTCATGCTTTCTTCTTTTTTTTTTCTCAACTTGTAGTGACCATTCTAAATTGATGCAGTGGAGCTTTTGTCTGACTGGCTGAGCATCCGGACATATGAGGGTCCGGTGTTTGACCATGGCTGGGTCTACCCTCGACACATCTTTATAGGACCATGTAAGCATGTCCACGAACTCTTCGATGTGATCCATGAGTGTTATCCTTGCGGTGGTTGTCGATTCTCGACTTTTTGATTTCATTGTCCAAATTCCCCAGATTGATGGTGGATCGGCTTCCATTGTTGTTGATGATGTCTCCGGCTCTACCGACTTTACAAGCTCAAGCAAACATTTTTTTTCTTTTGGGTCCTATTAAATGACTCATTATTATAATTATTTAATGTGTCTTTTAATGCAGGTGCAACTAAGAAATAAGCAAAGACGTTTAGATTATTATTAAAAGCACATCGCATACGGGGTTTATTACATTATTGAGGACCCGGGGTTCGAGATCCTCAATTGTAGGGAGCGGATTGGTAGATGACCAAACTGTAAGGCTAGGGAAAGGAATAGGGGTACTATTTTAGGGAGCGGATTGGTAGATGACCAAACCGTAAGGCTAGGAAAGGAATAGGGTAATCAATTTTAGGGATCGGATTGGTAAATGACCAAACTGTAAGGCTAGAGAAAGGAATAGGGGTAATATATCCAAAGTAGTCCACCGAGATCTCGGCGGCATCAAAAGTGGGTCGGTCGCGTAGATACTAGTTCTCGCAGACGCTTATTAGAAATTAACTCAACTCGCCAGGAGCTTTTTTTTTTTTTTTTTTTGAGAAGTGCCTTTATCCATCATACCCGTGAAGCGGCCCCCCAAATTTTCATTAGGAACTTCTTGGTTAAGGATTCTAAGCATCATGGTTTTCAAATTTTCGATGTCAACCTCCATTTTGACGGGCGGAGAGTTGGGTTTTGTAGATGCCGATGGTTAGGGAAGGCCGAGTTAATTTCTCGGGGTAGTGGTACCGTAAGGATTTTGGGTGGATATGGATATGGGGCTGGTGGATCGGCGGATATGGATATTGACGATGGATTTTGGGTCGATATGGATATTGGGTAGGATAAGGATATTGGAGTGGGTAAGGACTTTGGTATGATAAGGAGGGTGTGATGAAAAAAGGGTTTAAATTTTGGTAATAATAGGCATCCGATGGGTTGGTGTTTGGTCGGGAATTGAATTTGGAGGAACATGGAAGGTTGATGCTTCCCCGGGAGGATTGCTCACTGGCCGCCATAATGCTCTGGATCTTTTTTTTTTTTTTTTTTGTACCGATTGCCATTGTGTCCATCCGACATCGATACCCGTTTTCGATTACGACTTATTTCCAAGATGAACCGGCCAAGATTATCTCTTCCTTTCCAAATTCGGGTCGTCTCCGAGGAAAATGGGGGTTTGGTAGGTATCGAGAGGCGATTCGGCTTGAAGGCCTAGCGTGCGCCTTTTTATTAATATTTTATTATTATTATTTCCATGTTCCCCACAATTGATGGATAAGCACTTGCTATTTTGACATCTCGGGACTTTTCTGAATAGTGGTGATCTTTTCTCGTATGGATAGCATGTTTTTGCTTTTCGACTCCCCGGGTGGGCGGTCCCGGGCACACTCGGGATCCACCATCCGAAATGGTCTAGGTGTCGGCATCGAAATTATAAATCAGCCCACATTTATTGTTTATTGTCTATTTTTTGTGCGCACTTATTATTATTTTTTTTTGACTTGCTTTTTTTTGACATATTTTTCGATTTTTTTGGCAGTGGGAATACAAAAACCGGTCGGTCTTGAAGTATGCTTTGAAAAAACTATATGCATTAACGTTGGCATACGGGGGTAAGGCGGCCATGGTGTAGGGTAACAATTCGGAATATATTTATATGCGTGCACGCAGGTGCGGTATCTAGAAAGCAGAAACCTTTATTTATTTACGATTTATGAACGTAAAAATAAAACAGCTTATGGCCTGTCTTGTCGTTTTGTGGATTTTCTGGCTTTTTAGTTTGAGCGCAAGCAAGCACACCTTTTAAGAAATAGAAAGAAAAGCTGGGAAACTATCTATCCCTATTAATTACAAATTTTGGTCCTATGCCCCAAAATAAAATGACATAATGAATGCGTATGCATAAATGTACGTAATAAAGTGAAAAGAAATAGAACTAAATAAATGAAAAAATAGAGCCTAAGTAAAGCCCACTCTTTTTGTCAGGTCGTCGAATTTATTTGTAAAATATATAATATGTATATTTATTTTTTGATTTTTTAAATTTTTATATATATATATATATATATATATATATATATATATTTTTTTTTTTTGATTTTTTTTATACTCTCGAACATGTCCGTAATGTATCTGAACGAGATCGGCCGCCGATGGAGGATCATATCCACAAATATAGCCACTACCGTAATGGGAACACTTTATTGAAAAGACGAATTAATATAACGAGCATACCGCAGCCGTAAACAAAGAAAAGCCAAAAAGGTTTTATTTTATGAGTCTAGCCCTCCATTTTATTTAAAATAAAACGACGCCCCCCAGAAGTCGCCACCGTGAGGTTCCCTGGTGTACCCCGGCCTCCTTGGATGGGTGCGCAGGCGATATCTGACACCACCGCCTCGCTCCACCCTCCCTTGTTTAGGGAAGACGAAATCCAAAGTCCGAGAGGAGTGCCGCCTATATTAGCACGTTGGAATGTGCCTCTGCTGTCTCGGAGTGGATTTTGTATCCAAAATGGGAACTAAAGGTTTCTCATGTCGTTATCCCTTATTTCGGGATAACAGATATGAGGAATGCATTACCTTTCCATTCTCATTCTCCCCTTTTATCTTTCGTGGGAAAATAGAGAAGTGCAAGAAAAGATATTGCGACGCCCACTTATGGATTTATTAAAATAGCCTTATGGCCCAATCAGATCGCTATGGAGCTACTGGTTTCCTCGCATCAAGTTATCCCTTGTTTGTGGGATACCGTGATAGGAATACATCACTCCCTCCATCCTCGATCTCCCTTTTTGGGAGAACAGAAAGTGCAAAGAGGGAATGCTTGCGAGGCCCCACCGATCTCAAAGTTTTAGAGTCGCCACCTTTATTTTAAGGCAAAAATAAAGGAAACCGTAAAAGAAAACCGTAGATTTTAGAAAG
>CM028380.1:37134144-37230251 GCA_013146195.2 Codonopsis lanceolata
AATGGAATATGCTTTACTCTAACAGGCCTAGATGTATTGTTCTCAGAGACATGGACTGGACCGGAAGTTGGTAGAAGATCGAGGAGAAGACTCCTCAGAATGGAAGCGCACTCAGAAGCACTCGTGAATATATATAGGCTCGATGGAGACATAGGTTCAAGTATGGAGGTAGGCTCAAGGAAAGGGACTGATTCAGAAGTGAAGCGTACTTAGGTATGGTTGGAGACTCAAAGTTCGTGGATGGAAGCAACCGATTTGGAATGGAAGATGTAGGGAAATAGAGGAGTAGAAGGAAGGATATGAGAAGGAGAAGGAGTATTAGAGGCGATGGATTGAAGTTGAATTTCAACAAAAGGAAGTGATGACCCGATGAAGTAGGAATGATTGGGGTAAACATAGGAATGGTAGACTCGAGGTGAGATAGGGAGCATATTTATAAGGGAAGTTCTCTTCATAAAAATAAACATCCCTAGAAAATATAATTTTATGAGCATGTAGATCATACAATTTATATGCCTTTTGCCATAAGGATATCCTAAGAAGATACATTTGGTTGCTCTTGGTGAAAATTTGTCTCTATGAGATTTTAAAGTGGAAGCAAAGCAAAGGCACCAAAGGTTTTGATATGAGAGTAGGTAGGAGGTTGGTTGAGAAGCATTTCATGGGAGTTTTGTAAGATAGAATGGGTACGTGTTCTATTAATGAGATAAGTTGCGAAGGATACATTCTCCCCAGAATTTTATTAGTAAATGAGCTTGGAATCTTAATGCCCTGGCAACATTAAGCAAGTGTCTATGCTTTCTCTCAACCCTACCATTTTCCTGTGGGGTTTCTACATATGATGTTAATGCCAAGTGATGTAAGAAAGGAGGAAAGGGTGGTGTTGAAAAATTCTGAACCATTGTCAGATCTGATGGCTTTAATAGAGGTATTAAACTGTGTTTGGACCATTTTTAGAAATGTTTGAATATATGTGAGAATCTGAGTTTTAGAAGAGAGTAAATAAGTCCAAGTAGTTCTTGAAAAGTCATCAACTATAGTGAGAAATGAATTAAATCCATTATAATTTTTATGATGGTATGGTCCCACACATCACAATGAATAAGGGAGAATGGAATAGAGGCATGACTATGACTTATTGGAAAGGAATACGACATTGCTTAGCCAAATGACATACATCACGTATAATGTTCAAGTTCTTATCATTACAATCAATGGGAAGTGTTTCAAGGATTGAAAAGGAGTATGACCTAGTCTAATATGCCAAAGTTTAGCGAATTAGAATGAAGTACGTGCCGAGACATTAGGCCGCACAGATGATATTCCATGTAAACTCAATTTGTATAGGCCTTTATCCATTTTACCAATACCCTTAAAGCTCCTGTGGACTAAGTCCTGAAATAGGCAATAAGAAGGTAAGAAGGTTAAAGAACAGCATCGTGAGAAGTAAGTTTACTCACCGATAATGTTAAAGGAGAAGAATGTACACACAAAACATTATAAAGTGTAATACCAAGAGGAAGATTAACTCGACCAATATGTGTGATCAAGTCAGAAACCATTAGGAAGAAATATGATAGAAGGAAAGGGCTTAGGATCAACAAGTAAATGAAATGAAGAAACAATATGGTCAGAGTCTGTAATCAATGATCCATTCTAGCTCATTACATGCAAAGACCAATTGAGTAGAACTTATAAAACTTGGAGTTGTAAAACACTTACCACCACTTGTTTAGCAGGAGTACATGAGGAAGAACAACTTTGATTGATCATATGCAGGAGTTTATTGTAGTGATCTTGAGACATGGAAACATTTCCATCTCCACTATCATTCACATCGATTGAGATGCAAAGAGCGATTTACATGAGTACCTTGAATGTAAGAATTAACAGATTTGGTCTTCAAGTTCTTTGGCATCTTAATGGATCCGCTTGATGCCATGCAACTTGTGCCATCAGAAATCCTAGTAAAAAGAAGCAACCGGTTTTGTGTGTCCCTGCACTCCACGTGATCACAAATCAAATTCCCTTTAAGAGTTCTTCTTTTGCCATTTCCAAGAGAGCCTTTATTACCACTTCCACCGGTGTTATATCCTTTGTTATTTCCGGTAAGTTTTTAGCAAACAAAGCAGCTTGACACATTGGAATCTATAATCACCGAATTTGGTATTTGTAATATAAAGCATTCTTTGATTCTCTCATCTTTCATTAACAAGGACGACATGTACTTATGTAATGCATGAAGAGGAGTCATGGCAAGTATAGTGCTTCTAATTCCGAATATGATTCATTTAAACCAATCAGAATTGAGTGACTTTTGAATCTGGTTATACTCCTCCATCTTTTAAGCATGCCACAGAACAAGAACATACACACTTAGGCATGTTGCTTGCCTCTTCAAATCCATCCCAAATAGATCTGAATTTAGTGAAGTAGGCAGTAATGGACATATTTCCTTGTTGTAAATTCATCATTTCTTTCTTAATTTGAAATATTTGAGTACCATTCCCTTGAGTAAAACGACATTCCAAGTCATCCAGATGCATTTCCTTGGTCGTTTTAAAATAAACCGTGCTTGCACCGATCTCGTGAGAAATGGCATTTAAAAGCCAAGAGATTAACATATCATTGCACCTTTGCCAATGAGATATGTATTTCGAATTCGATTAGGTTTCTTGTGAATACAAGTGACATAACCAAGTTTCATTTGAAGAAAGAGCTATTATCATAGCTCTTTTCCATTGATTGTAATTTGTATTAGTGAGGACATGAGTGACCAAACTCATCCCCTGGATGGTCATTTGGATGCAAGTATAATGGATGTGAAGCAGAATAAAAGGTGTACCTCAACCGATTCATATTCATCTACTTCTTCAAATGTTTGCTCTTGTGAAGAGTTTGATTTTCGTGAAGAATCAGACTTATCTTTGTGATTCTTCAATGTTTTGATTATCTCCTGACATTCTCAATGAATTTCCCTAATTATTTATGATTTCAGCATACAATTGAAGTTTGATTTAGAATGCAGAAGCATGAAATGCTTTGATACCATGAAGGATTGAGAATTGGTCAATCAATCATGAAAGAAAAGCTGGAAGAAAGAATATGAACTTGAAGAAGAAAATTTGGAGAGAAGAGAGATTGTATTTCGATAATTGTATTGTGTCTTACAATGATGAGAAAACATACATTTATATGAGGAATGGAAGAAAAATATCTATCAACAAACTAACAAACCGAATCCAAATGTATTGCAGCCTTCAATTCAACAAGCAACAACTTCCGAAAGATACACTCAACACCCTTGTATTTCAGTAGAAGGACACTCAATTCCCCTGAATGGGAATAACTGATAATAACTATCATCTACATCTTTCATTCGACACCCTTAGATTCTTGTATTTATTCACTCGACACCCCTGAATTCTGTGAGGCTGAAGTTATATCATCATGCTGCTTTGCCTTTGATGTAGCAGGTGAATGTTCTTCATCTGTGTCTCCTTCATCATTTACTTCTTCATCATTTATAAAGGCCATGAAGTTTAACAACTTCCTTGAAATAAAGGTCAAGCAACGCATGAAGCATCCATGGTTTTTTTTTTTTTTTTTGCACGACATGAAATGATCCATCTTTGAAAATCGATCAACCACAAAGAAAATTGAGTCAAAACCCTTTTTGTGTCCTTGGTAGCCCGACAACAAAATCCATGCTAACAGCTTCCCAAGGAATATTAGGAATAGGTAATGGAGTGTACACACCAGTGTTTTGACTTTGCCTTTACACCTTTGGCATATGCGACACCTCTTCACAAATTTTGCCACTTCTTAATTTAGAGTAGGCCAGAAATACTTTTCCTTAATCAGCAACAATGTTTTATCTCTTCCAAATTGCCCACCAAGACCACCACAATGTAATTATTTGATGATGTATTCTCTAAGAGAACAATGAGGAATGCACACCTTGTCCCTTTGAAAAGAAAAATCATCAAGTAGGAGATAATCTCCGTAATTACCTTCCTTGCATTTCTGATAAGCTTCTTTAAAATCAATATCTTCCACATACATTTCTCTTATGCTATCGAATCCTTTCATTTGGATACTCATAGCATTCAACAATGCAACCTGTCGGCTAAGCGTATCAACCACTTTATTAAGTTTTCCACTCTTGTCTCAACATAAAAGTGTATTCTTGCAAGAATGATACTGACGGGTGTCAAACCGTCAAAATTAATTTTTCCTTTTTCCCAAATAACGAGTATAGGGTAGTAGGGATCGTATCCACAGGGAACGTCGAATTTACTTCTCTTAAGAATTTTTTTTAGTAACCAAAACCAAGATTTTTGCTTAACTAACTAACTAAACTCGAATGAAGTAAAATATGAATTTTTATAAACTTATAGAAAGAAAACAATAACTAAATTAAATTCAATGCTGATAAAGGTCCAGTTAATGAACTGAAGCAATTCCAAAAATTAGCTACTGATCATCCACTCCAACTCGACTCAATTGACTGCAATTAAACCAGTTATAGTTGTTGACAAACGCCTAACACCCAATTTCTCCTTACGGATTCAATAATTAGGAGAAGCTCGCTAATTATACTCTAATCAAAAGACAACCCTCGAAACGCTCGAAAGATTTAATGTTTTGACAGCTTTAAGATAAGAGAAACCCGGTTCTAGACAATGATATTAAAGTAATATCATTTAACCTAGATTAATCATCCTCGCAACACGGACCGAATATGCTTGTGATGCCTAAGCGGTGTGTCACTTGCTACTCCGTTAGAACCGAAGACAATTACGGATCAACGGTTCTCAACTAGCAATGGATTAAAATGCCTAACCAAAATCTGGGCCCTAGAAATTAATTAAACATACTAATCCTAAGTTACAATTCCTTTGCAACAAGAAAAATAGAGAATGACTAAATACTTGCCCCAAATTGAGACCTTGAACAATACAGTATATTGGGATCTCACTGTAGCAATATCTGAAATAAACTTACGGGTTCATTAACTGGAACGAAGGTTTTAGCCACAAAACATGACTAAAATTTACTTACAAATTGAAATGAGAAACAAGTTCACAAGTGATGAAAGGAAGAAATTAACTGTCCTATTGAACTATAATCCCAACCTGACGTGTTACAGTGCGTGCGAATAGTGAGAGAGAGGGAGGAGAGAAATGCGTGTGGTGAATCGTGTGTTCCCTTTGAGAGATCTCGCCCCTTCCTTTATAGCTATCTCTCTACTCGCTCCAGCCATTTCCCCAAAAATAGAAGACACGATCCTTGATCTTCATCCATAAACGAAGCGTTGAGGACCAATTCTTTTCCCAACATTTACAACGTGTTTGGGAAAAGAAACGAATAAATAAAAGGATATTTTTTATTACGTAACCGTAAAAATGATCAATGTCTGAAATACCCTCTTCCAATTCCTTCGATCTCGTAACGGGGCGTACTTTTTTCGCTTCAGCCTACGCTTTTTTTGGGTTAGCAAATGCCCATTTGGTACTTGACTTTTTCTCAAAATCTGTTTTGCTTCTTCTTTTCTTCCATCCAGCTTCCTTAAGACCTGTGAACACCACTGATGCAGAATACCCGTGAAAGTACAACATTTTACTTAAAATCATAGTGCAAAATCACAATAAATGTTGTACTTTATTTAAAGCTATCAGATACCCAACCAGCATGCCTCCTATTCAAGTTTTCTTGGGAGTTAATATATGTTAGAGCTTCATGATCAGAGTTGAGGATGAACTCCCTTTGGATAAAATATGGCCACCAATGCCGAAGAGCTTGGACAACAACATAAAGCTCCACATCATAAGTAGAATACATCTTCCTCAAGGCCATCCTGTGAATTCTTACTATAAACAAGAATGTCGTTGAAGTAAACAGCAGCAAACTTGCCAATAAAGTCATGAAGTACCTGATTCATTACCCGCATAAAGGTACTTGGGGCATTAGATAAACCAAATGGCATGACGAGCCATTCATGCAAGCCTTCCCGAATTTTGAATGTGGTCTTCCATTCATCCCCCGGCTTGATTCTGATTTGATGATAGCCACTGCGAAAATCTATTTTAGAATACACTCTTTCCCTTGCTAGCATATCAAACATGTCATCTATCCTCAGTAAAGGAAATCGGTATTTAATGGTAATCCGATTAAGTGCTTGACTATCAACACACATCTGCCACGAACCATCTTTTTATGGAGTCAAAAGTGCAGGGACAACACAAGGACTCAAAATTTCCTCGATAGCGCCTCTGCTAAGCAAGTCTGATACTTGTCGATTGAGCTCTTCATGCTCATTTGGACTCATTCGATAATGGCATTTGTTAGGAAGGATAGCTACTAGAATTAGATCAATTTGGTGCTGAATGTTTCGAATGGGTGGAAGCCCATGAGGCAACTCTTTTCGGAGTGACATCCTCGAATTCTTCCAACAGAGCTTTGACATCGCTTGAAACTTCTGAAGGCTCCTGTAACACCCAGATTATTTATTTATCTCTATATGCATTATTTTATTGTAATAGATGTATATTGGATTTTAAACACTATGTTTAAATATGGTTTTTAGGCTGCTTATGTTAGTTTAGTATCCTGCTAGATTATTAACAAGTTATACAAAGGTTGTCCATTGTCTGTTTATCTGACATTAATTGTGCTTAATTTTGATTCCAATTGATAATTATTTATAACGTGTGAAGAGTTGTTTTTGTAATTGAGTCATTAATTAGTGCTAATTTTATATTGTGTTATTGATTTAGTTATAAAAATTATATATATATAATTTGGTCATTGGGCTAGTAAATAATAAATAATTTGACTAGATGATGTTTATATGTATATAATGTATACCTTCCACTACAAGAAAACAGGGCAACTGAAACGGAATTTTGCAACCGAATTGAAATCAGTTTCAATATAAAAAGTGCTCAAGGGAAATTGACGTGCACAATTAATTTTGCAACTCATATTGCAATGGAAAACTATTTTTTTGCATCATGTTTCGGGGGAAAAGTTGGAGGGAAGAATGCCGCCTAATTTTGCAATGGTTTTTGAAACAGATGAACTTCTGTTTCAATTTTCTGTTTCAATTTCAGTTGCATTTATTAATATCAGATTTTTATATTTAGAACTTAAAAAAATTGAGGTTATGTTTTGGGCATAAAGTTTGGAGGGAAGAAACCCGCCTAATTTTGCAAGGGATTTTGAAACAGATAAATTTTTGTTTCAAATTCTCTATTCAATTTCAGTTGCAATTAATCCTAAGTAATTTTTATTTTATTAAATTGTAAAAATAAGTCTAAACCTACAACTTATGTTTTACTTATAATCATCCTAATTAATAACCTAGACAAACAGCAACCGTTTTTCTGCCCCTTCTTTTCTCGCCCTCGCTCTCTCCCCACTGTGTCTTATGCGTCTTAGTCATGTCCGCTCTCATTGCGTCTACTTCAGGCGAAATCGAGGTGCCAGCTTCTCTTCCGACCATTGCGTCTGCTCTCCACTGCTGCGTCTACTTCAGGCAAAATTCGAGGTGCCGGCTTCTCCTCTGACGCCCAAATACATCTTCCCTCTCCGCCGAATTCAACAAGGTACGTCATTGATAACCTTAATTAATATGCTTATATGCCTGAATATGAACTCTCCCATCATGAATGAAACTTTCTTAGGGCTGCAATTGTTGGTTTTGTGATTATTTGTCCTAATTGCTAAATAATTGTTTTGAGCCCTATTTTTTAATTTTAATTTTAATTTATTTTATGAGCCCTGTAATCAAAATCGACATGGTTGGAAGAGATTGGACCCATAGAGACAAACTGGTAACATTGACAACGATAGTGAAAATTGTTAGAAAATTGTTAGAAAATTGATGGCATCGATAGAAGGAGAAGAGTTGAGGAAAAGGGCATTGAATTGGGTGGATCGTTAGAAGTTCAATGGCAGAAGGTGGAGTCGCTTGCAAGGAGTTGGATTCCTTTATTGCCAACATTCGTCGTTGAATTTTTCGACACCAAATTAAATTTGGATTGCTAATCCTCATTTATAGGTTCATGATTCATGTATATTTGTGTAACAAGTTCCATTCTAGCTTATTCATACCCTTATATGTGTAGGTGAGTCAACACACTTTGTTTGCCTACTTCCCTTGAAAAAGTATGGGAATAAGGCTGGAAAAAAGTAGCCTCCTTCATTACTATCTGTGGTGAGATGAGGCATTATTGACCATATTTGGAGAAGGGTTACTGCTGTGGAATCAGCTGATGAGTGGATGGTTGATCTTTCTAAGCTCTTCCTTGGGCTTAGATTTTCTCATGGTGCGCATAGTCAGCTTTACCATGGAATTTACAAGGGACGAGCACTGTCGCCCTAAAAATTATCGAGGTGGATGATGGGCTGGAGTATTTGAGTTCTAGTGGTACAAGTTACCATGCTTCCATATCATCTTTAAGAGCAGAGGGATCAGCTTGTATCTGTCATTTGGTTAGATAGTTGGGTAAAGGATTGAAGTTATAATATATCTTAAGTTGACGAGATCTTGCGATCCAATTGTAGTGGATTATGCATCAGTTATTTTATGTTCTTCTCAAAGAAAAAAAAAGGAAGGGGAGGGGGAAGTTACTGAAGTTTGGTTGTCTTTTCAATGGAATTAGCTAATAATCTGTTTCTAAAGTTCATGGAATTAGCTGTCGACTTTACTTGTTTAGTGTAATAGAAAATTTGGTATATATACTTGAGTGGATTGTAAATGAAAAACACAGAATCAATATACCTACAGAATCTTTTTTTTTTCTATTATGGTTAATCACCAATCCTCTACTCTATCTTTAGGCATTTACTTCAGTATGTACAACTTAATTCTCAAAGATGGAGATGATCTTCCTGAAGGTAAATATTGAAGTGGTTTGTGGAAAGTTAAAGTTGTTGGAGGATAATGATGATGGCCGTCCTATTTTTATATGTTCACTATCGCGGCCATAATAGTATGAAAAAGGTCTCGGGATGTTAAAAACTTAGGTGAAACTGCAGTCCAGTTTTTTCTAGTCACACCAAACTCTGGAATATATAAGTCTCATCCAAGTCATGTACACCCTTGAAAGTTGAGCACAATTTTCAGTCTCCTTAAATAGTTCTTTGTTATAGTTAAAAATAAGGAAAAGCTACAATTGCCTAGAATTTTTTGTAATATCTTTTATTGGATGTTATGTGTAAGCTCTCTCATATCAGCATGATCCTACTGGGATCTGTCTAGAATAACACATTCCAAAGATGTTATTCCTATTCTTTGAACGAAAAGGAAATAAGAAAAGAAAGAAATCAATTACTTTGTCTATAACGGTATCTTTGTAGATTTGCTTGTTTGTAACAAACCAGTGTATTTGGTTGATGATGCATCTCTATTTGTAAATATTAACATATTATGGTTCTTTTGGGGGGCTTTTATTGCTCAAATCTTTGGCCAAAAATGTAGGATGATACTCAGTTAAGCTTTCCAACACCAACTGGAAACAGTTTGATGATAGAATAATACAAAGAAGGTTGGGTGTAGAGTAGCAATCTTTGAGAGGCACACGAGACATTTCGGTCTCGTGTTTCTGCTTGAGTGCTATTTCGAAGACTTGAATTTTTTGCTCTATGGGCTTGTTCCACTTGCTTCATGCGTGTTTATGTGTGGTAGGTGGATGGCTGTGTTTGTGTCTTGACTTGGTTTTCCATTCAAGTCATATCTATATATATATATATATATATATATATATATATTCCTTTTCTAATATATATTTGTATGTTAATCATAAAAAAAACTAATAAATATATCTGTATGTATGTGTGTGTGTGTGTATGTGGGAGAGAGAGATTTTGAATTTCATGCTTTTGGGTTTCGGCTTTGCGCCACTATACATTTTATATTTGTTAACTTTACCATCTATGTCTATATTAAATGTATCAAAGAAAAAAAGAATCAATATTAATCTTTAAAAATAGTTGTGACTACTATCAATCCAAGATATAAATCCTCACTGTGATTGCCCTATGATATTTTCATTTCATTTAACTACAGTTACTCAAGTTACTGGGTCTTGCCGTCCTGCTAATTATCAAGATAGAGCCTAAATAATCTGGTATTATTCATTGAGTTAAAGTCGATTGGAAGAAATTGGTGATTGTGTGAGTGGCATTGTTCATTTGACTGACACATCTCCAAATTTAACGAAAGAGCTTAGGGTGATTCATATCCCATGCCAATTTGAAATTTGTCTCATTTCTTATCAGCTTTAGCTTGAAATCTCCTTGGAGAGGATTCATATGCTATTTTAGTAATCTTATTACTACCTATTATTGTGTTAGATTCGAAATGAAACTCCTAAACTCACAAAAGGTCTTTGCCAAAGCTGTGTATGAGTTGTATGAGGTAGTTACACATGATCTGCTGTCATTTGATTTGAGGTATTTTGTTGGCTTCATATTTTCTTTGCAAACATGTATATAAGATGTTTGAATACTTTACCTTCAAGAGATAATAGGCATGCTCTGATCCCACAGGGAGCAGCTTGATATACATGGAACATATTGGCAACAGCAAGAAATGAAGGGCGCCTTTTTCCGTGATAGAATGGCCTCGAGATCCTGAAATTGTAAGGTTCTTGAAGATCTTAACTTCATTTAATTTATTATTTACATTAATAAACCTGCCTTTTTTCCTTTGCGCAGAAGGAACAGGTGAAGCGGTTGCACTTGCTTCGTGAAATTCATCTGTCACTAATCTTGGGTGTGTGCACTTCAATTAAACCATTTCCTGGCCACAATCAAGTATGCCTCTTATCAACGAACTACTATCGAAGTGATTATTTATTTGTTCCTATTTATAACTTACCACTTTGCAATTGGGTAATGTTGATTGTGTTAATGAGTTGAGTAATCATTTGTATTTTGATGACTTGTATGTGTGGAACTTGCTTTTTGAAATTATGCAAACCAACAAGTCAATTCATTGGTAAATGTCACCACATTTGTGGGTGTTGCGTGAGTGAAGACCGACTTGTATGATTATTCAAAGGTGAAGAACCCCAGCTGTGTAGGAGAAGAAAAAATCAACAGGAAGATGAAAAGGAGCTGCAGAAACTATGTGCTGTCAGCTTGCGTAGTCTGTAATCAAAATTCATTTTCTCACACCTCAAAGCTCGAAACGACGAACCGTTTTTGTCCCATAAACTAGACTCGCATATCTTTCCAACCATATAGGGCACACCACCTAGTTCTCTCTCAATGAAAGCAGTTTTTCGTTCAAAGACAGACCATGTGTTGGAATTTCAGAAACTGCATCACTGTTGGTGCTGCCATATGCTCTAATATGGACATTGATATGGTATTGTTTGAGTACTTGTAAATAAATTTGAAAAGTATTACTATAAGAAAGTTAGCCTTTACCCATCAGTACTACTCTGCAATCCTTATAACATATAATATAAGCCAAAGGTAACTTACTTAGACATTAATTTAATAATTTCAATGAATGGTCATCCCCTCCTAGATTTAATTTTGTAACATTAGAACTTCTTCGGCAACACCAATCCATCGTTTACCTTTTTATATGATATGTTATAAGGATTACAAAGTAATACTGCTGGGTAAAGGCTAACCTTCTTATATTGCCATATAGATATACCTCTTTAAGCTAGGCTACATGCTCATCTATGTCTATTCTGGAAAATGAGGTGAACGTTGAGGTATGGTGGTTGGAAACTTGGAATTCAGACATGATTATTTAGGAGTGTTGTACTCTGTTGTGAGATTTATTCTTGTTACTCTTTGGATGGCTTGCACTGAACATTTATTCTTGTTCAATAATTTTGGCTTTTTTTCGTCCACTTCCTTGTGTATGTTTCCTGCTTTTTAAATACAATCTCTTTTTCATTTTTTCTAAAAATGTATGTGTACACACACCACAAACATACACAGAGAGAGAGATAGATGTATATATATCACACACTCACATGCTGACTTCAACCCAATAATTTTCATATTTCCCTTAGTTTCATAGGAGAAACATAATCCATGTTTTTCATATATCATCAGAAATTAGAGGGTTGTTGTGCAACCTGTGTGAAATCTCACATATGCTTTTTTTGCTTAAGAAATTATGACGCTTAGCTTGTATTTTTCTCTAATGGATAAGCGGGTGCCACACTTGTCTTTTGAATAAACATTACCCAGTATTATAGGGGGGCTATTGAAAATGATATAAGCTTTTATTTGACACTTTCTATGCTTCAGCCTTAAATTCAGAAATTCAGTTGATCAATTACCCAGTTTACCTCAAGTCTAAATGTTTGACAAGGGTAATCATGATTGATGCTTCTATTACTCCTGTGATGGAAAAGCTTTTCTTGAATCAAGTTACGCTTGCTCCGGGGCCATCTTGATCATTTAACATAGGGTGTAGGATATTTTCTTCTGCCACGAACATTCAATAGTTCACTAAGGATATAGAAGTCGAGTTGTGGGACTTGGCTGTGCGTTTGCAGTATTCTGGGCATTCTGTTGAATTTCAAAGTGGGATAAAATTTTGTAAGTCTTAGATAATGAGGTTCTTAGTGACTCTGACCTGCTAAGGCTGCATATAATTAGGATGTCACTTCAATCACTACGAATAGAACGATTCTTCTACCTTCTTGTTCATTCACCAATAATAGAACGATTAGAATACCTTCTTTCTTAGAGGATTCGAAGGCTTGACCATGAAGATATGCCAGCCATGTTGTCCACCTGTAATTAACTCGTTAAATCTGATCAATTTACATAACCTTGTGAAATAAAATCCAGACATGAGCAAGCCTGTGATAACTACAACTAAGCATCAACAAAGTACCAAAGATTACAACACGGAATTTTCACTAGGCGCTTAAAATTAAAATCAAGTTGCTAGTTGTTTCAGAAGAAAGATACCCACCAGGCCACCAACATTTCCAGCTCCGAAGAAATGCCTCTTGTGGTCTGTAAGCATATTTTTTCCTGCATTTTGTTTCCAAGTTCCATGTAAGATGTATATGCCTTATAGCAGAGTAGCTTTCTTCGTACCCTTCCTTTCTGTCAATGAATGGAGACATGTTCAGACGCGTACACTATTAGAGCAGAGCTCGGCAATCTCTTATTTTCATCTTGAGCGCTTATGATTATCAAGTGAGGAAATGGTCTTGTAAGTTGTAACATAAATCATTTAGAGCCCAGAGCATCGAAACGCACGAGAAGTAAATTAAGAGAAAAAGCTTTAAAAAAATACAGAATTCTTTATTGGATTCTCATTATTAAATCAGCCCAAACCCTGCTTCAACATAATATAGAATAGGTATATTTAGGCAGAGCTGAACTAGGAATTTGCTGATAAACCTGCAAAACAAGTGTTCGCAATCCGTCTGTATTCTGTTGTGGAGGTGTCTTGCCATTTGATTAATTTCAAAGTCCAGAATAGGTGAAAATGCTCAAAATGTCAGCACTGGTTAGATTCTCAACTCCCATGACAAATAAATAGATCCCACCAAAGTAGTAACCAGATAGCGAAGGCCATATAATGAAGGATGTACCTAAGTATCTATTCATCTAAGACAAAAACAACACATATTTATTAAAAGTCCATCAAGCTTCTATAACAGTAATCAGAGTACAGGTTCAAAAAAATACAAGAGCCTCCACTGTCATGTTGGAATCCAGTTTCTTTGAATGTGGAAACTGGACTGCTGCTACAGGTGCCCTTTGCCAGTAATTTGAATGGGCTTCTCCACTGTCAAACTAATGAAGTTACTTGTCTACCCTTCATGGTCACAACCTAGGCTTTGTAATCTTCTGTGAAAAGGAAAAATGGAGAGAAAAAAAAAAAGAAAAGAGAGAAGAGACAGACAGTTGTCCCGCCCTTAGAAGGACCACATATTTGGTATCGTCATGAGCTTTTCTGCTTTTTTTTTTATAAAGTTACTTGCACGAGAAATATTCAATTCGAATTATTCTTGGATTTTCTTTTTTGATTGTTATAATTATCCATCTTGCATAAGTTGCATGTCTGTATGTGGAAGATACTGCAATTACACATGCCTAATTGAGACTGTTAAAATAGCTCTATAGTGCAAATGGTTAGACATTATTGGCATTTGCAGCCTTTTCTTTCGAGATGCTTTCTTTGTTAATCCATAACGTCAAATCATGTGTATAACCATGGTGTTAAGGACAATGGACGAATATGGTTTTAGTACACATTCTAAGTACATGATGTCCAAGTCCCGTGATCTGCAATGTTTTTCTTGGCTGTGATTTGCAGTAAGCAGTGATCTTCTAGGCTAAAGTATTTAATCACCTCAATAACGGAGAGAAAAAAGAAAAAGAAAAGAGAGAAGAGACAGACAGTTGTCCCGCCCTTAGAAGGACCACATATTTGGTCTCATCATGAGGTTTTCTGCTTTTTTATAAAGTATATATAGATAGTTTGGTAAGGTATCGAGACTGCACTGGTTGAAGCAATTGTAGTAAGTTCAGTTGTGTAGGAAAAATGGGAGAACCATGGTGTTAAGTTAAGCTGACTTTGGTTTGTTTGACAAAAGATTTAACGAATCGAGAATTGTGGAGAATGGGTAGGTAGGGGGATGCTTTTACTTGTACGTGCTCTGTGTTTGGGCATGTTAAAACTATCTAAAATAATCCAATGACATGGGAGAGGAACCATCCTGCCTTCCTCCTATGTCTTTCTTGCTAAAAAAAACATAAAAAAAGACTAGCTCATTTAACTTTCAAACATGAACTCTTTGGGTAGAACGGATGGAGTAAAAGGCATTCTTACTGCATGAAATATATCTTGTACCATGTCCAGAACTTGCGAAATCTACAGAGTGTTGTGTTCTGTTCCAATGGTAGTCACAGTGTCACTGCAATCTTATTTATGGCTGTGTTACATGTTTCTTTTGGGATATTTCTTTTGATATCTGGACTTTAATGTTCCGTATGCAGATGTGTCCACCGATAGAGTTGCGGCAGAAGTAGATGATTTTTTTCAAGAGGTTGAGATCTTGAGTAGCAGCACGATTTCCTCATCTACGCGTTCAAATGGAGATTTCACATAGACCCAAGAGTTTGAAGATAAGTTGACCGAAATAGTTGAAAAAATGAGGGATGAAGTCACGGCACAAATACATTCCACATATGAGGCTAAATTTGAACAAATCAAAAATGATTTCCAGCTGCAATTCCAAGAGATGCGCAATTCGAGGACTTAAGAGGCTCCGAGCATCATCCACGAGTTCCTATTTAGTTTAAAGTATGACAACTTGACAACTCTATGTAGTTTAACAGTGCAACAGTTTAGTATGACAGTTTGTCAATTCATTTTGAACGTAATGTTTGTAGCTTTGTTGACTTTAATTGTTTGATTTAAGATATTTTAAATGAAATGTCCAATCAGGTACAATTGATAAATATTTATAGACATAATATTAGTAATATTTTATTTCAGAAAATAATCATCTGCAACAGAATTTTTCGTTGCAAGTTTTTTCTGTTTTAAAAAAATTTAGTTACAAACCAACAACAGATTTTTGCAACCGAAACATTAGGTTGCATACTTGAAACTGAAAAATTCAGTTGCTAGTTTAGTTCCATGTGTAACAAATTTGAAACAGAAAAACCAGTTGCAAATTAGGTTGCATACTTGAAACTGAAAAATTCAGTTACTAATTTAGTTCTATGTGTAACAAATTTGAAACAGATAAACCTGTTGCAAATTAGGTTGCCTACTTGAAACTGAAAAATTCAGTTGCTAGTTTAGTTATATGTGTAACAAATTTGAAACAGAAAAAACCAGTTGCAAATTAGAAACAGAAATAAATCAGTTGTTGTTTGCAACAGATATAAAAAAATGTCCTAGGAAACACATAGCAACCGAAACTACAACTACTTTTTTCCGTTGGAAGGTTTTTGCAACCACAAGAAAATGGTTGCACAATTTTGGGACGAGGCTTATTGCTATGGACTTTGTTACGGACATTTTCCGTTGCAAACATCAATTTGAAACCGATTTTCCTGAATTGCAACTGAAAAATCTGTTTCAGTTGCCCTATTTTTTTGTAGTGTTACTATGTTTTATATGTTTAGTAGAGCATATTAAACCATGTTGTGTGATTTAATCATGATTTAATCGTGATTTAATCATGATTTAAGTCCTACAGAATTTTGGGTAGAAATCATGGAGGTCGAGCCTCCAAGAAGTTTTGATGTGTGTGAAGCACACTTGATTATGAGAGCTTATTTGATTCTCTGTCGTGATATTTATGCTAGTTGTGGATGAAATGCATGACTAGTTTGATGGTAGAGTGTTGACCTACTTGTTTTGAGCATATGAGTATATATTACTTGTGCTTGGGTTTTGAGTCGGAGTCTGCAGTTGAGTCTTTGGTGGGACGATACATCGTCTTCACGAATTGTGAGATTCGTGATCGCGATGGATCGCCGTGCCGAGTTTACACACAGCCCTCCATCGATGGCCACGGTGGGGATGTAGTTTATCTCAATTGTAGTAATACACGTGACTTTGATAACTATGGAACTCGAGCGAAGACTGTCTCGGGGACGTCGATATCTACGAGAAGGATATCGAGGGCACATAAAGGTTTTGCACGTGTTTTTGCAGGAGCGACACGCGCGGAAGAATTGGTAATGGTATCATATCCCTTTTATATGAATTGTTTCACAAGTGCTTATGTGAACAATGTGCTTGGTGATTTGGATATGATATGATGGTTGTTTTGGTTTCATAAACGTTATACTTGATAGATAACATATTGATTAAGGTTGTTAAGCATAAATGCTATCACATGAACATTATTTAAATGTTGTATTATGCTAAAGGCATAAATTATTATTGTTAAGCCTAATATGCCTTGGCATGGATTTTTGGTGAGATGCTATACTATAATGATAACATATTTATTTAATGTTGAGCATGGATGCCATAACATGATTTTATAAAGTTATTATATGAATATAGCATGATGTAAATCATTATTAAACATTATGCCATGGTAGGAAGTTATGGTTAGTAACTTACTAAGTCTTTGTGACTTACTTTTATTTGTTGGTTGTTTTTCCCTAGATCCGAGTCGCACGAGCGGATCCAAGTAAATCGAGAAGGTTACGTTGATAAAGGATTCTTTTGGCAAGGTTGCTACTTAGATAGTTGTTTTCTTTTGGTAAGGTCGTTTGGGAAAGATGAAGTTATGTAAACTTCATGTTGGGTAGCAAACCTTATTGTGATTTGTAATATTTGTAATCATGTTGTTTAGCCTATTCTTTTGGTAGCCGACCGGTAGTGGACTTGCTTGGTGTACATTTATGGTTATGTTTCCATATGCTTTTGATGTTGGTACTTATATCGTTGGTAGCCGACTTGTGTTTGTGGTGCTTGGTAAAAATTGGTGAATATATTTTAGCAGGATACATTTCTAGTTAATTATTATGCTTGTTCTCCGGCATGTTTTTAGCCGTTGAGTTGTTTGACTAGAGTCTTAGACTTAGTGTAATGTTGGGTTCCGGCCGTAGCTTCACCGATGACTTGGTTATATTATGCTATATATTGAATTGCATGACAGGGAGTTTAGTCCTATGTGCCCAATGTTGCGGCACGCGAGTCGAATTTTTGGACCGAGAGATTAATTATCTCTTTGGTTGTTTTTAGTTTGAGCTTGTTAGCTCGGGCGCCACTGTTTCATTTATTTCGCTTCTGCATATGTTTTGAGTTGTTGGCGTATCGCCGTTATGGCCCTACCCATTATTTGCTACTTGTTTGTTGTTATTTGTCTCCCGGCGGCACGAACTTGGGATTTCGTCTTGGGATCCGGGTCGGGTCGTCACAGTTGGTATCAGAGCTATGATTATGAATTTAGCTTTCAGCCGGGATAGGTTCCTTGGCTTGGGGGTTGGTTTGTGTGATATATTTATTTTTAACGCCGAGTGTTATTGTAGGTTTAAATGGTGGATACTAGAGCAGGAGCTAGTTCCGGAGGTGGCACTGGTAGAGGTGCCGGTAAAGGTGCTGACGGTGGCAGAAATGCTAACGAGAACCGTCGACATGATATTCCTCCACTGCGGAAACCAGAAGAGCAGTTTGAGGCGATGGCAATTATGTATCGTGGAATGCTTGATATGATGAACGAAATGAATCAAAGGGGTTTTGGTAGAGTGGAGCAACAAGGAGTACCACGACCAGAGCCACAGCCAGAGCCACAAGTAGAGAGGCCGAGGCAGGAGGCTAGACATAATGACAATACTATGCTTGAAAGATTTGTGAAGCTAAAGCCGAGGCAGTTTAATGGAGAGTCGGACGCTGCTAAAGTCGAGCTATGGATTGAACACTTGGAGAAAATATTTGCACCATTGGGTTGCGATGATGAGCAAAAGGTTGTATTAGCGGTGTTCATGCTTGAGGGTGCTGCAGAGCATTGGTGGCATGTACTTAGAGAGAGTTGGGACCTGCATAGAGTTCCACAGATATGGCCAAACTTCGTTCGAGAGTTCAGAGCTTCCTATGTACCCGAAGTGGTTCGAGAGAAAAGAGAGAAAGAATTTCTGGATTTGGTGCAGGGGAGTATGACAGTTTCACAGTATTCGGCTAGATTTACTGGGTTGGCCCGTTACTGCACACATTTGATTCCAGATGAGGCTAGGAGGACACAGAAATTTGTAAAGGGTTTGAGGACTGAGTACAGGAAACAGCTTCTTTCTTTTTTTTTTCTTTTTTTTTTTTGGAAGAGCAGGGCGGCACCTGCGCGATTTATTAAAATAAAACAAAAAATACAGAGGGGGACAACCAGCCTTACCCAAAAACCAGGGGGGACAAAGGAGCCTGAACCTCAATTGAAACAAACAATACAAGCAGAGAGGAAAAGGCAAACTAAGTCCTATAACTCTGAATACCCGACGCATCAAAAGCCAACGCCCGTTTAACTGTAATTGGAAGGTCTTCATACGCCTCAAACACAATTCGACTCTCATGATTATGAGCAATCGCTGCCAACTGACCCGCTACCCTGTTCTGCTCCCGAAATACATGATGTAAAGAATAATTTTCCAACAACTCTCGACAAACTCTGAGTAAGTAAACATGTCTCCAAGGCTCTTTATAACCCTTCACCAAAACATTGACTGCCGTCAACGAGTCAGACTCCACAAAAACCCTGTCTAACATATGCAACCGACAAAGCTGAAGGCCCTCTTCAAGAGCTAAAATTTATGCCCGCATATTCGATCCATGACCATAATCACTAGAAAAGGCACAAAGGAAACGGCCCTGATTATCCCTAATAACCCCACCCCCTGTGCAACGCCCATCTTTGGAAGAACCATCGGTATTAAGTTTGTAGCCGTTCGCCAGCGGCCACCAACGCACCCACTGTCCCCGTTTAATCCTAACTTGCCCAATTGGAATCTGCATGGATTTTAAAGCCACTCTAGCAAGCCTACTGCATGGAGACTTTGGTGTAAAACAACCGGTTGAAGCACGGACACCATCCAAAACCCGAGCTCTAATCAGCGTCCAATCCATCTTGATATCATCAAAAACAGCCCCACACCTAGCCTTCCAAATTTCCTAACAAATGAAGGCAAAGGTGCAGAACATAGAAACCCCAAGTTGAGATCTTAACGTAACCGCCGACCAAACGCCAAAAAGATGCTCAAAATTGGTAGGACGCCTGACTACTTGAAAACTGGTTGCAAAGGAATCCCATAACTTTGTTGCTGTTCGAGAATTCAGGAACAAATGATTAACCGACTCAGTCGACGACTCTGACCCACAGCAAACGCATTTTGAAACCAAAGTGATACGACGTGACTGCACATTACAATCCACCGGCAACGCATTATGAAACAACTTCCATAAAAAGCAACTCACTTTCAACGGAAGCCACGGCTGCCAGATCACTTGAGCCCAACGCTGGATTGGATTGGCCCTTCGAAAATATTGCCAAAACACGCTGGTCTTAAAATCCCCCAAAGATGCGAGCTCGAACACCAGCCTGTCTGCTCTGGCAGGATCACATCGCAGCCGCCTAAACTGCTCATTAAACTCTATTGGGACTACTGGCAGCATATCCTCCATACATTTAACCGCCAAAGCTACCGATAAATTCCGATCCATGGGTAACAGGCCAATTAAACTGGAGCCACACCAATTATCCCCCCAAAATGAGATTGCACCTCGCCCAATTTCCCACCGACTGACCTGTTTCAACAATGCTACTTGCGAACGAATAGCTTTCCAAGAAGCCGTGACCAGCCTCCAACCCGGCAACTCTTCCAGACCATATTTGCTTAAACAGAATCTCGCCCATAAACCTTGACCAGTTAGAGCCTTCCAAGCCAATTTAGCATGTAGAGAATCCCTTACCTGAACCAGCGGAGGAATACCCAAACCCCCTTCGCTTACCGGCAAACACACTCTATGCCACGCCACCCAGTGAGTGCGATGCTCACCCAACGCACTCCAAAGAAAATCTGCCATTTTACTCTCTAGTCGATAAAGAAACGACTTAGGTGTTTGTAAAGCCGCTAATGTATATACCGGAATGCTACAAAGGACCGACTTAAGAAGTGTGACTTTACCGCCAAAGGAGAGAAGTTTGTTCCGCCAACCCATAATCCTAGCTGTCATCTTATGATCCAACTCCTCAAAATATGATCTTCTGATACGCCCTTTAAAAAGCGGTAACCCCAGATATTTCATTGGCCACACCTTATGTCTATACCCTGTCCACCTTACAATATTCCCAATATGTCTATGCGAACAAAATTTCGAAACAAAGAAACCACTCTTGCTGTTGTTCACTTTCTGCCCCGAACTATCTTCATATTTCCGCAGCACCGATTGTAGACCGAGAATTGATTTCTTGGCACCATTGCAAAACAAAAGCATATCATCTGCATAAAGGAGATGTGTAATCAAGACTCCCCCGCGACCATGCAAGAACGGCTGAATCCTACCCTGAGTCACCGCACGATCAATATTTAAGGACAATATTTCTTGTGCCACTATAAACAATAACGGAGAAATAGGATCCCCCTGTCTAACTCCGCGATTGGCCTTGAAAAAACTTGATGTCTTCCCATTAATCTTGAATGAATACCAGTTATTCCCAATCAGTTTCTGAATCAAGTTACAAAAAATCCGACCAAAACCGAAGGCCTGAAGAGCACGCTGTAAAAAACCCCACTCAAAACGATCGTACGCCTTTGACATGTCTATCTTAAACACCACATTGCCCCCACGCGTTTTGGTATCCACCCTTTGAACTAACTCGTGAGCCAACAAAATATTTTCCTGTATATTACGCCCTTTCACGAAACCTGACTGTTGCTCCGAAATAATATTAGGCAGAAGATGAGCTAAACGGTTGGCCAAAATTTTTGAGAGGATCTTCGCCATGAAATTACATAAACTAATGGGGCGAAGATCTCCCAGACCTTCCGGCCTCTCTACTTTTGGAAGCAGAATAGTAGTTGCCGCCGAAATTCCCCTATGTAATACCCCTTCCTGAAACAAATCTTCAACCGCACCCATGACATCCCGCTTGATAATCGACCAACAACCTTGAAAAAATCATCCTGTATATCCATCTGGCCCGGGCGCACTAGAGGGATTAAGGGATTTAATAACCATCCAAAATTCCTCCTCTGACGGGAGCTTATTCAAAAAATCATTATCCTCAGCCGACACTTTCGAAGGTAAATCTTCAAACAACCCCTCGTCAATGATCGGTGAAGTTGACGCAAAATTTCAGCAAAATAGTCCTCCGCCATCCTACCTATCTGATCTGGATCATCACACAATGACCCATCGGGAAGCCGAAGCTGAATCGCATTCCTTTGTGCTCTATCTTTAATGCTCGCATGAAAAAAGGATGTATTCCTATCTCCATCAGTCACCCAGAGCTGCCTAGATTTCATTTCAATTAATTCCGCTTCCCATCCCACAAGTTGATTGAGTCTATTCTTCGCAACAGCCAGTCCAGCCTCTATATCTGTACCTCCCCCAGTCTGTATCGCTAGCTCAAGACGCAGAATATCATCCCGAGTGGCATCAATATTGCGGTATATATTCCCAAAAACACGCCAATTCCAATCCCGGAGAGCTGCTCGAAGACTACGCAGCTTCCCATATAAAAGAGACATCCCTGAGCCCCAACACGGGCGTTGCCTGAAATCTTCAACAAACTGTAAAAACGCCGGATGGTCCAACCACATTCTCTGGAATCGAAAACCTCCCTTGTATAGCAACGACACCCGAAAGTCTAACAGGAGAGGCATATGATCCGAAACTGAAGTAATAAGATGCGAAACCACCAACCGCGGAAACTGAAGCTTGAATGAACCATTAACCAAAATACGGTCTAATCTTTTCCATACTCTATGAGCCTCGGACTGATTATTACACCAAGTGTATCGACTCCCTTCGTACCCCGCATCCACTAGACCGATCCTATCCAAGGAATTATTAAAATCATCCATTTCTCCGTAATCACATGGGGCGCCTCCTAATTTTTATGCTGAAGAGCTAATGACGTTAAAATCTCCCCCCACTAGCCACGGGCCTGTATAACCAGCTGCTATGTCCTCCAAATCCTGCCATAAAAATATTCTAAGATGCCTGTTGCACTTAGCATAAACAAACGTCGCCAAAGTCGACATAGTGTTAGAAACGGTGAGCATAACTGTCACTTGCTGTAAAGAGCTAGATATTAACTGAACTTCCACTGTATCCTTCCAAATAAGACAAATATGTTTATTCACTGGATTCACATGTAAATTCTTATTGAAACCAACCCTCCTACAAAATTTATTAAGTCGATCCCCAGTTGTCTTAGGCTCCAAAATAGCACACAAAAAGGTTTTATGTTCCTTAATTAGAAGCCTCAGAAAATTACGTGTCTCTTTATTACAAACACTCCTCGCATTCCAAACAACTATCGTCATTAAAAATTAAGAAAAGGAGGGAGTCGACTGGGCTTTACTGGCAGCCCTAGTAAGACGGACATTCTCTTTTAAGAAACGGACCTTTTTTGCCTCAGCGTGTAATCTGATGCACCACTTCGGGAATGAATGCCGAATGTGTACTTTCCCTATATCCGCATCTGTATAATTTCGTCGGTTATCCACAACTGTGTCCTCGTAATCTCCATTCGTCGAATGTGCTTTCCCGAATAAACGTGGCTCGAAGTGCAAAATGCCATCCCAAAAATCGCCTAAATCAACCGAATCATGAAATGTCTTCCTTGTATCTTTAATATCCTTTCGGTGATTTTCATTTACAAACTTTTCGACACCAGCCGCGTCCTTAGCCGTATGTTTCTGTATAGCCCCATTCTCTCTTTGTTCATCTCGGCTAGATTGTTCTTCTTCTATGCCATCCAATAAATTAAACGAATTCTGAAGATTAACAACATTAGTATTCGCTGTTGCCATCTGCTTGCCATTTCCGGGAATAACCTTTGGCGAAACCTCCGGACTTCGAATGTCTATATGTTCAACTTCCACCGGATCCCCTTGAGAGTCTTTTGCATGGGACAACGAGGCCCCATCCCCTACCTTTGCCATCTTAATGGGGGTCCAACGCTGAGCCACCCCAACTACAGTCGGCTGCCTGAGCGCCGGTTTATCCTTCGACGTGTCCCGCAGCCCATCATTACGAGACGGCTCATGATTAACTGGAATGCCGTTACTATCCGGAATGACTCCTTTGTTTTTATTACCTACCAGTTGCTTCCTTCCATTGTCATTAGCTTCATTTAACACCTTGTCCGCCTTAGGAATGTCTTTGCCATTATCATTAAGTCTTCCGCGCCCTTCCTACAATGGATCTTTACGTGGCCTAACAAACCACATTCCGTACAAAACCGTATATTGCCTTCGAATTCAAGTGGCTACCAAAATCCATTCTCCTTACTCGAACCAATCCATACGCGTGATGGTAAAGGGAGCGCGACATCAATTTCGATACAAATTCTGGCAAACATTGGCCGAACCAAAGCGAGGGTTTTCTCATCGACCCTTAAGAAATTCCCTAAAGTATTACCGATACACTCCAAAAAGGAAGGATTGAAAAACATTAACGGAAGATGATGCAGGCGGACCCATACCGCGACCTTTGTTACATCTTTACGGAACGCGAAATCGGCGGACCATCGGAAAGACCTGTACATACAGGACTGAATCATATGGGACTCCTTTGACAATGCCAATATCATGTCTTCAGGGGAGGCCAATCTAACCATCACATGCCGAGGGTCCAATAATCCAACCATAAAAGGACCCTTAAGTTTCCAGTTTTTAGCCACATCTTCCTTAATCGCGTTCACCGTCGGCCGTCCCGCCGAGAACTTAAGTATTAGAGTATTATCGAACTGTTTTGCGGTAGATTCCATCTCTACCGGCGTGAAGATACAGCCGGGATCCCCTTCGACATTCACCGCCTGACGTGGAACCAAAGGAACAGCATGCAGTACTGGCGTAGCTTGTCCAACGAACTGTTTCGGCGTCGCCACCGCAGTTGCATAAGACCGTACCGGCACCGGGTTAGGCTGGTCCCCAACCTGAGGTGATGGATCGGGAGGAGCCGGCGGCGGGGCCGCCGTGGCCGTCGCCATGTTGAAGAAACCCTAACGAGAAAAACGTCTAGAGAGAGAAAGTAGAGGGAGTACAAAAAGGGCGTTGATAGAGCCTACATTATTGAGAGAGACATTGAGGAGCACCATACTATGAACATTTCGGGTTCTTCTCAGCAGCCTAAACAGTCTTCTGGGCGAAGTCATGGATCGGGTAACCGTGGAAATTTTAGTGGAGGCAGTGATCGCAAGAAGGGAAGTGGAAAATCTCATTATGAAGGACATGCGAAGAATCAGTCAAGTGGCAAGGGGGCTAGTACCACATCTACTCAGGGAGATCGTGGAGTGGTATTGGTTTGCTCTTATTGTTCCAAGATTGGGCATACGGAAGATAGATGTTGGAGTAAGAAGGGAGCACCTATGGAGTGCTATTACTGTGGAGTTTCGGGACACATGAAGAAGGATTGTCCTAAGTTAAAGAACAATCAGTCAGGAGGTTTTAGTCAGACTACAGTTGGGACAAAGAGAGACAGCGATGGTAAAGCTAAGGTGCAGGGTCGCGTGTTTTCTCTTGATCAGAGAGGAGTGCCTGAGTCTACGACAGTGATTGGAGGTACCGTTTCTATTTTCGGTAATGAGGCTCGTGTACTTATAGACCCAGGATCATCGCATTCATATGTTGCATCGCATTTTGTTGACAAGCTATGTGTTATGCCTCAGTCTTTACCGTATGTGCTTGAAGTATCTACCCCTCTTGGGGAATGTTTATTGGCTTCAGATATTTATAGAGCATGCGATGTACTTGTGGATAAACATGTGTTGCATGCGGATTTGGTAGTGTTACCACTTCGTGATTTTGACGTGATACTTGGCATGGATTGGTTGTGCACATATCATGCATTGGTGGATTGCCTTAGTAAAAGGGTCACTTTTGCTTTGCCTGACGTTCCTAACTTTGTATTCTTGGGAGATAATGCACTTAGTGGTTTGCGCGTCATTTCTGCTCTTAAGGCTAGGAAATTATTGTCGCGTGGGTACACAGGGTATCTTACTTGTGTAGTGGATAAACGGGTTTCTACTTCTAATCTTGAAGATGTGCCGGTTGTGTGTGAGTTTCCGGATGTTTTCTCTAAGGATTTTGGGATGCCTCCAGATAGAGAGATTGAATTTTGCATTGAGTTGTTGCCGTGAACTACTCCAATTTCGAAGGCGCCGTATAGAATGGCACCTATGGAGTTAAAGGAGTTAAAGGTTCAGTTGCAAGAGCTCCTTGACATTGGCTTTATCAAGCCAAGTGTATCGCCTTGGGGTGCGCCGGTATTATTTGTGAGGAAGAAAGATGGGAGCCTTAGATTGTGAATTGATTATCGGGAGTTGAACAAGGCAACAATCAAGAACAAGTATCCATTGCCACACATAGATGACTTGTTTGATCAATTGCAAGGATCGGTGGTCTATTCCAAGCTTGACTTAAGATTCGGGTATCATCAGTTGAAGGTTAGAGCCGAGGATGTTCCGAAAACGGCTTTTCGCACGAGGTACGGGCATTATGAGTTTATGGTGACGCCATTTGGGTTGACTAATACACCGACGGTATTCATGGATTTGATGAACCGGGTATTCCACAATTTTCTTGATTGCTTCGTGGTGGTTTTCATAGACGACATCCTTGTGTATTCTAAGTCTCGGGAGGAGCATGCACAACATTTGAGGATGGTTTTGTCTATTCTTCGGGAGAGGCAACTCTACGCCAAGTTTAGCAAGTGTGCTTTTTGGCTAGAGGAGGTTTCTTTCTTGGGGCACGTTGTTTCTAGTGCCGGGATAGCGGTGGATCCTTCCAAGGTTGAGGCAGTAATGAATTGGAGGAGACCGACCACAGTTACGGAGGTTAGGAGTTTCTTGGGGCTAGCCGGTTATTATCGGAGGTTTATAGAGGGATTTTCGAAGATTGCTACGCCCATGACAAATTTGACTCAAAAGAAGACCGCATTTGTATGGAGTGATAAGTGTGAAGAAAGCTTCCAAGAATTGAAGAAGAGGTTGGCTACGGCACCAGTTTTAGCATTGCCTAGCGGAGGTGATAATTTTGTTGTTTATAGTGATGCATCGAAAGAAGGATTGGGTTGTGTGCTTATGCATAATGGGAAGGTGATTGCTTATGCTTCAAGGAAGTTGTCTCCGTATGAGATGAATTATCCCATGCATGATCTTGAGCTAGCGGCGATTATATTTACTTTGCACAAGTAGAAGCATTATTTATATGGGTCGAAGTTTGAGATTTTCACGGATCACAAGAGTTTGAAATATCTCTTCTCACAAAAGGAGTTGAACATGAGACAGCGGAGATGGATGGAGAAGTTGAAGGATCACGATTGCACGATACTTTATCATCCGGGGAAGGCGAACGTGGTTGCAGACGCTTTGAGTAGAAAAGTGCACTTGTCATGTTTGATGATGGGGGAATAGAAAATGTTGGAAGATGTTCGTGATTGGAATCCTAGTGAGGTTAATCATGGAGTATTATTTGCTAGCGTGCGGGCTATTCCTGTTTTATTGGAGAGAATTAAGGAGACTCAGAAGAAAGATCCGAAGTTGGTGAAAATTATTGATGGTTTGAGTGAGAATAAGGAGAATGAGTTCGCGATGAACCAAGATGGGATTTTGACTTTCAAGGGTAGAGTTTGTGTTCCTTCAGTTGAGGATGTGAAGCGACTTGTGTTGGATGAAGCTCACAAGGCAAAGTATACTATCCATCCGGGGAGTACGAAAATGTATAGAGATTTGAAGAAACAATTTTGGTGGAGTGGCATGAAGCGACAAATAGCGGATTATGTGTCGAGGTGTCTCACTTGTCAGCAGGTGAAGGCGGAACACCAAAGACTTGTGGGGTTGTTGCAGCCGTTGGATATTCCTGAGTGGAAATGGGAGCATGTTACGATGGATTTTGTTTCGGGGTTTCCACGTACTCGTAAAGGTTTTGATGCCGTTTGGGTTGTTGTTGATCGGCTCACGAAGTCGGCTCATTTTATTCTGATTGCTATGACTTATTCCTTGAGTCAGTTAGCGGCATTATATGTGCAGGAGATTGTTAGATTGCACGGGGTTCCAGTTAGTATTGTTTCGCATCGATCCGAGATTTACATCGAGGTTTTGGCAGGCTTTGCAAGAAGCTATGGGGACCAAGTTGAATTTTAGCACAGCTTTTCACCCTCAGTTAGACGGACAGTCCGAGAGAACAATTCAGATACTTGAGGATATGTTACAGGCTTGTACGATTGATTTTAAAGGGAGTTGGGATACACACCTTCCTTTGGCAGAGTTTGCGTACAACAATAGTTACCAATCGAGCATCGGGATGGCACCGTATGAAGCTCTTTATGGGAGGAAGTGTAGATCTCCTATTTGTTGGGATGAGGTTGGAGAAGCAAAATTATGGGGTCCAGAGATTGTTCAGCAGTCAGTTGAGAGTGTGAAATTAATCCGGGATAGATTGCTCACCGCTCAAAGTCGATAGAAAAGTTATGCGGATAATAGAAGGAGAGACTTGGAATTTCAAGTTGGAGACTTTGTATTTCTTAAGGTATTGCCTAGAAGGGGTACTAAGAGATTTGGGAAGAAAGGGAAATTATCACCGAGGTTCGTTGGACCTTTTGAGATTCTGGAGCGAGTTGGGAGTTTGGCTTATAGGGTGGCTTTACCGCCGTCCTTGTCGGAGATTCATAATGTCTTTCATGTGTCTATGCTACGAAAATATCTTAAGGATGATTCCCATGTTCTTGAGTATGAAGAGATTACTTTTCAGTCGGACTTGTCTTATGTTGAGCAGCCGATGAAGATACTTGACACCAAAGAGCAAGTTTTGTGGAGCAAGAGAATTCCATTGGTGAAAGTTCTTTGGAAGAATCATGAGATCGAGGAAGCAACTTGGGTGACCGAGTTGGATATGTGTAGACACCCCAATTTCGTACCCCTGGTATGTGACTGATATAAAATATCAAGAACTGTTAAAACTTAACAAATGTCAAGTTGCAGAAGTCAAAAATGCGAAAGAAAAGGCAGGATGCGCGAAACAGTGAACTGCAGGGGCTAAAGTACAAAATTTCCAAAGTTGCAAAAGATGTTGGTGCCGCCAATGAAAGCTTGGTGCCGCACCAAGCATGGCTTGGCCGCACCAAGCAATTCTCCCATGCGCTCTTTCTGATCAAAACGGTACAAGTCTTCAAGCGCTCGGTACAAGCGGCCGATGCACGGAGAGAAATCAAGGAATTCCCACTGCGTCCTCAAGCTCCAGTATAAATAGAGGCCCCCGGCTCCCAGTTTACGCACAATTTTCATCCGCGATTTTTGATCGCAGCGAAGCTCTGCTTCGTTCCTTCGATAATCCTTAGTACGAGAGGTGCGAGATAGGTGAGTGGAAGCCCCTAAAAACTCCAAACCCCGTCCAAACTCTGCCAGATCAAAAACCCATAGATTATAAGCGATCCCTAGCCTAGTTGTTAGGTGTCCACCTCAAAACCCCAGTCCAAAAATCCCAGAATAATTCGTTACTCTGCCCGAGTAACAAGCTAAAAAGGTCAAAACTTAAGTCTAGGTTCCGCCCAACTGAAAAGGCCAAAACCTACCCAAATAAAGCTGTCACTCTGCCCGAGTTGACAAGCCCAAACCTCAAAACATCAATCAAATCAAGCAGCAATCCAGTTCAATTCAATTCAATTCAAATAAAAAAGACTCCCTCTCCCGAAGAGGACAGAGCGAGCACACCACCGCTCTAAAAGGTAATACCTTTAAGAGCGTATTTTTATTTCATTTGTATTTGTTCCTTTTACTTATTTTTCAAAAGTTGTATCTTAAATCCGGCACAATGTAGCCAATATAAGCCGTTGTGCTGCCCGGATTAGATTAGAAAATATTATGTAAAAGAGCTGCTATAATGGCCAAATATTCTTAAATGTGTTTGTAATTATTAGAAGGAGACGGCTGCGAGTCCGTAAATAATGTAGCCACGAATGTATCTGTTTAATTTTCCCTTGTCAAAATAAGACCTTATTTATTTGCTAGATTAATATAACAATGAGCATACTTCAGCCAAAAACTTTTTGAGACCGAAAGGGCGAGTTGGGTGCCTAGCACCTTCCCAACTCGTAACTTAGCCCCCGAACCCGCTTTCTAAAATCTCTGGTTTTCTTTTCTGGTTTTCCTTTATTTTTGCCTTAAAATAAAGGTGGCGACTCTAAAACTTTCAGATCCAGTGGGGCCTCGCAACATTCCCTCTTTGCACTTTCTGTTCTCCCTAAAAAGGGAGATACGGGAATGGAGGGGTGATGTATTCCCATATCCTGGTATCCCCTAAACAAGGGATAACTTGATGCGGGAAACCCATAGCTCCCATAGCGATCTGATTGAGCCATAAGGCTATTTTAATAAATCCATAAGTGGGGGGCGTCGCAATATCTTTTCTTGCACTTCTCTATTTTCCCCTGAAAGATAAAAGGGGAGAATGAGAATGGAAAGGTAATGCATTTTCATATCCTGTTATCCCCGAAATAAGGGATAACCTGACATGAGGAAACCTTTAGTTCCCATTTTGGATACAAAATCCACTCAAGGCAACCGAGGCACATTCCAACGTGCTAATATAGACAAAGCACTCCTCTCGGACTTTGGATTTCGTCTTCCCTAAACAAGGGAGGGTGGAGCGAGAGCGTGGTGTCCGTATCCGCGTCGCACGCGCACCCCTATCCAAGGGCGCGCGGGGCGCGGGTTGCACCCCGGGAACCTCACAGTGGCGACTCTGCTGGGGACGTCGTTTTATTTTAAATAAAATGGAGGGCTAGACTCATAAAATAAAACCTTTTTTTGGCTTTTCTTTGTTTCTGGCTGCAGTATGCTCGTTATATTAATTTACGTCTTTCAATAAAGTGTTCCCATTACGGCCGTGGCTATATTTGTGGATATGATCCTCCATATGGCAGCAGTCTCGTTCCGATACCTGTTACGGACATGTTCGAGAGTATAAAAAAAAAAAAAAAATATATATATATATATATATATATATAAATTTCGAAAAATCAAAAAATAAATATACATATTATATATTTTACAAATAAATTCCGGGCAGCACAACAAAAAGAGTTGGGGCTTTACTTCCGGCTCTATTTTTTCATTTATTTTAGTTCTATTTCTTTTTTCACTTTATTCTGTACATTTGTGCATACCTGCATTCATTATGTCATTTTATTTTGGGGGCATAGGACCAAAATTTGTAATTAATAGGGATAGATAGTTTCCCCGCTTTTCTTTCTATTTCTTAAAAAGGTGTGCTTGCTTGCTTACGCTCAAACTAAAAAAGCCCAGAAAATCCACACAAACAGCAAGACAGGCCATAACTGTTTTATTTTTCTGTTCATAAATCTGTAAATAAATAAAGGTTTTACTGCTTTCTAGATACCGCATACACGTGCACGCATATAAATATATTCCGAATTGTTACCCTACACCATGGCCAGCCTACCCCCTGCATAAGCCAACGTTAGAATGCATATAGTTTTTCAGCACACTTCACAGACCGACCGGTTTTTGTATCTCTGAATTGTGGGTCAGCCCCTGTCAAAAAAAAAATCAGAAAATATCTATGTCAAAAAAAAAATATGCGCAAGTCAAAAAAAAAAAAATAATAATAATAAGTGCGCACAAAAAAAAATAGACAATAAACAATAAACAGGGGCTGATTTATAATTCTCAGATGCTCGACCTAGACCATTTCGGATGGTGGATCCTGGAAAGAGTATAGGCCCTTCGCTGGGACCGATCCGATCTGGGAGTCGAAAGGCAGGTGAAATACGTTGGTCCTATACTCTGGAGAAAGAATCCACTATTCCAGGAAAAGTCCTGAGACTGTCAAAATAAAGCAGGTGCTTATCCGGTCAATTGTAGGGAACATGGAAATAATAATAATAAAATATTAATAAAAAGGCACGTTGTACTTCAAGCCCAGATAGCCTCCATCCAGCCTTCTGATACCTACCAAACCCCCCATTTTCCTCAGAGACCTGGCCCGAATTTGGAAAGCGAGAATAATCTTGGCGGTTAATCTGGAAATAAGTGCGTAAATCGAGAAGGTATCAGTATCAGATCAGACAATGGCATAATCAGTACAAAAAAAAAAAAAAAGATCCGAGCATTATGGCAGCAGAAAGTGAGCAATCCCCCAGGAAGCATCAACCTTCCATGTTCCTCCAAATTCAATTCCCAGCCAAACACCAACCCATCAGATGCCTATTATTACCAAAATTTAAACCCTTTTTCATCACACCCTCCTTATCATACCCAAAGTCCTTACCCACTCCAATATCCTTATCCTACCCAATATCCATATCCAGCCCAAAATCCATCTGTCCAATATCCATATCCAGCCCAGAATCCACCAGCCCCATATCCATATCCAGCCCAAAATCCTTACGGTACCACTAGAAAGCCTTCCCTAACCACATCGGCATCTACCAAAACCCAACTCTCCCGCCCGTCAAAATGGAGGTTGACATCGAAAATTTGAAAACCATGATGCTTAGAATCCTTAACCAAGAAGTTCCTAATGAAAATTTGGGGGACCGCTTCCTGGGTATGATGGATAAAGGCACTTCTCAAAAAAAAAAAAAAAAAAAGCTCCCTGCTGAGTTTGAGTTAATTTCTAATAAGCGTCTGCAGAACTAGTATACCGCGACCGACCCACTTTTGATGCCCGCAGATCTGGTGGACTACTTTGGATATATTACCCCTATTCCTTTCTCTAGCCTTACGGATTTGGTCATTTACCAATCCGATCCCTAAAATTGATTACCCCTATTCCTTTCCCTAGCCTTACGGATTTGGTCATCTACCAATCCGCTCCCTAAAATTGAGTACCCCTATTCCTTTCCCTAGCCTTACGGATTTGGTCATCTACCAATCCGCTCCCTACAATTGAGGATCTCGAACCCCAGGTCCTCAATAATGTAATAAACCCTGTACGGTGTGCTTTTAATAATAATCTAAACGTCTTTGCTTATTTCTTAGTTGCACCTGCATTAAAAGACACATTAAATAATTATAATAATGAGTCATTTAATAGGACCCAAAAGAAAAAAATGTTTGCTTGAGCTTGTAAAGTCAGTAGAGCCAGAGACATCATCAACAACAACTGAAGACTGATCCACCATCAATCTGGGGGCTGGACAATGAAATCCAAAGAAGTCAGAATCGACAACTACCTGCAAGGATAACACTCATGGATCTCATCGAAGAGTTCGTGGACATGCTTACATGGTCCTATAAAGATGTGTCGAGGGTAGACCCAGCCATGGTCAAACACCGGACCCTCATATGTCCGGATGCTCAGCCAGTCAGACAAAAGCTCCACTGCATCAAGTTAGAATGGTCACTACAAGTTGAGAAAAAAAAAAGAAGAAAGCATGAAACAGCCGAACGTCAACTTCATTCGGGTAAAAAAAAATAATAATACAAAAATACAAAAAAAAAGGGTAAAAAAAAATATAGTAATAAAAAAAAAGAAATAAAAAAAATATACCCGATCTGGCTGTCCAATATAGTGATCATTCCCAAGCCCAACAGTTTTTTTTATCAACGACATGCTGGGTTATAGTCAAATCAAAAGCAACGGGGAGACCAAGAAAAGACCTCATCCCTTGGGGGACCTCGCTATCATGTCATGCCGTCGGACTAAAAAATCTTTGGGGCTACTTATCAAAGGCTGCTACCCCTCTCTTCCACGATGTGTCGTATATTGTCAAAAGATCCGGTCAGGAGATGTCGTACTCCCCACAAGCCAAGAAAGAAGACCTTGTTCAGCCTCCAATTTCAACAAGTTCAAAAGGTATAGTGCCCGATCCATTCTATCCAACAAGTGCTTCCCTCTCCAGCCCGCTAGGCTGAAAACCTGAAAGGGCGGCCTAGGCAAAAGTTAGGGCATTCAAAAAAAATGAAAAATAAAAAGGAGAAATAAGGGCTCGCTAAATTTGAAAACCGAAAGGGCGACCTAGGCAAAAATTAGAGCATAAAAAAAAAATAAAAAAAATGGCTCGCTAGGTTGAAAACCCGAAAGGGCGGCCTAGGCAAAAGTTAGAGCCAAACAAATAAAAAATATATATCAGGAGAATAAGGAGAGGGAAGACACTCTTGGAAACCTCGACATCCTATCTCTCGTCTTCAGCAGGCAAAGAGGCTCGACTGACAGAAGAAAAAGAAAAACCACGACATAAGCTCACAATAAAATACTAAAATATAATATTACGGGTCCTAAGGTGCAACTTAGGAATAATTGCAAAAGAAATTTAGATTATGCATTAATGGCGTGTACATATCTATTATTGCCTATACCCCCTTTGTTTTCCCCAGAAACAATCCTTTTCCTTGCAGCCATAGCCACGAGTGGTCCATCGATTACTGCGGCGTCCAGCCGGGCCCATATACTCCTTCCGCGAGGCGAAGAAGAAACCCTAGACCCATCAGCATGAGAGCCCCCAGAAGTGTCCTCATCCTCATCATCAATGTCCCCATTATCCCGGATAGAAGTGCTGCCTAGTACCATGATATTTCGACTCCAGCCATCGTCTACTGCTGCGTGTGATCGCGAAAAAAAAAAACTACAAAAGGATGCTACGGCCACGGACTCAACAACCACAATGCACCGAAAGAATAAGAGACTCGGCCATTTTCCCATTCCAATATCACCCGAAAAGCCCGCTCTTATCCAAAGGTGTATTTTCAAAAATCTCTTTCTTCAAAATACAGCGTGCCATTACATTTTAGATGTCCGGTATAGTTTTATTTTCAGTGTGAATTTATTTTTGCATGTGTAACATATTGCATCATATACATTATATTGCATTATTTCATAATGTTTGTACATATTTCTTTTACAGAAAAAATATATACAAAAGAATAAAAATAAAAAAAAATGCAAAAAAAAATAAAAAAGAAAAAGATACTAATGTTCGCAGGAAATCAAAGGCTAATGTGCTCGGGACGACTGGCTTCTGGGAAGGCCACCACCCCTGACTCTGGGACTCGCTACGACTCCTCGACCTCTACCCTGGCCGCGGCTTGACCCGTCATCATCATCATCATCATCACTGTCATCTCGACGTCACGGGCCGCCCGCCGCTCCTGCGAACAAAAAAAAACAACAACGGGGTAAGTTCTCTACCCTTATCTCCTTCTCTGTACAGTCCTTTAAGTAAATAATAAACATATCGCATGTCTTATACTTCATGATTTTTACAATATTTTTTTCTTAACAAAAAAAAAAAAAAATCTTGTTCATAAAAAAAAAAAAAGAAAATAATAATTCTTTAAATTGTCACATACTATTTTCATACATGTAAATAAAAATCATTCTTTTTCATAAAATCCATTAAAAAAAATTCAAAATCCATAAAAAAAAAAACAATTCATATATGTAATTAATTTACATCTTAACGTACATATTATAACTGCATTTGTCATGAGCATAATAAAATGTGAAAAATTCATGCATCATCTCATACGTATTTTACATTGCATCTGCATCAAATAAAATAATTCATGCATTCATATTGTGCATTTCATTTGTCCAATAAGCTGCCATAGGAGTACGACAAAAAGAAGGTAAAGTATCACCAATCATCAAAATAAATATCGTTGTGGTATTTACTATACCCCTGCAACATTTGCATGCTTGGAAAATAAATCTAAGGGCATGAAAAATATCTGTTTTGTCATGTTTTTATCCGAAAATATGCCCGAAAAGTCTTTCGGAAAAATTAAATTTATACTCCGAATATTCCGTTTCGCCATTCTATTGCATGCAAAAATGTGAGTTAGTGTAAAACATGCATCATATAGCCCCAGTTGCATTTAGAACATAAATCATGCATAGTAGGGTCAAATAGTGATCAATATTTCAAAACATGCATCGCAAAAATAAATCACAGAAATTACATGCATTATCACTCAATTGCATCATTTAGGCATAAATATGACATGCATATACATCACTAACAAAGTCAAGAGTGCTCCAAAAGTCCCAAACAGTGCAGGAATTTAGCAGATCTGAGAAATATCCAGGAAAATTGCTTGAAAAGAGAAATCTTACAGTGGTTAGGGGAAGATTGGAGATGTGGGTGTCCCGATCTCGCACCAAGTTGCCCCAATCATCCGTAGAATACGTATAATTTAGCCGATTCCGAACCAAGCTAGGAGGTTCTCTCCTCCTACCGCCAGATTCGGGGCGCATCGGTGCCTTTCCCTTCCTGGATCGTGAAGAAGAAGCCATCTGCTAAGTAAACCACTGAAATTGGCGGAAGAAAATCGAGAAAAGGAGCAAAAATGGAGAAAATAAAAAAAGAAGAAGCAAGAAGACATTGGCTATGGCGACGAGCAGCAGAAGAATGAAAGAAGAAAGAAAGGAAAAGAAGGAGCAGTGCTTTCTCCCTCACTCCCGTTCACTTAAAGGAGGAAAAAGGGAATTTTCCCTTTCCCCCCTCCAAAGTTTGCAGCTGCAGCACTCTGGTCCTCGAATTTCAAAGTTCTCACAATGGTCCCTGAGCCTAACAGAAAGTTAACAAAGTTAGTCTTGTTAACCAAAATTTGCGACCATTCACCAAAGGACAAAGGAAATGACTTCCCCAGCAGATCAAGAAAAAAAAAGAAAAGAAAAGAAAAGAAAAAAAAAGAAAAGATCAAGAAAGAAAAGAAAAGAAAAGAAAAAGAAAAGAAAAGAAAATCAAAAGAAAAGCAAAAAGAAAAGAAATCAAAAGAAAGAAAAGAAAAGAAAAAAAAAGAAAAGAAAAAAAAATGAGCAAGATTCCCAGCATCAGGCCGAACTATGTTTGGTCTGATTCCTTGAAGAAGGATACGTAGGCAGCCTATCTTTATAGGTCCGACCATCACAATAAAAAAAAAAAAAAAAAAAGAAAAAAATGAATTCCCCAGCAAGAGTGGCAGAAATGTCAAAATCGGCCGAATCGGCACCACCGGCAAAAGGTAAGTCAGTAGATTCCTCGACTTTAGAATAATTTCCTTTTTAGGAAAATTTGTTTTATTTTCAAATAAAAGAAAAACTCTTTTTTTTCAAAATGAGTTTTGATTTCAAAAACATAAAAAAAAAAAAAAAGAGGAATATTTCAAAAACACAAAAAAAAAAAGAAGAATATTTCAAAAACAAAAAAAAAGGAATATTTCAAAAAAAAAAAAAGAGGAATATTTCAAAAACACAAAAAAAAGAGGAATATTTGAAAAAAAACAAAAAAAAGAAAGAGGAAGGAAAAAGAATATTTTCCACTTCACAATTTTCGAAAACACTTGAAGAATGATCAATTCGTCGTGCTCGGCGACGGATCTTTAGTCAAGCACAATTTTCTGGATATCTGAAAATTTTCGGGATATGTCTGGAAACAAGACAGCGATCAAGGCCCAGACATACCTAGAAAATTCTTCTTAACACATCTCAACTACAAGGTTTTGACCGGTTGAAATTGTGGAAACAGAAAGGCAATTCGCAGTGCTCGGCAACGGATTTTTAGTCAAGCACAGTTTTCTGATATTTGAAAAGTTTTCGGGTTATGTCTGGAAACAAGACAGCGATCAAGGCCCAGACATAATTAGAAAATTTTTCTTAACACGTTTCAACTACAAGGTCTTTACCGGTTGAAAGGTGGTAACAGAAAAACATTCAAATCTTCATACCGTATTTGACAACGGTTTCGGACCGGAAGAATACGGCTTTTTCGAAAACACAAAAATCTTTTTCCATTGTAGTTTAAGGTTTTGGCCTGAACTACGCTTGGTCTCATTTCCTTTAATAGGGAATACGTAGGCAGCCTACATTAATAGGTCCGACCATCAGAGCACAATAAATTCACATCTGCTTAAAAACTTCGATAATTTTTTATAACCGACTAAAAATGTCTAGGTTATAGAGTTTGGATAGCATGTTCCTGTGCATTATAACTGCTACCAATTGCATTCTCCTGTTCTTAAATGAACGAAATTGGAGAGTCTCTTGTTAATCAACGATGTTCGTCTACTCAGTAAGCCGAAAGGTTACCCGTAAACTCCATCGTTGAGGGGCTCTGTAGACACCCCAATTTCGTACCCCTGGTATGTGACTGACATAAAATATCAAGAACTGTTAAAACTTAACAAATGTCAAGTTGCAGAAGTCAAAAATGCAAAAGAAAAAGCAGGATGCGCGAAACAGTGAACTGCAGGGGCAAAAGTGCAAAATTTCCAAAGTTGCAAAAGATGTTGGTGCCGCCAATAAAAGCTTGGTGCCGCACCAAGCATGGCTTGGCCGCACCAAGCAATTCTCCCATGCGCTCTTTCTGATCAAAACGGTACAAGTCTTCAAGCGCTGGTACAAGCGGCCGATGCGGAGAGAAATCAAGGAATTCCCAGCTGCGTCCTCAAGCTCCAAGTATAAATAGAGGCCCCGGGTTTACGCACAATTTTCTTCCGCGATTTTTGATCGCAGCGAAGCTCTGCTTCGTTCCTTCGATAATCCTTAGTACGAGAGGTGCGAGATAGGTGAGTGGAAGCCCCTAAAAACTCCAAACCCCGTCCAAACTCTGCCAGATCAAAAACCCATAGGTTATAAGCGATCCCTAGCCTAGTTGTTAGGTGTCCACCTCAAAACCCCAGTCCAAAAATCCCAGAATAAGCCGTTACTCTGCCCGAGTAACAAGCTAAAAAGGTCAAAACTTAAGTCTAGGTTCCGCCCAACTGAAAAGGCCAAAACCTACCCAAATAAAGCTGTCACTCTGCCTGAGTTGACAAGCCCAAACCTCAAAACATCAATCAAATCAAGCAGCAATCCAGTTCAATTCAATTCAATTCAAATCAAAAAGAGTCCCTCTCCCGAAGAGGACAGAGCGAGCACACCACCGCTCTAAAAGGTAATACCTTTAAGAGCGTATTTTTATTTCATTTGTATTTTTTCCTTTTACTTATTTTTCAAAAGTTGTATCTTAAATCCGACACAATGTAGCCAATATAAGCCGTTGTGCTGCCCGGATTAGATTAGAAAATATTATGTAAAAGAGCTGCTATAATGGCCAAATATTCTTAAATGTGTTTGTAATTATTAGAAGAGGCGGCGAGTCCGTAAATAATGTAGCCACGAATGTATCTGTTTAAATTTCCCCTTGTCAAAATAAGACCTTATTTATTTGCTAGATTAATATAACAATGAGCATACTTCAGCCAAAAACGTTTTGAGACCGAAAGGGCGAGTTGGGTGCCTAGCACTTTCCCAACTCGTAACTTAGCCCCCGAACCCGCTTTCTAAAATCTCTGGTTTTCTTTTCGGGTTTTCCTTTATTTTTGCCTTAAAATAAAGGTGGCGACTCTAAAACTTTCAGATCCAGTGGGGCCTCGCAACATTCCCTCTTTGCACTTTCCTGTTCTCCCCTAAAAAAGAGAGATATGGGAATGGAGGGGTGATGTATTCCCATATCCTGGTATCCCCTAAACAAGGGATAACTTGATGCGGGAAACCCATAGCTCCCATAGCGATCTGATTGGGCCATAAGGCTATTTTAATAAATCCATAAGTGGGGGCGTCGCAATATCTTTTCTTGCACTTCTCTATTTTCCCCTGAAAGATAAAAGGGGAGAATGAGAATGGAAAGGTAATGCATTCCCATATCCTGTTATCCCCGAAATAAGGGATAACCTGACATGAGGAAACCTTTAGTTCCCATTTTGGATACAAAATCCACTCAGGGCAACCGAGGCACATTCCAACGTGCTAATATAGACAGCACTCCTCTCGCACTTTGGATTTCATCTTCCCCTAAACAAGGGAGGGTGGAGCGAGAGCGGTGTGTCCATCCGCACGTACGCGCACCCCTATCCAAGGGCGCGCGGGGCGCGGGTCGCACCCCGAGAACCTCACAATATGCGAGAGAAGTATGCTCATTTGTTTGATGACCACGGTAAGAATTTAGGGGCTAAATTCCTTAAAGTAGGGGAGAATGTAAAACCCTAGAATGTTTCTTGCTTGTGTTATGCATGGATTCATACACTTATAATCATCATAAATATGTTCATTTAGCTCACTCATATGTTTGGAGTCAATAGCATGTTCGTTGACGTCGTTTGAGATGCATGTATGCATTTTTCTTTCGCGAGATGCTTTGAATCTCGGGTTTGTGAATTATGTTGTTAACACATGGATAATTGTTAGAGGGCATTTATAACATCATTAATATGCCTTGGAGATTGGTTAGATGCTTGTTGCATTATAGGTTTGGTTGCTAGTTTGATTCTAGCGTTAACCCTTCTCCGTTTGACTTTTTCGGTTGTCGTTCGGGAGAGTTTTGCCTGAGTTCTTGGCCTTCTTTTATTGAGGTTAGAGGCTTGATTGTTTTGATTATGATTTGGAGGTCATAAAGGTTGATTTGTAGACCCTTTTTGGCTTAGAAGGACTCGAGAATGCATGCGGGAGGGTCCGGGATCGAGCAAGGAAGCAAGCAAAAGCCGGAAAGAGAATATCAGGAGGATGCGCTCGCATCACTCCTTCATGATGCGACCACAAGGGTCCCTAAATCCTGATTACGGGATTTTTCAACTGGTTTGCGCACAGTCCGATTTTTACCCCCCTAAACCTAACCTAAACCTAACCTAAACCCTTCTACTTAGCCTAAACTTGTCCTAAACATCTATTAGAGGTTTTAGGGGTTGACTAGTGGATTAATTAGGAGAGTTAATCCCCCCTATTTAAATCAAAACCAACGCATTCTATCTAAGTCGGCCAAACAGAATACGACTTCTACTTGCGTCTTTTGCGAACACTTCAGCCAAAACTTGAGAGAGAGCTGAGAGGGGGCGATTCTAGGGTGCTTGAAGGGTTCTTCCTTGGTGTCCATTGCTAGGAATCTTCTTTCCCCAAGCTACACCATGAGATTGAAGTGAAGGTTGAGAAGAACAACCTCATCTCTTGGATTCCAAAAATTCAGTTTGTGAGGGCTGAAATTGGGTAAGTTTCTACCTCTCTTCCTTTTTATTTTGGCTCCATTGACCCTAGGGAAACAACCATATATGCTATGTGAGGTCAATGGAAGCAATTGTTAGGATTTGTAGAATACCATGAACCCTAGGTTTCCAATTTTTGATAGAACTTGGTTGAACCTATGTGAGACCTTGAATTATATGAAATTCATGTTCTAAATAGTCTATTAAACTTGGCTATGTGAATTACCCATGGATATTGTGCTTGATTTGGTAGAGATTCTTGGAAGGGGATTTTGCCCTAATCATGTTTTGGCTTACAAATTATTGTTGTGAGCTTGATTACTATGTTTTATATGTTTAGTAGAGCATATTAAACCATGTTGTGTGATTTAATCATGATTTATAAAATATGATTGGTAAGGTGTCAACAATGAATTTATGCACGAATTTGCCAATTTGTTCTAAGTTGCATTGTTAAGTAATTTGTGGGGTTTATGCGAGTTTATTGAACATTAGGGACATGAGTAATGGCGATAGTTATGAACATAGGGGAATGTTGAAGCCCATGCTTCTATTCCCTAAATTTTCGGAAAGTTTAGATTGGACTCAACGGAGTCAACCTTTGGGTTAGTATGAATCCTAGGAACTATAATTTTAAGTCCTACGGAATTTTGGGTAGAAATCATGGAGGTCGAGCCTCCAAGAAGTTTTGAAGTGTGTGAAGCACACTTGATTATGAGAGCTTATATGATTCTCTGTCGTGATATTTATGCTAGTTGTGGATGAAATGCATGCCTAGTTTGATGGTAGAGTGTTGACCTACTTGTTTTGAGCATATGAGTATATATTACTTGTGCTTGGGTTTTGAGTCCAGCTGGAGTCGGTCTGTTGAGTCTTTGGTGGGACGATATATCGTCTTCACGAATTGTGAGATTCGTGATCGCGATGGATCGCCGTGCCGGGTTTGCACACACCCCTCCATCGATGGCCACGGTGGGGAAGTAGTTTATCTCAGTTGTAGTAATACACATGACTTTGATAACTATGGAACTCGAGCGGGCGTCTCGGGGACGTCGATATCTACGAGAGGGATATCGAGGGCACATAAAGGTTTTGCACGTGTTTTTGCAGGAGCGACACGCGCTGAAGAATTGGTAATGGTATCATATCCCTTTTATATGAATTGTTTCACAAGTGCTTATGTGAATAATGTGCTTGGTGATTTGGATATGATATGATGGTTGTTTTGGTTTCATAAATGTTATACTTGATAGATAACATATTGATTAAGGTTGTTAAGCATAAATGCTATCACATGAACATTATTTAAATGTTGTATTATGCTAAAGGCATAAATTATTATTGTTAAGCCTAATATGCCTTGACATGGATTTTTGGTGAGATGTTATACTATAATGATAACATATTTATTTAATGTTGAGCATGGATGCCATAACATGATTTTATAAAGTTATTATATGAATATAGCATGATGTAAATCATTATTAAACATTATGCCATGGTAGGAAGTTATGGTTAGTAACTTACAAAGTCTTTGTGACTTACTTTTATTTGTTGGTTGTTTTCCCTAGATCCAGAGTCGCGCGCGAGCGATCCAAGTAAATCGAGAAGGTTACGTTGATAAAGGATTCTTTTGGCAAGGTTGCTACTTAGATAGTTGTTTTCTTTTGGTAAGGTCGTTTGGGAAAGATGAAGTTATGTAAACTTCATGTTGGGTAGCAAACCTTATTGTGATTTGTAATATTTGTAATCATGTTGTTTAGCCTATTCTTTTGGTAGCCGAACGGTAGTGGTCGTGCTTGGTGTACATTTATGGTTATGTTTCCATATGCTTTTGATGTTGGTACTTATATCGTTGGTAGCCGACCTGTGTTAGTGGTGCTTGGTAAAAATTGGTGAATATGTTTTAGCATGATACATTGCTAGTTAATTATTATGCTTGTTGTCCGGCATGTTTTTAGCCGTTGAGTTGTTAGACTAGAGTCTTAGACTTAGTGTAATGTTGGGTTCCGGCCGTAGCTTCGCCAATGACTTGGTTATATTATGCTATATATTGAATTGCATGACAGGGAGTTTAGTCCTACGTGCCCAATGTTGCGGCACGCGAGTCGAATTTTTGGACCGAGAGATTAATTATCTCTTTGGTTGTTTTTAGTTTGAGCTTGTTAGCTCGGGCGCCACTGTTTCATTTATTTCGCTTCCGCATATGTTTTGAGTTGTTGGCGTATCGCCGTTATGGCCCTACCCATTATTTGCTACTTGTTTGTTGTAATTTGTCTCTCGGCGGCACGACCTTTGGATTTCGTCTTGGGATCCGGGTCGGGTCATCATACCGAGTGAGTGAGCCAAAAACATTACAAATAAGCCGTCATTCTGCCCGAGTGAGCGTGCCAAAACCACCACAAATAAGTAGTCACTCTGCCCAAATAACAACAGCAACAACAACAAAAAGACTTCCTCTCCCTGAAGGATAGAGCGAGCACACTCTGCTCTAAAAGGTAATAGCCTTTAAGGGCGTTTTATTTACAAAGTTGTTATTTAAAATCTGGCCCAATGTAGCAAATATAAGCCGTTGTGCTGCCCGGATTTAGGTAGAAAATAGTACTCCCTCCGTCCCTAAATTATCGTCCTCCTTTCCTTTTTTCATCCGTCCCAAAATAATTGTCCACTTTGAAACTTACCTTTTTAGAACATCACTTTTACCACTTTACCCTTACTTTCTCACTCTACTTTAATTATGGGTCACATATATATGGACATTAAATGAAACTATACATTAAACCAATATAAATAATCAAGTCAATTACTTTTTCTTAAACTGTGCGCCGGGTCAAGCAGGACAATTATTTAGGGACGGAGGGAGTATGTAAAAAGAGCCGTTATAGTGACCAAATATTTTTTAAATATATTTTAATTATTGTAAGGAAACGGCTGCAATTCCGTAAATAATGTAGCCGCGGATGTATTTGTTTTCATTTCCCTATCTTTTAATGCTTTGTTTATTTGTTAAATAAATATAACAATAAGCATACTTTAGCCAAAAACCACTTTTGAGATCGAAAGGGCGAGTTGGGTGCCTAGCACCTTCCCCACTCGTAACTTAACCTCCGAACCCGTTTTATAATCTCTGGTTTTTTCTTTTTTGGTTTTGCTTTATTTTTGCCTTAAAATAAAGATGGCGACTCGAAAACATTTTGGATCCAGTGGGGCCTCGCAATACTTCTTTCTTGCACTTTTTCGTTTTCCCCTAAAAAAGGGAGAATAAGAATGAAAGGGTGATGTATTCTCATATCCTGGTATCTCCTAAACAAGGGATAACTTGATACAGGAAACCCAAAGCTCCCATAGTGATCCGAAATAGGCCATAAGACTATTTTTATAAAATCCATAGTGGGGCCGTCGCAACATCCTTTTTTGCACTTTTCCGTTTCCCCTAAAAAAGGGAAAATGAGAATGAAAGGGTAATGCATTCTCATATCCTGGTATCCCTTAAACAAGGGATAACTTGATGCGGGAAACCCAAAAGTTCTCATATTGGATCAAAAATCCACTAAAGGCAACCGAGGCGCATTCCAACGCGCTATCTTAGACAGCACTCCTCTCACACTTTTAATTTTGTTCTCCCCTAAATAAGGGAGGATGGAATGAGAGAAGTGGTGTCCCGCATCCGCACGTACGCGCACCCCTATCCAAGGGTGCGCGGGGCGCGGGTGCACGTCCCGGGAACCAATAGTGGCGACTCTGCTGGGGAGATCATTTTATTTTAAATAAAATGGAGGGCTAGACTCATAAAAAAAACTTTTTTGTTTTTATTTGTTTCTAGCTAAAGTATGCTTGTTATATTAATTTCTGCATTTGAATATTGTGTTCCTATACATCCGTTCCTATATTTGTGGATATGATCCTCTATCTTGCATTAGTTTCGTTCCGATAACTGTTACAGGTATATTTAAAAATGTTCTTTTTTTAAAAAAATATTCTTTTTTTAAAGGGAGAGTAAAAAAAATTTCAAAAAAAAGTTTTTTTTAAAAAAATATATACATATTATATATATGTTTGCAATAAAATTCCGGGTAGCACAATAAATGGGCCGGGGCTTTATTTTTAATATTGCTTTATTTTCGGATCTGTATTATTATTTCTTTATGTTTATTATTCCTTTTTATTATTCCGTTCAATTTGTATATATTTGCATTCATTCAGTCATTTTATTTTGGGGACATAGGACAATATTTGTAATTAATATGAATAGATAGATTCCCCTCTTTTCTTTCTATTTATTAATGTGATGTGCTTGCTTGCTCGTGCTCAAACTAAAAAGCCAAGAAAATCCACGCGTAACAGCAAGACATACCATATCTGTTTTTTGTTTTATGTTTATATATCTGAAAATAAATAAAGATTTTACTGCATTTTAGATATCGCACACACGTGCACGCGTATAGGTATATTCTGAACTGTTACCCTACACCATGGCCAGCCTATCCCCTGCATAAGCCAACGTTAGAATGCATATAAATTCTCAGGACACTTCAATGACCGACCAGTTTTTGCATCTTTGAATCGTGGGTCAGCCCCCGTCCAAAAAAAAAAAAAAGGAATGATGAAAAAAAGAAGTAAAAAAATAAAGAAATATATAGTCAAATAAATGTGCAAGCAAAAAAAAAAAAGAATGACCAGTCAAAAAAATAATAATAATAAGTGCATATAAAAAAATACGGAGGGGTTGATTTATTATTCCATGATGCTCGACCTAGGCCATTTCGAATGGTGGATCCTGGAAAGAGTATAGGCCCTTCGCCTAGGATCAGTCTGATCTTGGGAAGTCGAAAGGCAGGTGGAATACATTGGTCCTATACTCTGGAGAAAGAATCCACTGTTCCAGGAAAAGTCCTGAGATTGTCAAAATAAAGCAGGTGCTTATCTGGTCAATTGTAGGGAAAATAATAAATAATAAAAAATGCTAATAAAGGCACACTGTAGTACTCCAAGCCCAGAAAGCCTTCAGCCAGCCTTCTGATACCTCCAAACCCATTTTCCTCGGAAACCTGGCCCGAATTTGGAAAGGTGGAGATAGTGCTGGTTGGTTGATACGGGAAATAAGTGCAGAGATCAAAGCACAGGGTATCAGTATCAGATTAGAGAAGGGCAGATTCGGTACAGAGGGTACAGATCCGAGCAGTATGACAGCAGAAAGTGAGCAATCCGCTATGGGTACAGATACAGGGGCTCCAGGGTATTCTCCGACTCCGGCAATGCAGCAGTGGCTAGACCAAAATCTGGATGCACGACATGATCGCTTGCTAAGACAAATAACAAGTCGTATGTAAGGTCCAAAATCTGGATGCAAGATCCCCTGTAGTCCCTCAGGAAGCATCAACATCCCATGTGGCTCCAAACCCAACTCCCCAGCCAAACACTAACCCACCAAATATTGCCACTACCCCAAATCCAAATCCCCCACTGAGTCCCTACTACCCAAATATCAGTCCTTACCTGTCCTATCCTCCATATCCTCTCCCAAGCGCCAATATTCCCAAGAGCCCAAATGACCTCCTTTTTCCCATGATCAACCCACTCCAAAATAGCCCACATATGGACCCAAAAAGCTATAACCCACCAGGCCAAGTTACCACATACTTACCTTTCAATGATCCTAGTTCCCCAGCCGAAACCGTCAATAACCCACCAGCCCAGAATCCCTCTACTGCCCAAAATCCATTAACCCTGAATTCATCTGCTGCCTAAAAATCCATCAACCCAGAATCCATATGCTGCCCAAAATCCACCAACCCAGAATCCATATGTTGCCCAAAATCCATCAACCCAGAATCCATATGCTACCTAAAATCCACCAGCCCAGAATCCCTATACTGCCCAAAATCCATTAGCCCAGAATCCATATGCTTCCTAAAATCCATCAGCCCAGAATCCTTATAATGCCCAATATCCATATCTAGCCCAAAATCCTACCCCGCCCAAAATCCTTACCAGATACCTCAGCCAGAAATTAACCCAGCCTTCCCTAATCCAGCCAGTATATACCAAAAGCCAACTCCCCCAGCCACCAAAATGGAGGTTGACATGGAAAATATAAAGACCATGATGCTCAAACTTCTCAACAAAGGGGAATTTTCTACGCGGGCACTAGCATTGTAACCTTCAGCAATACTACCCTCAAAGTTCAAAATGCCCGACATAGAAAATTTTGATTGGACTGGATGCCCTATATCCCACTTGAAATCTTATTCCACTGGCATGCAGTCAAGGGGAGCTAGCTTTGAGGCTATGGCTTCCAATTTTCACCTAACCCTAACAGGGGCTGCCAAACAATGGCTAATGTTGTCAAATAGTAGCACTACGAATACTTGGGACTAGATAGCTGAAGGGTTCCTTGAAACATAAAAAGACGACACAAGTCCTGAAAATAGAAGGGACCTCGAGTCGTGCATCCAAAGGGAAAAAGAAACCTGTGCTGAGTTTGCAGTCAGGTGGAAAAGAAAGTTGGCCCAGACTTTTGACAGACCTGATCTGGTTGAGTCATGCAGAATGTTCATTAAAAACCTCCAGCCCATTTACCTGGAACATATGCGGTATCTCCCCTACACCAATTTTAAAGAAATAGTGGATATAGGAGCCCGTATTGATGAAGATATACAGACTGGACAATTAAAGGCCAATACACCTCCTAGTTCTTTTCGTTACTCTAAAGGAAAGACAACCGTACCAGTACCAGCCGTCAATATGGTAGGAAATGCCTCAGCCCCATTTTCTACCCAAAATTATAGTTCTGTTCCATGGTACTACGGTCAGACAGGTCTATCAATATAGTGGGAGAAAGTGATGGCCCTGGCAGAAATTTCAGAAATCAGAACAGGGTGAACCGGTATTATGATGAATTGCAAGCTCCCAGTCTGTAATACTGCAGGGGCTAATGGCACAGGGAGTGCTAAAGCCCTTGGAAAATTATAAGCCACCAAACCCCCTACCTAGGACTTGGAACCATGCCCAGTACTGTGAATACCATCGCTGCAGTGGTCACCTCACCGATAAATGCTATACTCTCAAAAATGCTATCCAGTACCTTATAGATGATAAGGTTATTGAAAAGCCTCCACCCAGACCAAATGTAGTCCATAACCCCCTACCTCAAATCAATATGATTGAGGTTGAGGAAAAAATTTGTGTACCCAAGTTCGAAATAAATAAACATCCATTACCATATATCCTTGTTCCTCTTCTTCCATCCTTATCCATAAAAGAGCCTAGCTGTAATATGCTCTCTTGGGACACTATCCCGAGTAGCCAAAATACATATAATATTGAAAAAGCCACTTGGGTTGGTGGAGATGTTAGCCACCTTACCCGATCCGGCCGATCCTACTAGCCAAACCTGGAAAGAGGTGACCACTCTGGCAAAAATTAAGAAACAGATACTGGGGCTAAAACGGTGGAAGATACTTTATTAACTCAGATGAAGAAAACTCAGGCCAACATTTCCATATGGGGCTTACTTTGAGCTTCCAAGACCCACCGTGATACACTGGCTAAATCTTTAAGTCAGGTAGTCATTCCTATTGAAACCTCCCCAAATGAGCTTACTCAAATGATCGGGAACATTCACTTTGGGAACGTGATAATGTTCACTGATCTAGATCTGCCAAAGGAAGGAACCAACCACATTGATGCCCTCTATATCACTATGGGAATTTTGGAGAAACGGGTTCCCCGAGTTCTGATAGATAATGGGTCTTCATTGAATGTATGTACCGCCAGCACGTTAGCTAAAATGGGAAGAAAAATATCAGAACTCACTCCTTCTTCGCAGACAGTCAAGGCATACGACAATACCAGTGGATGTGTCTTAGGGGTGGTCACTTTAACGCTAACCATTGGGCCGTTAAACATGCCAGTTGAATTCCAGGTCCTGGATATACCGCCCACCTTTAGCATGTTGCTGGGACGCCCTTGGATCCACGGGGTAAAAGGGGTAGCCTCTTCATTACACCATGGTGTCAAATTCATCCATGATGACCATATAGTAATTATTTTGGCTGATAAGATCATGGAGAATAAGGAAAACGAGGATATCCCAATCCTCGAGATAGAACATGAGGACACTGGTATTTTCCTCAGTGGCTTTGAGGTTATCCCTCAAGCTGTGGTCAACACCATTGAATACGGCCGAGAAACTGACATCATCAGAAAGAAAACCACTTCCCTAGGAAACATGGTCCCCTTAAACATGTTTCAGAAAATGAATTATATGCCTGGTCTGGGTCTCGGCAGAAATCAGCAAGGGCTTGTTAATATAGTACAAGATGAACTTAAGGAATGTATCCCTCCTTTTGGTCTAGGATACATGCCTACTCCAGCCGAAATAGTCGCAGTCATGAAACAGAAACGTGAGAAAAGAAAGGCAGAAAGAGAAAAGCGTCCTTATGAATATTCCCCTCTCCAATCATATAGAAAAACCTTAAATGGTTATTTCGTAAAGGAAGGGGAAACTGAAGCCTATATCATGTTTCATGGGCCTTGGCTAGACCAGAATGGGAAAAGATGCCCTGGTTGGGAAATCTTTGAAGACGTCAGTCTTCTCTACTGGAACCCCGTAGCACTGCATATAAGACTGTCACTATTGAAAATACTTGGTCTATAGACCAAGATGATTATGCTCTGACCCTGCTAGATGATGATGGTCTAGGAGACAGTTTTCTGGTATGATAGACGGAGGCACTTATTATAAAGAGCTCCCTGCTAAATTTGAGCTTATCGCTGATAAGCCTCTGCAGAACTGGTACATCACGACCGGCCTGCTCCTGACGCCTGCAGATCTGGTAGACCGCTTTGGATATACTATTCCTACTTCTTCCCCTAGCTTCACGGATTGGTCATCTACTGATCCGCTCCCTAAAGTTGAGGATCTCAAACCCCATGTCTTCAATAATGTAATAAACCCTGTACAGTTTGCTTTTAATGATAATCTGAATGTCTTTGCTTATTCCTTAGTTGCACCTACATTAAAAGACGCATTAAATAACTATAATATTGAGTCATTTAATGAAATGGACCCAAAAGATAAAAAATATTTGCTTGAGCTTGTAAAGTCAGTCGAGTACTAGGAACAGAACCATTCATTAGCATCAACTGAAGACTTGTCCATTATCAATCTGGGGCTGGACAATGAAATAAAAGAAATCAAAATCGGTAGCTACTTGCAAGGCTCTGAAAGGGTAGCACTCATTGATCTACTCAAAGAGTTCGTAGACATATTTGCCTGGTCCTATGAATATATGTCAGGACTAGACCCAGCTATAGTCGAACGCCGGATCCCCATATATCCGGATGCTCGGCCAGTGAACAAGAAACTCCGTCGGATCAAGCCGGAATGGTCACTACAAGTTAAAGAAGAAATCATGAAGCAGTTGCGCGTCAATTTCATTCGGGTAGTTGAATACCCGATCTGGCTGTCCAATATAGTGACCATTCCCAAGCCCAAAGGGAAAGTCTGGATCTGTGTAGATTTCCGCGACCTCAACAAGGCGTCGCCCAAAGATGACTTCCCGCTACCCAATATTGATATTATGGTAGACACCGTTGCTACTCATAAAGTCCGATCCTTCATCGATGGCATGATAGGTTATAATCAAATCAAAAAGGCAGCAGAGGACCAGGAGAACACCTCATTTACTGCTCCTTGGGGTACTTATTGCTATACTATCATGCCATTTGCCACTTGCCATGGGGCCACTTCACCACGCTCTTCCACGACATCACCACGATCCACAAAGAAATGGAGGTCATGATCCACAAAGAAATGGAGGATCTATGTTGATGCCAACGGTGCCCATATTAAACGGTGCCCGTTCGTTAAAAAATTTCGAAAGGTTAAGGAAGCACAAAATGAAGCTTAACCCCACCAAATGCACATTTGGGGTTGACGAAGGAAAGGTCATGGGATTCTTAGTGACCGAGCAGGGCATCGAGATCGAGCCAGCAAAGATCAAACCCATCCTAGAGATGCCACAACCCAAAACTCCAACTGAAGTCAAAGGCTTCCTAGGCCGATTGCAGTATATCAGCCGCTTCATCAGGCAGCTGACAACCAAATGTGAGCCCCTCTTCAAACTCCTAAAAATGAATACTGACCAAGTCTGGGACGAAAAGTGCCAGTTAGCCTTCGAAAAAATAAAAGCCTATCTTACCAATCCACCTGTGCTAGCTCCACCATATACACACAAACCTCTCCTCATATATTTAACCGACACAGGCACATCAGTAGGGGTTATGCTCGCCCAAGAGAAAGAAAATTCCTACATTGAAAATGTAATATACTTCATAAGTTGGAAGCTGCAAGGAAGCGAGCTAAACTATTCAGCACTGGAGAAAAGCTGCACCGGCCTAGTCTGGGCCACGCAAAGGCTCAAGACCTATCTCCAAGGACGGTCCATCAAACTCATATCCAGAATGGACCCTATCAAGTACATCTTTGGCAAGCCATCACTGTCCAGCTGACTGGCCAAGTGGTCCTTTCTTCTCAACGAGTTTGACATAACCTATGTCACACTCAAATCTATCAAAGGAAGCATAATTGCAGAGCACTTAGCCGATCTACCCTTGAAGGCCGAAGATGCCACTGAGCCTGGCTTCCCAGATGAAGGTGTCCTGGAAATCACTAACCATGACACCAGCTGACAGATGTTCTTTGACGGAGCCGCAAACAAAAGAGGCTTCGGCATAGGAATCTTGCTCATCGACCTAGCCGATTCTCATACTCCGCTAGCCATAAGCTTGGAATTCGAATGCTCAAATAACACAGCGGAATATGAAGCCTACATTGCTGGCTTAGAAAAAGCTCTCCAAAAGGGAGCCAAAGATCTCGAAGTCTATGTAGACTCTGCCCTGATCATAAATCAAGTCGAGGGGAGATGGAAAACCCAAGATCCCTAGCTGTAGCTCTATCATGCCAAACTAACAACACTTGCCGCCCGATTTGACTCTATCTTGTTCCATTATCTGCCATGAGATATGAATCAATTTGCCGATGCCTTAGCTACTCTGGCATCGCTAGTCCAAATTCCCCCAGTCAGGAAGAAGGTCACCCCGGCATACTGCTTCAAAATTAATGCAGGCCCTAAAGTAGATCACGAGCCCTGGTACGCTGATATCCTAAATTTGCTTCAGAAAGGTATCTATCCTCCCCGCCTAGATAAAAGCGGAAGAGTCTCCCTGCGAAGGTGGGCCTCATAATTTGTACGCAGCGGTGGTAGCCTGTATAAGAGGCACTATCAAGGCCTCAACTTATTATGTGTCGATCAGGCCAAAGCTGAGCAAATCATGGATTAATTTCATGGTGGTACCTGCGGCCCCCACATGAATGGCCATATGCTGTCCAAGAAAATCATCCGACAGGGGTACTATTGGAGTACGCTTGAAACCGATTGCATTTGGTGGGTGCGTCATTGCGACATGTGCCAATGCTTTGCAAATCTACAGCACGTGCCCCTGCACATCTTATATAACTCCACAGCCCCTTGGCCCTTCTCAACATGGGGAATCGACGTCATAGGCCAAATTCACCCGAAGGGATCCAATGGCCACGAATATGTCTTAGTAGTCATCGATTACTTTACAAAGTGGGTGGAAGCCTCTTCCTATAAAATCCTAAATGCTCGAAAGGTGTCCGAGTTCATCCGGGCCAACATAATATATTGCTACGGGGTACCCTTCGAGATAATCTCAAACAACGGCTCATATTTTGAAGGGGACGTGAATCGTCTACTTGACGAATTCAAAATCCAAAGGCATAAATCTTCCCCCTACCGCCGCAAGCCAATGGTGATGTTGAAGCAGCCAACAAAACGCTTGAAAATATCATTAGGAAAATGGCTGACACAGGAAGAGACTGGCCAGAAAAATTGCTGCTAGCCCTCTGGGGCTATCGCACCTCAGTCCGCACACCCACAAGGGCTACACCCTATTCTCTAGCATATGGCATGGAAGCGGTACTGCCAATAGAAGTTGAAATTCCATCACTACAAGTGATGATGGAATCTAATGTAGCAAAGATTGACTGGGTCAGAGGGTGATTTGAAGAATTAGCCCTCATTGATGAACAACGCTTGCTAGCCCTAGAGCATACTCGAGTGTATCAAAGACGCCTGGCCCGAGCCTTCAATAGAAAACTCAAAGGGCGTGACATCCAAGTCAGAGATCTCGTGCTTTGAGAAAACCCCCCTAGCTATGTCGATACTAGGGGAAAATGGAAGTCTCCATGGATGGAACCATATATTGTCAAGGAGATCTGGTCAAGAAGTGTCGTGCTTCTCACAAACCAGGAAGGAGAAGACCTTGTTCAGCCCTTCAACCTCGATAAGCTCAAAAGGTATTATGCTTGAGCCAATTTATCCAGCAGTTGCCTCTCTCTCCAGCTCGTTAGGCTGAAAACCTGAAAGGGCGGCCTAGGCAAAAGTTAGAGCATATAAAAAAAATCAGGGGAAAAAGGAGAGGGAAGGCACTATTTGAATCCTCGGCGTGCTACCTCCAGTCTTCAGCATACAAGGGACTCGACTGACACGAAAGAGAAAAAACCACGACATAAAGCTCACAATAAAATACTAAAATATAAAATTTTCAGGTCCTAAGGTGCAACTTAGGAATAATGAAAAATAAATTTAGATTATGGATTAATTGCATGCACATATCTATTGCCTGTATCCCCCTTGTTTTCCCAGAAACTATCCCCTCTTTTGCAGCTTAAGCCCCATGGTGGTCCATTAATGTCTGCGGCGTCCACCTAGCCCGAGCCCATATACTCCTCCTGTGAGGCGCAGAAGAAGCTCTAGTCTCACCTGCATGTGAACCACCAGAAGTATCCTCCTCTTCATCATCAGCATCCCCGTTCTCCTGGGTAGCTGCATTGCTCGGACCGGCTCCATCATTTCTGAAAGCAGTACCCCATCCAGGCGGAGGAGGAATGACAACCTCCTCCGGCTCCCATGGATTATCCTGCATGCTTACGATGCTCAGCCGAGGAGGCTCATTGCCACCAGCTCTGAAAGCCGTGCCCCATCCAGTCTGAGGGGGAGAAGCAGCCACTTCCGGTTCCCATGGGTTGTGCTTCCTGCTAGCATTGCTTAATCTGCCGGATGCATTTTTGGGACCCACAGTATTCGGTCCAGGGGCTGTTCGGTTACCAAGATTATGTACCTGCCTGAACTCTGCCTCCAAAGCTTGAGGGACGACTAGCCCCGAACTGTCAATATCCTCGCCTATCTCCATTAAGCGAGCATCTATCCCGTTAGTAAGATGACGGCCCAGCAAGTTCCTTAGTCCGCGCCAATCATGCAGGACGACCCCTTGGCAGCCACCATTATCCATGCCAAATACCCATGGGAAAGAAGCATGTAATCAGAGAATGAATAGGCTGCCTCCAGCCTCTCAAAATCCCGTTGCCACATCCCCTGAATAGTGGCACCCAAATCCTCGTCATTATTTTCCACCTCCAAATATACAGGACGAGTTGAGTTAGGGATCAGCTGCTCTCTCCCGAATTGGCGTAAGATCCGGTCAGGTCTATAAAAGGAGGTCCGCTCAATGCCCAGCATGACCACTTGACTATACTCAGTGGAATACAGAAGAAAGAGCCAGATCTGCCAATGATGGATCACCCAGATTATATCCATGGAGCCCCTATGGTAAAAATACTCAGCCCAATCAAATTCTGAGTAATTGGTCTAAGCAAGGTGACCACGAAGGCCATAAAGCGCCGGGTCATACGGTGCTCCATGCGGTACGGGGGCCATCACCCAAAGAAAATGCTCCTCCAGCCACATATGGAGCAAAATGGGGCTGCTAGTAGGGAATAATTCATCGCCGCTGGCAAAAGCATTCAGGCCCGCAAAGGTCTCTGCCATAATCACTAGAACAATATTTAGCCGACGATCTCGTGCCTGCAATACAAGGTGAATGACCCGCACATCAATAAATTCGGGTTGGCCCACCAACAAATATCTCCCTACCAGGTAAAGGAATAGCTCCGACAGCCTACGCCGCATGTAATCTATGTCATCCTCCCTGAATTCTGTAAAGGCCCCAGGGAGGACAGTCAAATCAAAAGTTGCTCCATCAAAAAAACCTGGAGTAGCATCGCGGGTAGTGCGGAATAGCTCCCGGATGGCCATGTATGGATGCCTCTTGTAAGAAGGCACGACAATAAGACGAGAAGGTGCCACCCCCAGCATTGCACATAATTCATCAAAGGTGGGTCACATTTCATTCATGCCAAAGTTAAAGAGATGGTCCTGAGGAGACCAAAACCTGGAGGCTCCCCTCAGCATGTCCCAGTTGATAATTACATTCCTCCAGGATAATAGGCACCTGAATCCGAAAATATGATCAAACCAATCACTCTCGTCTGATCGCAAGGAGAGAATCCAAAAATCCAAGGCATTCTCGTAAATTTCTATTTCTAATGTCGTATGAATGCGTGCGGCCATTTGTAAAGGAGATGCAAAGGATTGTAAGGCAAAAGAGGCAACGATTGAGCAGAAGAGAGCTTAGAAGATCGTGAGATGAAAGAACTGATGAACTGGTGAAGAGGCAAGCCATCCCTCGTCCCCTTTTATGCCAAAAATCCGAGAAACGGACGATTTCTGAACACATTGGTAAACAGTGGCTGAAAAAAAATTACACATAAAAGGGAACTGGGTGCCACCCATGCTCCATCCTGGCTTGGCACTCATTCTATGCATGGGTGGCGCCAGCTTTGGTATTCCAGCCTCCCCAAATAGCTTGGTGTCCTGGTTTTCTGCCCCGACCATTAACTGCTGCTGTGTCTGATCGCAAGGAAATTGAGGAAGCTATAAAGAAAGTCTACGACCAGTAGATTGGAGGCAATTATACACCCCAACATAGAAGAATGCGGCTGCCTACTTCTCCCCAAATATTTCCAGAAAAGCCCCCTCAAGCCCGAAGGTGTATTCTTTTGAGGTCCGTTTCAGAAATGCAGCGTGCCATTACCCTTAGAATTTGGTATAGTTTTATTTTCTATGTGTATCTTGAGTCTGCATTTTATTTTCGTGCATCATATAGAATTATATTTCGTTACATAATAAATGTCTGTTCATATTCTGAAGTAAATAAAGGAGGAAAATAGAAAAGAAAAATAAACTAATGTGTGCAGGAAAAGGAGCTAATAGTCACAGGAAGCTTGGCCCCTATCAAAACCAGCTCCTATCACTCGAGGGCCTGTCTCGCCGCCAAGTCTGTGACCTCTACCCCTCACCCGAGGACGAGACGACTCACCAGTCCCATCTTCGTCATCATCACGGCGCCTCGTCTGCCGCATAACATCATTACCTCGGCAAGAAAAGTCATCCATGAGCCACTGGTAAAGTTTGTTGATGCTGACGAAGCCCCGCAGCAGCCTCTTATACGTAGACACCTTAACCTGAAAAAAAAAGAGGGTGTTACAAAAAAAAAAACAAACAAACAAACAAAAAAAGAAAAAGCATCAGTCCAAGAAAAAAAGAGAGTGATATTTAAAAAGAAAAATGATGATGCTGAAATAAAAAAAATGTGTGAGTGGCGACATATATACCGTGTGAGCATGATCAGGGACACGATACTCCTCGGGAATGTCCGTATCAGGCAAGACTTCCTCTATAAGTCTCCCGTCTCGCTGATATCGGAAGGTAGAGAAGGCATCGTCGGGCATGTAGAACTCTGACTGCGCATCACGAGCTGAGCGAGAAGACCCTGGTCTATCACAAGCGACGGAGCGAGAAAGTCCGCATAGCAGGAGGAACAGGATGGAGCGTCGTCCTCAAGAACTTCTCATAGGCCATGACTGGGTAATCACTGGGCGGCATGACAAATCGTGACAGGTAAAGATACCTGTTCGGCAGAAGATCTGGGACGATCACCCAAGGGGGAGGTGCAGGAGGCACTACCGGAGGTGTCGAGTACAAGACATGCTAGCGATTCACTCGCTCGCCCATATACAACGAATCGTTCATGATCAACACCATGAGAATTCTGCAGCGGCTTAGTGTCATGGTGACCTCATATGGCCCTACTAAATTCTGCCAAGGAACCAAATACACAGAGCCTGAGGTCAAGCTGGCTATCTTGTCCTGCAGTCCAAGTTGATTCATAAATGGCCATCCCTGTCCTTTTTCTTTCGGTTCGCGTTTACAAACTTAGCCAAATAGGGTGGTTTGTAAACGCTACCGTGTAGTGGGCGTGGTGTAAAATCAAAGAAAGAATAAGCCCATACCTTAAAGAAAAAAGGAGGGGGAGCAAGAGTCAGCTATAAGAAAAAAAGTGATGATGATGAAAAAAAAATGAGTAAAAAAAATGCTGACAGGAAAAGATTGAAAGTGGGAAGAAAAGAAATATACCTCCCAAGTAGGAGCAAAGCCAGTCATAACCCGTGAATCATTCCAGCTCGCCCTATCCATGGAGATATAAAGCTCAGCCAAGCCTGCCTGCCCCCAATCATAGTCAATCACATGGTCTAGATCCCGAAGGCAGCCCAGGAGGGAAACTCTCAGAGAGGTGGAGGAATTGGCAAAAAGCGACATCCCCAAAAAGAAAAACAGAAAGGCTCTAGCTACGCGAGCTACAACGATACCATCCCTGGCATCGACATTCCCAGCGTTCGCCAAAAGCCATATCTTCTTGCTGCCAATCGTAATCTCATTTGCAGTCTTACATTCGGGCACAAAGCCCAGGAGATCCTCCACCTCGTCATGATGTTGACATAGAGTATAATCTGGTGCTAAGGTCAGGCCGATATTGGTAGAAATGCCCGTGATAGCGGCGAAATCGAACGGGGTCATAATAGCCTCTCCCTAGCTAAAGTGAAAGGTGTAGGTCGTGTCCCACCAGTAGTTCCGCAATGTATCAAATATGGTCATATAACTGCAGAAGGGACGAAATGCCCGCATAAACACCCCGAGGCCTGTGTTCTCCACTAAAACTCAGGCCGGCTCAGGCATCGACTGAAAAATGTTCAACACCATATCACAGCTTGCTCGAACCCTGGTCAAGGTAAGATTCTCATAAGCCCTTGTTCTTGCCTAATCAATACATTAAGCAACTTAAAAAAATCTCTTTGTTTATAAATAATTTTTTTATCTTTGTTAAAAAAATGTATTTTGAAAGTATATGTTGTATTCTTTTTACATTCCCACAATAAATAAAAATGCATTTTTGTGCATCTAAGCATGTATTTTAGCAAAAAAAAATGATGAAAAAAATGAAAAAAAAGGATTATATGTATTGTTTTGCATCTAAATGTGTGTTTTTGCATCCTAGGTATCATGAAAATGTATTTTCCATCTAAAAATATATACTTCATTTTGCATTTTGCATACATAATAAAATAGGTATACCCATGCATCATATTAGTAAAGCATCCTATAATTTTTAGGCATTGCATTTGCGTCAAATAAACGATATATGCATCCATCATTTGCATTTATGATCCAATAAGATGCATTGTGGTATCGATAAAAAGAAACTAAAATGCTACCAATCATGAAAGGATATATCCCCATGACATTTCCTATATCCTTGCAGCATAATCATGCATGGAAAATAAATTTTAGGGCATAAAATATATCAGTTTTGTCCTGTATTCATCCGAAAAAAGTGCCTGAAAATGTGTTTAGAAAAATTTGAATTGTATTCCGAAAAGTCCGTTTCGTAAACATATCGCATGTAAAAATACATTTTAGTCTATAACATGCATCATATAACCCCATTTGCATTATTATATAAATCATGCATAGTAGGGTCAAATAGGGACCACTAGTTCAATTATGCATCGCAAAAATAAATTACGTAAATTTCATGCATCATTACCAAGATTGCATCATTTTAGCTCATAAATCGCATACATAAGCATTATAAGAAGCCTATATATACTTCAAAAATCTAAAGCAATAAAGGAATTGAGCAGATCTGAAGAAATTAGCCGAATGGGTTGATGAAAAGATATACTTACATCGGGATTCTGAAGATTTGAGACATGTTTGTGCCAATCTCGCACCAAATTACCACAGTCATCTTTTGAATAGAAATAATCAATATAATTCCGGGTCAAAGGAGGAAGTTCCTTCCTCTCTTCGCCCGAATCCAGGTGCATTGGCGCTTTTCCTTTCCTAGATCTCAAGGAGGAAGCCATCTATGTAGAAATATAAACAATTTGACGAAAGAAAATTGAGAAACGGAGAAGAAATGAAGAAAATGGAAAGAAAAAAAAAACTCGTTTCTCCATCGGCTATGGAAGGTGAACAACTGAAGAAGAACGAAATGAAGGCTTCTGCCTTCATCCCGTAATGAAGAAAGGAGGAAAAGTGGAATTTTCACTATTCCCCTCCAAACAACTCAAGTTCAACAGTCAAGTCCTCGAAATTCCAAAGTTGCAAAGTGGCCCCTAAGACTTAACGGAAAGTTAACAAAAGCAATTTTGTTAACCATATTCGGTGGTCATCCATCCAGGAGTAAGGAAAAGTCATATCCTCAGTAGGTCCGCCGCCAGATAAGCAGGAAAGCCAAAAAATCGGTGGCAATGGTAAGAATTTTGAAATTTTCAAAAAAAAAAAGAAGAAGAAGAAAAAGAAAGAAAAAAAAGAGAGAAAAAAGAAAAAAAGAAAAAAGGAAAAGAAAGGAGAAAAGAGAGAAAAAGAGAAGAAAAGAAAAAGAGATCCCTAGCTCAAAGAAATAAAGATTGCAGAAATATCAAAATCAGCTGAATCAGCAGCAGCGGTCGAAGTGCGAAAAGGTAAGAAAGGTAAAGTATTCTTATCCCACCTTCAATAAAAAAAATAACACAAAAGTATTTTTCAAAAAAAAAGTTTTGTTTTCCAAAAATAAAATAAAAGAAAAGCCTTTTTCAAAAAGTTTTTGATTTTCAAAAATAAAAAAAGAGGAATTTGAAAAAACAAAAAAAAAGAGGAATATTGAAAAAAAAGAGGAATATTGAAAAAAGAAGAAGAGGAATATGAAGAAAAAAAAAAGAGGAATATTGAAAAAAACAAAAAAGAGATATGAAGGGAAAAAGACAAATCTTTTTTGCCGTATCTAGTGACAGATTTTTATCGGTCTTATACAGCTTTCGAAAAACTTGGAGAAAAATCTTTTTTGCCGTGCTTGACGACAGATTTTGATCGGTCGAGTGCAGTTTTCGAAAAATTTGAAAATTTTCTTATTTGTGTTTGGCGAGAAAGTATTGACCGGTCGAGCACAATTTTTGAAAATTTCTCTTAACATATTTCGATAATAGGTTTTGCCCAGTTGAAATATGGTTTCTGAAAAACTTTAAAATCTTCATACCGTATTTGACGGCCATTTTCGACCGTTTGAATACGGCTTTTTCGAAATACATGATAATCTTTTTCCCGTTGTGTTCTTGAACGGATTTTTGACCCGAAAGACATGACATCCTCGTTGGTTGTTCGACTTGCTTGAGGCCGAACAACGTTTGGTTTGATTTCCTTTTGAAAGAACGCAATAGCTCGGATTCTCGAAAGAACTCATAGTGATTTCCACTGCAGCTGTGATTGTAGCTACAATGGGAATCACAATGAAACAGCAAATAATAGTAGCAGCGGAAGAATAAACTTAAAACAGAAAAACTGAATTCAAGGTTTACCAAATACAATCTACAAGTTAATACTTGTAGACCTAGCCTTAAGGCCACAAAGATTTCACTAAAACAATAATCGTTTTACACTAAAATACTTGTGAAATCACACACAAAATATTCTCACAAGACAAAGAATCTTGGAGAACATAAACCCATATAAACAGGTTAAACAAAACGTGGGAAGAAAAACAAAAACAACTTCCTAAACTGAAATAGGAAGACAAAACAATTTTTCCAGAATTTCAATGTTATTGCCAATGTTATAACATTGACAGCCTTTAGCGAACTGGTGTGGTTCAGGTCTGGAAAATAGCTTCAGAATCTCTCTGCTTCTGCTCACAGATGTATGGCTTTTATTCTCTCTCTAAAGCTCTCTCAAAAGATTGTATCCTTGCTCCTGAATATATAGCTGTCCGATCCCTACACAACACGCAAAAGAGACCAACAACTACACGAAAAAGGATTAGGTGTAAGGAAAGATAATCAACTTACCTTTCTTGTGAGATTTTGTTACCAAAAATGAAAGAACCCAAGAATCTTGCTATGACTAGGATTTATGCAAAGATTTAGTTACCAAATATGATGCACCCGAAATCTTTAGTAAAGATTATGATACCAAAAATACCAAAACTAAGTCTAATAAAAAAATACTAATTCCTAAGTTAATACAAACTTAACAAAAATCCTATTTTGACCAAGAAATGTGAAACAAGTAAAAATAGTCATGGCCTATTTTACCCATACAATCACCCCTTTGTTGAACATTTCTAGTCAAATCCAAAACAAGTGTTCCATAATCAAGAGATATGACTTCCTGCAAGGTTAGAGAGCATAATCCAAAATAATCATCCCCTAAACATGTGTACTAATGGACATGCAATGAGAGTCACAACTACCAAGCATAAACAACCAAACATTGTTTAGGAGTTGCAGACCAGAATTACAAACAGAATGATGGAGTAATGTTAATGTTTGAAACCAAGGATCAACAACCCAAATTTCCAACAACATAAGAATTCAACCACAGATATCATCAACCACAGATTTTTTAAGAACCACAGTTTATAGAATCAGTCATGAACAACTTCAGAAGCAGTCTGAACAACTTCTGGATTAGCTTCAGCTGCAACAGCAGCAGGATCATCAGCAGCAGGAACTTCAGGAACACTAGGAACTTCATAAACACTTGCATCATCACCCCCTATTTGGCCAGAATGTAAGGCCAACCAGGCTATATACTTAGCAGCTAATGATGTAAGCAGTGTGGTCTGTGTAGCCAGGATTTCCAACTGAGAGTTTACCATGGCTAGTTGTTCAGAGACAAAAGCCACAGAAATAGGTGCAGTGGGGTGTGCAAAAATTTCTGATGTAGCTACATTGGGAGTAGCACTGACAGAAGTGGAGGCAGTTGGGAGAGAAGAACCAGGAACAGATGATACTGGGACATATGGATGAATAAGAGGGAGGTTCACAAGCCTATCTCCCCTTAACAATTTGGCTGAAATATGAAGAGGTTCAAGAATAGGAGACAGCCTAGTGGAAGCATGAGGGGTATAGCCTTGGGAAACTAGGATTTTATAGATCAAGGATGGGAAAATTAAAGACCTCTTATCTCCTTCAGATTCAACCAAAGAGGAGATTTTTCTGAAAGCAAAGTAACCAAAATCAAATGGCCCATTTGTCCTAATTTGGTAAAGCACCTTAGCATGTTCTTCAGTCAGGGTGTTGGAGTTTGTGGTGGGTGACCAGTTTGCACAACAAACTTTATGCATGAAAGCAAAGAGAGAAGACAGTTGTGAAGTGCTAATAGATGTGCCTTTGGCAGGCCATATAGACAAGGTGCCACCAGTAAGTTCAAAAACACATATGTTCAAATCAGAATTCATGTCGAAATGGCCAGATGCAGGAGTGTTCATAATGGTATTTATGACCGAAGATGAAAAATCATACCATTTGCCTCTTACAAAAACTTTTTCAAAACGGGCATCAGAAGGTGAACTAATTCGTTTTTCAATATTGGCATAAAATTCGTATATCAGATCACGAAAATAAGGGGCAGCTGAAGAAAGTGTTCCTAGCAAACCTCTATCAGAGAAAAATGGAGTGAGGTTCTATGCATTTAACTCAGCAGATGGAATAGTGCGTTCATCAACAATTTTACGGGATGTATTATGACGAACAGATGCAGCCTTAGACACAAATTTAAATGAAAAGGGTGTACCGACTGAAGAGGCAGCAGAAGTAGAAGCCTTAGTATGTTTGGATGTAGCTACTTTCGTAGCTGAGGACACACGGCTTCTTGTGATGCAGACAGGAACCTCTTTAGTGTCCGCACTATCTTCAGGTGTCAATTCTTTGCTTTCAACATTTTTATCGGAGCTGTCATCAAATTCTGATGAACTGGATGAACAAGGCATGTCTTCTTCTGGATGTTGTGGGGATGGATCAGACTTGGAAGGAGTCACATTCTTCAACTAGACCAAATAATCAGCTAAGGTGTTGTCTTTATCGGAGAAATTTATGGACGCCGAAGGAGAATTTTCCTGAGAGACAGATGACCCTTGAGCATGAACAGAGGATTCTGGAGGAAACACCACGCGAGGTGACGGTATAGGATAGTCATCATCCTTGGATTCCTCTTCAACGGGAGCAATTATGGGAGAGGCAGATAGATGGGTTGGTTCTTGAACCACTGGTGTCGGACCTATTGTCGGAATAAAATCTTCATCCTCAGGGTCGCTCTCTATAATAACAGATTCCTCAAAAATTCCCGGCACAACCTTGTTTTTCTTAGCAGCTTGAACATCTGCTGCACTTGGATCTTCATAATTTGACGGAATCCCTCGAAGCCGTTTTGATTTTCTTCTGCTAGGGTTACCAATTTGGGGTAACTCGGACAAATCGCCCGGATTATCCACATCAATGGCATTGCCCTTTTCTCCGGGAAGGATCATGATCAGAGATTCTGGTAATGGTTGAGCTATGACAATAGCGGTATCAGGATTTTCAGGTGAAGAAAGAGGGCTGGATGTAGCTTCATTGAAAGCTACATCAGAGGTTAGATTGGATTTTGGGGATTCATGTGCAGATGAGGAAGATGCCATTGAGAGATTTAGGTTAAGAACACAAGAGATATGATGACAGAGAAGGGATTGGGAAGGAGGTATGATCTGCTAGAAATTTTGTTGCCGGATTTTGAAAAAGGAAGCTTCTGGGAGAAGTGTTTCGTTTTTACGTGTAATCATAGCACTAATACTCCACTAAGAGATAATTAGCCGTTAACCACATTAAGATGATGGAATGTGAGGAGACCTAATCAACAAATCAAATTTCAAACTTTAGATAAAAAATCAAATATTAACCACCAATAGAGAAGTGATAAAAATCTGCTGTTACTACCATGAGAAATAGGTGGAGGATTTAATGTGAGAAAATAACTACTAATTCCAGATTTCAAAAACTTGAATTTTACAAGATTGATCAAATATTTTGATACTGCACAACACTTAATTAACCAAAATTGTAACTCCACAAATCTACCAAATACAGTAACCATAAACCAATTCAGAGACTCATGATGAACACATAGATTAGATAACCACATAAAATATCAACTTGGTGAACAAGAGAATAGAGATTTATTATGAAAACAGAACCATTAAGGGGCTGATATGATCACCAAGAATATGTCCTAGAAAGAATGCCTAACATGTGCAGAAAAACAAGAGAAACAATGCATGCACACACATGTGATATGTCTGGATCATCTGAATGTGGTTCCCTATGTAGCTGCATTGGAAGACACATTCGCCAAAATTGTGATTTTATGAACAAATTCTCATCTTTTCTTCACCAAACAAGCACAAAAACACCCGTAAATACCATAGGTACTTTATTTCCCTATGAAAATAGCTTTACTTTATTTCATGCATATTCAACACAAACCACTAGGAACCTTTCACACTATTTACCAAGGGTAGCAACTTAACTTATTGATCAACCCATGAAATCCGAGGATTCACAGTTCCAAAAGAAAGAAGCCACAACCTTGTCCATAGGTAGCTCTTTTCCATTAGGTAGCTTTCACACTTTGTTAATTAAAGGGAGTCAATTTAGTCAAGATCAACCCACGAAAGCCTAAGCTCCATAGTACTTTGACAAATTGCAACATCCCAAAAATCTCAAAAGGTAGCTCTTTCCTTTGTGGTCTGAAAATTTTCAATTTCAATACATCTTTTAGGGAGATGGTGAGGAGAATTTGAAAGAAGAAAATCACAACATATATTGAATGCATATCCAAGTTAACAAACAAAGGTACTAAAACATAAAGAGTGAAACTAGTGTGCCACCTAAAAGACAATGCAAGATGCCTAATAATTGTATTTTTTATTTTTTAATATATATATCTAAAGAAGTGAGGGGTTACATGACACACATACCGAGAGATTTCCTAAGATTTATGAATCTCTCAAAGTCTAGACTCTTTGTGAAAATATCAGCCAGTTGATTTTCTGTTCCCACATGTTCAATACAAACAATGCCTTGTTCAACCAAATCTCTAAGAAAATGGTGTCTTATGTCTATGTGCTTGGTTCTAGAGTGTCGAACAGGATTTTTAGCTATACATATGGCACTTGTGTTGTCACAATACATGGTTAATATATTACTGTGTAAACCATAATCCTTGATCATTTGTTTCATCCACAAAAGTTGTGCACATCCACTACCAGCAGCTATATACTCAGATTCAGCTGTTGATAGGGCAACACAATTTTGTTTCTTACTAAAGCATGAAATCAAGTTATTTCCCAAATAAAAACATCCACCAGAGGTGCTTCTCATATCATCTACACTTCCAGCCCAATCAGCATCACTAAAACCAACAAGATTGGTGTTTGTGTGTTTAGTATACTAAAAACCCATGCCACAAGTCTCACCAACATATCGAATTATTCTTTTCATAGCTTTTAAGTGAGAGACTTTGGGTTTTGCTTGATACCTAGCACACAAACACACACTGTACATGATGTCAGGTCAGGTGGCAATTAAGTACAACAGACTTCCAATCATACTCCTATATAAAGTATGGTCAACAGTTTCAGATTTTTCATCTTTATTGAGTTTATTGGATGTACCCATAGGGGTTTTCTTTTGTTTTCCATTCTCAAGATTGAATTTTTCATACTCCTATATAAAGTATGGTCAACACTTTCAGATTTTTCATCTTTATTGAGTTTATTGGATGTACCCATAGGGGTTTTCTTTTGTTTTCCATTCTCAAGATTGAATCTCTTCATCAAGTTAAGAGCATACTTGGCTTGAGATATGAACATCCCTTCATGTGATTGTTTAATCTGAATTCCTAAAAAATAGGTCAACTCCCCAACCATACTCATCTCAAAAGTGGAAGTCATGCAGTTAACAAAATCTTTTTCCAAGGACTTAGAGGTGGATCCAAACACAATGTCATCAACATAAATTTGTGCTATCAAAATGTGTTTGTCTTGATTTTGAATAAAAAGAGTTTTATCCACCTCTCCCCTTCTAAACCCACTTTTCAAAAGGTGGTCTGTAAGTCTCTCATACCAAGCTCTAGGAGCTTGTTTGAGACCATACAAGGCCTTTTTTAACTTAAACACATGACTAGGTTTATGGGGGTCCTCAAACCCTTTTGGTTGCTGAACAAAAACTTCTTCCTCAAGAATGCCATTTAAGAAAGCACTCTTCACATCCATTTGTTGAAAAGTTATATCAAGAAAACATGTAATGGCAAGCAGCAGACGAATGGACATAATACGGGCTACAGGAGCAAAGGTTTCATCAAAATCCACCCCCTCAACCTGTGTATACCCTTGAGCCACAAGTCTAGCTTTATTTCTTATTATCTCTCCCACTTCATTAGTTTTGTTTTTGAAAATCCATTTTGTTCGAATAACATTTATTGAAGTGAGTCTAGGAACAAGATACCAAACATCGTTTTTAGTAAATTGATCTAGTTCCTCTTGCATGACATTTATCCAACATTCATCCTTAAGAGCCTCATGCACATTTTTGGGTTCAATGGTGGAAATAAAACAAGATGTATGGATTTCATCAAATTCAAGTGTGGACATGCATGCAAGTTTTTTTTGTAATCCACCTTACCTTTCCTTCTTGTTGATACACCATCCTGAACATTACCTATGATCTGAGAGAATGGATATATTTTCTGAATTTTCTTGGAATATCAAGTCCCTGATCAAAACCGATGATTATCTTCCTCTCGAATCGGGGTTTTGTTACGTCAATGTGACTTCCGATGTAGCTACATTCGGAATCACATTGGGTGATGCATTCTGAATCGCATTATCTGCCGAACTCGCTTGATCACCTATTTGGATTACCGGATTATTGTTTCGGATCAAAATCTCCAAAATCAAGGATTCCTAAAACATCTTCTTCAACAATTTTGTGGCCAAGATCGGTTAGATCATCAAAAACAATGTTCATGGATTCCATAATAGTCTTAGTCCTGAGATTAAAAACTCTGTAAGCCCGACTATTAGTAGAATAACCCATGAAAACACACTTGTCACTTTTATAATCAAACTTGGAAAGTTGGTCTCTATCATTGAGAAGGTAGCACACACAACCAAACACATGAAAGTATTTTAAGGTTGGTTTCTTTCCAAGAAAAATTTCATAAGGAGTCATTGTACTACCTGGTCTTAAGAAAACCCTATTTCCAATGTGACAAGCTGTATTTAAAGCTTCAACCCAAAATTGTTTAGCCAAATTTTTTGAGGTTAACATCACCCTAGCCATCTCTTGTAATGTCCTATTCTTTCTTTCCGCCACTCCATTTTGTTGTGGAGTTTTGGGAGCAGAAAATTCATGAGAGATGCCATTAGAGGCACAATAATTAGAAAAGGATGAGTTTCATATTCCGTGCCATGATCTGATCTAATTCTAATAAGCTTTAGATCATACAAGTTCATCACACGGGTGTACCAAATTTTAAATTCCTCAAAAGTTTCTGATTTCTCTCTTAAGAAAATCACCCAAGTGTATCTAGAGAAGTCATCCATACATACAAAGGTGTATTTTTTTCTACCTAAACTTTCTACCTCAATGGGACCCATGAGATCAGTGTGAATCATCTCTAGACATCTAGATGTGGAACTTTGTGTTATGGGAAGATGAGATGCCTTAGTTTGTTTACTTTTCTGGCAGGGACCACATACCTTTGTGTAATTCTTTTCCAGGTTTGGCAATCCTTTAACATCATCATGTTTCACAAGCTCATGGAGCTTACGAAAACTCATATGTCCAAGTTTTTTATGCCAAAGATCTGTAACATCAAGACTAGATTTTTGGCATGTTTGGCTATTGTTGAACATATAACAATTGTCAGATGACCTTGTGCCTGTCAGAAGACATTTGTTAGTTTGATCAAAAACTTCACAAGAATTTTTATAAAACCTTACCTGAAGGTCATCATCACACAATTGACTTATACTGATCAAATTTATTTTTAGACCTTCCACATGATACACATTGGTGAGATTTGGAAGACCTTCAACATTCAATGTTCCTTTGCCAATTATCTTGCCTTTGGCACACCACCATAGGTCACCGAACCACCATTGATGCTCACATAATCTTTCAAATTCTCAACTGAACCTGTCATATGTTTAGAGAACCCACTGTCAAAGTACCATGACCCAGCAATATGAGATTTCAAGGAAGTGAAAGTGACATTGCACATCTCATCATCAGACATTGCAGCACTAGGACATATGTCAAAAGACTCACAATATTTGGCTTTACACTTGTCATTACAGGTTTTGGGAACCCACATTTGTTTAACAATTTTAGGTTGGTGTTTTTGAAAAAGATTTTTCTGATGAGACTTCGGATAAGACTTCCAATGTGACTGCCAATGTTGCTGCATTGGCTGTCGCAATGGTTGTTTCATACGATTTTGCATCTGAGTTCTTGCCAAGTAGGCCTGCCTAACTTTATCCTCATACATATCCTTTTTCCGAAAACAAAAGGGTTGTATATGTCCAGGCTTATGGCAGAAGTGACAAACAAAGTTTTTCTTTCTTGTTTTTGGCTTTTCAAAGAAATCAGTTTCTTGAAAATTTTGAGCAGTCTGTTTAGTTCCAGATGTACCTTCTCCTTCTCTTACAAACACTTTTGGTACAAAACTAATACCTGCCTTGGATGTGCTACCTGAATTCAGCATTTCATCCACTTTATGTTGGCTTGAATTCCATTTGGCAATGGTTTCTTTTGCTTGAATGAGCTCCTCCTTCAATCCTTCGATCTTAACATCCTTTTTACTCAGCAGGCTTTACAATGCAGTCTTTTTGATCCTCATTGGCCTTTTTCAACAATTCATTTGCCTTACCAAGCAATGTAACTTGGTGAGCTCGTTTCTCCCAATCTTTGTACAACTCCTTATACCCTTCCAGCAAGTCTGACTCTGTATCTCCACCATTTTCTGGGATTGTGAAATTAAAACAGAAGAGATCGTCCCTGTTTCTACTCACTGTATCTGCTGATGTAGCTGCATTGAGTGTCGCATTGACTGAAGAATCTGCACTTTCAGTTTCAGAGTCATAAACAGCAGTGAGAGTGATAAGATCGCCTGGATCTTCTCCATCACTATCACTCAGAGTTGCTGAAAAATTCAAACCCTTTTTCCTTAGAGTATTTGCACATTGGCTAGCATAATGACCATAACCTTGACATTCTCTACATTGAATTGAATCAATGTTCTTGCCATTGTAAGATGATTTTGAAGGAAAGGGGTTTGTGAAGGGCTTTTCTGGAGTTTGGAAAGAATTTTCTTTGGGAACAAATTTTCCAGAATCAGATTTAAAATTGTTTTTTGAGCTTGATGATGGAGTTCTATTTTGACTCTTATTTTTCAAAAAATTTCTGAATCTGGTAGTCAATAGAGCAATAAATTCTTCTCCAAAATCAGATTCATCAATATCCTTTTGAATATCAAGCAAATCACATGAGAAATCAATAGGAGCAGGCATATCAATATTTTTCACAATGGGTGTAGAAGATGATGAAGCCGCTTTGCCTTTTTGTTTTATTTGATCAATTAGGTTCAATTCAAAATTTTGAAGAATACCAGCCAGTCTTTCAAAACTCATCTTGTCAATATCATGTACTTCCTCAATAGCACGTATCTTGACATTAAACCTTTCAGGCAAAGTTCTCATTATCTTGCTAACAAGACGCTCATTAGTAATGAGATCTCCTAAAGCAAGTGCAGAATTAGATATGTCAAGAAGTCTACCATAATATGTCATAATATCTTCAGACTCATGCATTCTAGTATTCTCAAATTGTGTGGTGAGCATTCTTAACTTAGAGGCACGAACACTGGCAGGTCCTTCACACAAGGTCTGAAGGGCCTCTCAAACATCTTTAGTAGATTCATAGTTTGCAATCACCCTAAAAGTATTAGCATCTAAGGCTTTATAAATAGCAGACAAAACTTTTGAATTAAAGGATGCAGTCTTCCTATCTTCATTGGCCCTTTCAGATTCTTTGGTGACCTTGACATCACCATCCGAATCTATTGTTTTAGGAGGAATCCATCCATTCAAGACAGCAAGCCACACTCTTTCATCAATCAATTTGATGAAGATGTGCATCTTAACTTTCCAAATAGAGTAGTTTGCATTAGTAAGAGTAGGAGGGCGAACAACGTTCTCATACTGAGAATCCATCACGGCTATAACCAGAATCAACTCTTAGTGATATCAAGAGAAGGCTCTGATACCTAATGAAAGAACGCAATAGCTCGGATTCTCGGAAGAACTCAAAGTGATTTCCAATGTAGCTGTGATTGTAGCTACAATGGGAATCACAATGAAACAACAAAAAATAGTAGCAGTGGAAGAATAAACTTAAAATAGAAAAACTGAACTCAAGGTTTACCAAATACAATCTACAAGTTAATACTTGTAGACCTAGCCTTAAGGCCACAAAGATTTCACTAAAAGAATAATCGTTTTACACTAAAATACATGTGAAATCACACACAAAATATTCTCACAAGATAAAGAATCTTGGAGAACAAAAACCCACATAAACAGGTTAAACAAAACGTGGGAAGAAAAACAAAAACAGCTTCCTAAACTGAAATAGAAAGACAAAACAGTTTTTCCAGAATTTCAATGTTATTGCCAATGCTATAACATTGACAGCCTTCAGCGAACTGGTGTGGTTCAGGTCTGGAAAACAACATCAGAATCTCTCTGCTTCTGCTAACAGATGTATGGCTTTTATTCTCTCTCTAAAGCTCACTCAAAAGACCGTATCCTTGCTCCTGAATATATAGCTATCCGATCCCTACACAACACGCAAAAGAGACCAACAACTACACGAAAAAGGATTAGGTGTAAGGAAAGATAATCAACTTACCTTTCTTGTGAGATTTTGTTACCAAAAATGAAAGAACCCAAGAATCTTGCTATGACTAGGATTTATGCAAAGATTTAGTTACCAAATATGATGCACCCGAAATCTTTAGTAAAGATTATGATACCAAAAATACCAAAACTAAGTCTAATAAAAATACTAATTCCTAAGTTAATACAAACTTAACAAAAATCCTATTTTGACCAAGAAAGGTTAAACAAGTAAAAATAGGCATGGCCTATTTTACCCTTACACCTTTATTAAGGAATACGTAGGCAGCCTACATTAGTAGGTCCGACCATCAGAGCACTTAATTTGCATATCAACTTAAAAATTGTGATAACGTGCTATAACTGACTAAAAAAAGTCTAGGATATGGAGGTTTGGTTTGCATTATAAATTGTTGCATTATAACTTCTACATGTTGTATCTCTCCCCCGTATTGATTGCGCGAAATTGGAGAGTCTATTTCTTATCAACGATGTTCGTCCACTCAGTAAGCTACGGGTTACCCGTAGACTCCATCGTTGAGGGGCTCTGTAGAAACCCCAATTTTTTACCCCTGGTATGTAACATGACAGAAAATATCAAGACCTGTTAAAGCATTAACAAATGTCAAGTTACAGGGTTGAAAATGCAAAAGGACAAAGCAGGATGCGCAAAATAGTGAAATGCAGGGGTTAAAATGTCAAAAATGAAATAATAGAAGAAAAGATGGTGCCACCCACACTCAAAGTGGGAGTGGTGCCCAAAATGAGCTACAATGCTCTCAAAGATGCTACAGAACCGCTACAGTTTGCCGTAAAGTGCAATATCTTCCGTGGACTATACAATGAACTGAAGCACGAAAGAAGGAATTTTAATCCCCGATGAATCCTCATCCCAGGCTATAAATAGAGCTCTCGGGGTCGACCTTCAATACACCTTTTCTTCCACAAAGCTTTATGCGTTCTCGTTACGTTGAAAGAATAGAGAGCGAAGTGAGATAGTGAGTGATCTATCCAAAGCCTCAAAACCCTGCCAAAACTCCTCCAAACTTAAAACCCACCGATTAAAGTGAGCCTTAGCCCTCTAGCTAGGTTTCCACCCTACTTCCCCGCTCCAAAAATCGTGGAAAGAGCAGTTGCTCTACCCGATTTAAAAGGCCAAAACTACCATAAATAAGCCGTCATTCTGTCCGAGTGAGTGAGCCAAAAACACTACAAATAAGTTGTCATTCTGCCCGAGTGAGCGAGCCAAAACCACCACAAATAAGCAGTCATTCTGCCCTAATAACAACAACAACAACAACAACAAAAGACTCCCTCTCCCTGAAGGATAGAGCGAGCACACTCTGCTCTAAAAGGTAATAGCCTTTAAGGGCGTTTTATTTATAAAGCTGTTATTTAAAATCCAGCCCAATGTAGCAAAAACTAAGTCGTTGTGCTGCCTGGATTTAGTTAGAAAATAGTATGTAAAAAGAGCCGTTATAGTGGCAAAATATTTTTAAATATATTTGTAATTATTGTAAGGAAATGGTTGCAAGTACGTTAATAATGTAGCCGCGGATGTATTTGCTTTTATTTCCCTGTCTTTTAAGGCTTTGTTTATTTGCTAAATAAATATAACAATAAGCATACTTTAGTCAAAAACCACTTTTGAGACCGAAAGGGCGAGTTGGGTGCCTAGCACCTTCCCAACTCGTAACATAGCCTCCAAACCCGTTTTATAATCTCTAGTTTTTCTTTTTTGGTTTTACTTTATTTTTGACTTAAAACAAAGATGGCGACTCTAAAACATTTTGGATCCAGTGGGGCCTCGTAACACTCCTTTCTTGCACTTTTCCGCTTTCCCCTAAAAAAGGGAGAATGAGAATGAAACGGTGATGTATTCCTATATCCTGGTATCCTCTAAACAAGGGATGACTTAATGCCAGAAACCCAAGGCTCCCACAGTGATCCGAAATAGGCCATAAGGCTATTTTTATAAAATCCATAGTGGGGGCACCGCAACATATCCTTTTTTGCACTTTTCCGTTTTCCCCTAAAAAAGGGAAAGTGAGAATGAAAGGGTGATGCATTCCCATATCCTGGTATCCCCTAAACAAGGGATAACTTGATGCTGGAAACCCAAAATTTCCCATATTGGATAAAAAATCTACTAAAGGCAACTAGGGCGCATTCCAACGTGCTATCTAAGACAACACTCCTCTCGCACTTTTAATTTCGCTCTCCCCTAAACAAGGGAGTATGGAATGAGAGCAGTGGTGTCCCGCATCTGCACGTACGCGTACCCCTATCCAAGGGTGCGCGGGGCGCGGGCACACGTCCCGGGAACCCACAGCATGCTAGCTTCATTAAAGTTGTCTATGCTATGGAAGGAAACACTTCTATCATGTTAAAAATATCTTTTCATCCACTTTAGAAATCTATAAATTTTAGGTCATGAACCTAAACTTGAGTATTTGGTTTTGTGTTGAGTTTTAATGTTGTTCAAAACATCATTTAGAACAAGTCTTGTGAATGAACTTGTTGTGGTTGTCAACTTCAAAGTGATGATCAATCTAGGATTTCACCAAGTGTGAATTATGTACTTGCTTGGCTAGGATTGCTATTAGACTTGGTAATCTAGCTTGAATCTACTCGGAAACATAGAAGAGGGCCTTGGAATGCATATTGTATTCATGTAATTGGTTGTACTATTAGCAATGACTCATAGGAGTTGTAAGGGAGTTATTGAACAATACCGACTCCACATTCAATCCCTACGACGTTTGTAGTGTACTAGACTAATGTATTAACTTACATGACTTTGAGATGAATTGAAGTGCGTGTTTGATGTGTGTGCCTACGAGACTCAATCGAGTTCTTATGTGTTTTATATGATTGTGTTAAAGAATGCATAATCGAGAGCATGTTGTAGAATTATATATCTATTTGACATGTTGGATTCGCTCTTCTCGAATTCCTATTGATTTCATAATGAGTAAACACCTACTTGTTGAATAAGTTCGCTCTTGTCGAACGTGTTCCTTATTTGGTTTATATGATGAGTAAATATCTACTTGGCATTGCATTAGTCTAGCTGGCATATTTGGTTGAGTCGATGGTGTGACAATGCATCGCCGTCACAAGTTATGGGATTCGTGATAGTGATGGGATTCGAGTTGCCCTCCGTAGAGAAGTTAGCCCATTGCCATATTCAAAAGAGCGCTTGGATTAGGCTAATTTGGCTTAGGGATGTCCTCAGTACATCGATGTAGCTCACATGAACATCGTAGACACGGAGACAAAGTTAACGCTTGTATTACAGGAGCTACGAAGCGGCACCAGTTCTATAGCATATCCTTCTTATATGTGGTTTATTGTCTAGTACTTATGTGAAACAATGTGATCCCATGGATATGTGAACTAAGTGTTTATATATATAAATGCTTGATTTACTTGATATTAATGATGATATCTTGCTATGTATGTTGCATGATGCTATGTCATGCATAATTGTTAGAGATGCTCGCGACTAGGTTGTAGAGATGTTCTTCTTTTGTTCTCTTTTGGAAAGGACGTTGGTGTGAGGTTCCCAGGATGCGCCCACGCGTCGCGCGCCTTTGGTTAGGGGTGCGCGTACGTGCGGATGCAGGACACCACTGCTCTCGTTCCACCCTCCCTTGTTTAGGGGAAGACGAAATCAAAAGTGCAAGAGGAGTGCTGTCTATGATAGCGCGTTGGAATGCGCCTCGGTTGCCTTAAGGGGATTTTTGATCCAATATGGGAACTTATGGTTTCCCGCATCAAGTTATCCCTTTTTTAGGGGATACCAGGATATGGGAATGCATTACCCTTTCATTCCCATTTTCCCTTTTTTAGGGGAAAACGGAAAAGTGCAAAAAAAAGATATTGCGACGCCCCCACTATGGATTTTATTAAAAATAGCCTTATGGCCCGTTTTGGATCACTATGGGAGCTTTGGGTTTCCCGCATCAAGTTATCCCTTGTTTAGGGGATACAAGGATATGGGAATACATCACCCTTCCATTCCCATTCTCCCTTTTTTAGGGGAGGACGGAAAAGTGCAAAGAAGGAGTGTTGCGAGGCCCCACTGGATCCAACAAGTTTTAGAGTCGCCATCTTTATTTTAAGCCAAAAATAAAGCAAAACCAAAAAAGAAAGAAAAATAAACCAGAGAAAAAGAATTGGGTTCGGAGGCTAAGTTACGAGTTGGGAAGGTGCTAGGCACCCAACTAGTCCTTTCGGTCTCAAAAGTAGTTTTTGGCTGAAGTATGCTTATTGTTATATTTATTTAGCAAATAAATAAAGCATTAAAAGACAGGAAATTAAAATAAATACATCCATGACTACATTATTTACGGACTTGCAGCCATTTCCTTACAATAATTACAAATGTATTTAAAAATATTTGGCCGTTATAACGGCTCTTTTACATAATATCTCCTATTTTATTCCGGGCAGCACAACGGCTTATATTGACTACATTGTGCGGATTTAAATAACAACTTTAAATAATAAATAAATGAATGGATAAATAAATAAATAAAATAATGCCCTTAAAGGCTTTTACCTTTTAGAGCGGTAGTGTGCTCGATCTGTCCTTCGGGAGAGGAGTCCTTTTTGTTGTTTATTGTGTGGTTGTTGTTTTGATTTGGGCAGAGTGACTACTTATTTTGGGAGGTTTTGGTTCTTTCACTTGGGTAGAGTGACGGCTTATTTCGAATGTTTTGGCCTTTTTGGTTGGGCGGAATAACAGCTTAGTTTTTGTGTATTTCAACTCATTACTCGGGCAGAGTAACGGCTTACTTTGGGATTTTTGGGTCGGGGAAGTAAGGTGGATACCTAACTACTAGGTTAGGGATCACTTATAACCGGTGGATTTTTATTTTGGCGGAGTTTGGACGGGGTTTGGAGTCTTTGGTGGGCTACACACACCTATCTCGCACCTCTCGCTAACTCTCGGCATCGAAGGAACGCGGAGAAAATATCAGAGTTTCGTTTCGATGATTTCTGAACGCTGAAATGAGGAGCCCAGCACACTTACTTATAGGTGGTATGAGGGAGTCATCGGGCATTTTTGGATTTCTTCAGCCGGCTTCAGCCACTTGTACACCCGCCTTCGCGAATTGCACAATGCGTTAAGTCTGAGAGGCTACAGTGGCCCCTTGGCGTCGACACATGCTTCCCTTGGCATAGCGCCCAAACCTCTTTTAGGCCGCGCCAATCTCCTGTTGAAGTTCTGAATTTGACACTTTCACTTCTCGCAATTCACTATTTTGCGCATCCTGCTTTGCCTTTCGCATTTTTGACTCCTGTAACTTGACATTTGTTAAGTTTGAACAATTCTTGATATCACATGTTAGAGTCACATACCAGGGGTACGAAATTGGGGTGTCTACAGAGCCCCTCAACGATGGAGTCTACGGGTAACCCAAGGCTTACTGAGTAGACGAACATCGTTGATAAACAATAGACTCTCCAATTTCGTTCAGTTAAAACGGGAGTGAAATGCAATTCGTAGCATTTATAATGCACATTTTATCATACTATCCAAACTCCATAACCTAGACATATTTAGTCAGTTATAAAAAGTTATCGTAGTTTTTAAGCAGACATGAATTTGAAGTGCTCTGATGGTCGGACCTACTAGTGTACGCTGCCTACGTATTCCTTATGAAAGGAAATCAGACAAAACGTAGTTCAGGCCAAAAACATAAACGACAACCAAATGAGGATGTTATGTTTTTCGGGTCAAAACCCGATCAAGAACACAACAGGAAAATGATTTTTTGTGTTTTTCGAAAAAGCCGTATTCAAATGGCCGAGAACGACCGCCAAATACGGTATGAAGATTTGAATGTTTTTCGGGAACCACATTTCAACCGGTCAATACCTTGTCATTGAAACATGTTAAGAAGAATTTTCAAAATTGTGTCTGACTGGTCAATACCTTGTTTCCAAACATAATAAGAAAACTTTCAAATTTCCAGAAAACTGCACTCGACCGATAAAAATCCGTCGTCGAGCACGACAAAGAAAACTTTCTTCAAGTTTTTTTCGAAAATTGTAAAAAGATCATTCTTTTTCCTTTCCTTTCTTCTCACTCTCTATGTTTTTTTTTTGTTTTTTCAATATTCCTTTTTTTTTGTATTTTTGAAATATTCATCTTTTTTTTGTTTTTGAAATATTCCTCTTTTTTTGTGTTTTTGAAACATTTCTCTTTTTTGTGTTTTTTGAAATATTTCTTTTTTTTTGTGTGTTTTTGGAATATTCCTCTTTTTTTTTAAGTCCAAAAACTCATTTTTGAAAAAGAGCTTTCCTTTTATTTGAAAAACAAAACAAAACTTTTCTCTTTTTTTTTTTTTATAAAAAACATCTTTCCTTTTAAAAGGAAATTATTCTAAGGTTAGGGTAAGAATACTATACATTTCTTACCTTTTCCGTGCCCGGGTGGCTGCTGCGGATTCGACTGATTTTGACATGTCTGCCACTCCTGCTTTTTCAAGCTGGGGATTTTATTATTATCTTTTTTCTTTTCTTTTCTTCTTCTTTTTTCTTCTATTTTATCTTCTTCTTTTTTTGTCTCATTTTTTTGCTTGATTTTGTGGCTGACTTGTTGGAGATATTTTCCTTTGTCCTCTGATGGATGGTCGTCAATCTTTGGTTAACAAAATTAATTTCGTTAACTCTTCGTTAAACTTAGGGACCATTTTGGAAACTTTGGAACTTGAAGACTTAAGTGTCGCAGCTTCAAACTTCGGAGGGGGGAAAAGGAAAAATTCCTTTTCCACCCTTATAATGGACGGGAGTGAGAGAGAGGAGCTTACTGTTCCTTTCTTCTTCTTTCTCTCTTCCTTTCTTTCCTTCGCGATTGTTGATGCTGTCTGTTTCTTTTTATTTTCTTTATTTTCACTCCTTTTTTCAATTTTCTTCCGCCAATTTCAGTATTTTGTTTAGCAGATGGCATCTTCTTCTCGATCCAGGAAGGGGAAGGCTCCTATGCACCCAGGATCTGACGAGAGGAGGAAATAGTTTCCTCCCTTGATCCGGAATAAGCTCAGATACCGGTATTCTACCGATGACTGGGGCAATATCTTGCGAGACAAGACCACTCACGTGTCCAATCTTCCTCCCACCGCTGTAAGTTTATTTTTTTCGAGATTTTCCTGGCTATACTTCAGATCTGCTAAATTTCTGCACTGTTTGAAACTTCTGGAGCACTCCTGTCTTTATTAATGATGTTTATGCATGTCCTATTTATGCCTAAATGATGTAATTAATTAGTGATGCATGAAATTTATAAGATTTATTTTTGCGATGCATGATTGAACTAGTGGTCACTATTTGACCCTACTATGCATGATTTATATTATAATTGCAAATGAGGCTATATGATGCATGTTTTACACAAAAACATATTTTTGCATGCAATAGAATCACGAGACGGACTTTTTGGAATACAATTTAAATTTTTCGGAACGCATTTTTGGGCAGTTTTTCGGATAAAAATGGGACAAAGAAGATATATTTCATGCCCTTAGATTAATTTTGCATACATGCTAATGCTGTAGGGACATAGTAATTTGCCATCAAAATATTTATTTTCATGATTGGCTGCATTTTATTTTCTTTTTAGTGCACTCTCGATGCAGCTTATTGGACAATAAAATATATATATAATTGATGCATAAACTACTTTATTTGATGCAAATGCAATGCAGAACAATTATGAGATGATGCATGAACATTTTCCTATTTTGTTATGTATATGATAAAAGCAGTTTAACATGCACTCTTATGATGCTTGGGGATGCGAAAATAACTATTTAAATGCAAAAACAACTTGCATATAATCTCTTTTTAAAAAAAATACATTTTTAAATGTATTTTTATTATTTATCGAAAGAATGTAAAAAATAATGTGGCATATATTTACAACATATACATTTTTTTATTATTTATATACATTTGTTTTTTTTTCATAAAAGAATTATGTTTAATGAAATTGAATGCATATTTACATGTGAATTTATGTACATGTATATAAAAAAAGTTGGTAAGTGTTTATTTAAAAATACAAAAAATGATTTTTGATTGATTTTATTATAATTATTTTTTTTTAGCATGGTGCATCTTTTCTATGAAGTACAATGCATGAAACATGTTTATTATCTATTCATACTTATTTATCAAAAAAAAAAAACTGTACAAGGAAAAATAAGGATAGTGGACTTACCTTTTCCCTTTTTTTTTTTTAGATTCGTAGGGAATTCCATAGGGCATGGGCATCATGCGCCAATGTTACTGAGATTTACGCCATGTTTCCCGAGGCGGCGTAGCTTTTGGTGGAGGGCTCCGGTTTTAGTGTCTTCATGTATGATTTTACCCACTTCACCAGCTACTTGCCCATCTTCGATGTGCTCAGGGACTTCTGGTGGGACACCACCCATACCTTCCATTTTATTTGGGGGGAGGCGACCATGACCCCGTGTGACTTTGCCGCGATCATGGGCATTCCTACCAGCATAGGGGAGACCCTAGCTCCTGACTTTATTCTCCATCAGCGTAGGGAGGAGGTGGTGGACCTCCTGGGTTTTGAGCCGGAATTCAAATCGACGGATGAGATTTTTATCGGCAGCGTACGGAGATGGCTTCACTACAACAAAAAAGAGCAATTACAACGTTTTTTTACAACGTTTTTAAATAAACGTTGTTAAAAGGTTATTTTAAACAACGTTTTTCAATTAAACGTTGTGTATTAGTAAAAAAGCCTTTTACAACGTTTAAAAAACGTTGTAAAAAAGCCTTTCACAACGTTTAAAAAACGTTGTAAAAAAGCCTGGCCTATTACAACGTTGCCTAACACAACGTTTTACAAAACGTTGTAAAATGTCTATTACAACGTGTTTAAAACGTTGTTAAAGGCCTTTTTTGTTGTAGTGCTTCTCAGCAATGTCGGGCGGGTGCCGGACAATGATATAGCTGCCGTGACTCGAGTGGCTAGAGCGTTTCTATTTTTCTTTCTTGGCACCTCGCTCTTCGCCAACTCCTCTACCACCTTGAGGGTTTCCGTCTTGGCTTGCATAACAGATTTTGAGCGGATCCCTTTTTATGACTGGGGACAGGCAGGCTTGGCTGAATTTTATGCTTCTATGGATAGGGCCTGCCGGAATGACTTGCCGACTTTAAATGGTTTTGCCTCGGTGTGGGAGGTATATGCCTTTTCCTGCTTTTGTTGTTTCTCTCCCTTTTTTTTATTATTTATTTTTTCAGCACATATTTTTCTTTTGCTCTTTTTTTTATTATTAACACATATTTTTTCTCTCTCTTTTTTTTTTCCAGGTCTGGGCTTTCTCATTTTTTCATTTTTCGCTGGGTCCTCTCATTCGGCGAGTTCACCAGCCTCCATACTTGTCCCAGTACGTTGATGATAACAGGGTTTATCCGACCCAGGACGAGGTTTTCAAGGATAGGAAAAGAGTGCTGGAACGAATTGTTAGCTCGAGTCCTGGTACAATACACTTCCTTCCTTGGGAGGGTCTTGAGGGTCATTATGCTGCTGCTTTGGGATTCAGCCGCTGCCGGATACTGATGGTTTCTGATCGATGTATTTTATACGTCGATTTTATATGCTTCTATGACTTAAATTATGTTATTTCACGAGGCTTTTGGCTACTAATATATGTTTTCGGTGAGTTTTTAAGTTTTAGGGTTTTTAGTGAAAATATGCAAAACTACAGGGTTTTATGTGCAAATTCCAAGAAGGGCTAAAGAGGAAAAATGAAGAAGAAACGAAGACTGTTGAATCTGGAGACCTTGCGGACGCAAGGTACCTCAGACCTTGCGACCGCAAGGTGGTCAGAATGCGCTATTTTCGGATTTTCACACAGTGATTTGATTGGATTACAACTCCTGAATATATATTGAAGTTGGATGCTGAGAGCCAAAGGGGAGAGACGGCTGGAAGCAGTCTTGGGTAGATTTTAGATAGTTTTTAGAGTGTATAACATAGTTAGATTGTGTAATTACAAGTATTGAAGATCAAATCATGTATTCGATCATCTCCATGTGTTGTTCATTGTCTATGATGAACTAAATCATCCATAATCTAGGAGGTGGGAGGTAACTTGTATTGAATTTATGTTTTGATTCTCATATATGTTCATTCAATTCTTGTTGATTGTGGTGTTTATCAATCCTTATATTATTTTGCTTTGAACAAATGAATGTAATCGCAATTAATAAAGACCTAGAGGTGCGGATAACTACATGACCAATGTGCATATGTCGTACACTGGCTCACCATCAAAATAAATTGGACCTATCGATGCACGAGAGTGATAAGTTAGGACCAGGTTCATACATGATCTAGGTGACAGATAGATCATAAATCTAGGTGACAGCTAGATTAACAGTTCTTGTGCTTAGGATATAGAATGGATGAATTTTGCGGGGATGGAGGCTGAACCAATTATTCAATAGACTATATCTATCTTTAGTGAACGAACCCAAGAAATTGAATGATAATTATTATGAAATGAACATAAAGGAGATACAAGTGACACCCAGAATCCTAGATTGCCACCCACCATAAGATCTTCATATCTGTAATTGCTGCTAATTAGTTAAACATCTAAATAAAAATAGTAGTTTAGAATATAAATAAATATAAAAACCCCGTTTAGATTAATAATTTGCTATCGATAAATTGCACTGTTCGTGATCACTTGTCTCTGTGGGTTCGACCCTTGCTTCCAATACTATTCTATAACAGTCTTGTCCACTTGCAAGGAAAAATATTAATTAAAACATCGATCATGTTTTTGGCGCCGTTGCCGGGGACAAGCTAGTTCACGTTGTTAGTTGGTTGGTAGCGTAGTTTTTAATTTAATTTAGTTTTTAGTTTAATTTTCAGTTTTTATAAAAATAAAAATACAAAAAGATTTTATTTTGTTTTTAATAGTTAGTTGTTTTTAAATTGCTTTAATTTATATATTTTTTATGCACGGTCGTCGATTTTTGAATCCTAAATTGGTAGAATTGAATCAAGAAATTAATATTATTAGAAGAAATCAAGAAGTCCTTGAAAATCTAGCTCCCGCGTTTGATAATCAAGAACAATTGAATCAAGAGAATCCTCTGGTTGATCCCACAATGGAAGGAAATAATAATAATTGAAATCCTAAAAATCTAATTAACCCAGTTAACCGGAATCAAAGAGAAGAAGAATCGGCAAGAAGAAATATGGAAGTAGTGGTAAATCAAAGAACTATTAATGACTTTAGTAGACCTTCATTAAATGTGGTGACATCATGTTTAGTCTTGCTAGATGTTGTAAGGAATTTTGAGCTAAAAGGTCATTATTTTAGTGCAATACCATCTTTTCATGGGATGCACCATGAAGATTCTGTCAGTTTCTTAAGAGAATATGAATACATGATGAGTACTTTTCCTTTATGAGGGTTGACTGAAGATCAAATCAAAATGAAGTATTTTCCCAGTGCATTAAAAGAATTGGCAAAGCGATGGTTTATGAACTTAATACCTAATAGTGTTTATACTTGGGCTAAATTATATGATTTGTTTATGAGTAAATTTTACAAGGATGCATCTCTTACTGAATATAGAAAACAAATCATGTCATTCCAAAATGAACCAGGTGAAACATTGCATGAGTCATGGGATAGATTTAAAAATCTGCTCATTATGTGTCCTCATCATAATTTGGCTCAACATGTGTTAGTACTTCAATTTTATCACGGTCTTTCGCCAGGCTTACAAACTATGGTTGATAGTGTAGCTGGTGGTTCTATTAATAGAATGACACCAGAAGCACTAGAAGAATTATTTGAGATGTTAAGTATTAATTCCCAACAGAAAAGTGCTAGAGGTAAAAATAGAAGCCTATATCAATTGCAAGATAAAACAGATACACAAGCTCAATTTGAAAATTGGCAAATTCAAGAAGCATGTGCTTTGTGTGGATTATATTCTCATGCTACTTATTTTTGTCCATCAAGTGCTATGTACTTTGAACAGGCTAATGCTATGAATATGTACCCTCAAAGGCCTAGGAATGATCCCTATTCAAACACTTATAATCCTGGTTTGGAAGAATCATCCAAACTTTTCTTGGGGAGGAAATAAGCCTTTACAACCTTAACAATTCCAACCTCAACCACCACAACCTCCACAGTTTCCAAATCAAAACCAATTGAGAATTGAAGAAGTTCCAAAACAAGATGGAGCAAGTAAAGGTCAAGCAGCCTTAATGAAATATATGCTTGAAGAAACTGAAAATCTTAAGAAGCACATTGCAAATTCTGAAGTTGATAAAAGAGAAGAAGGGAAGTTCCCTAATCAAACCGAGCAAGCCAAGTCAATCACCGTCTTGCGAAGCGGTAAGGTAATAGGAGAAGAGGTAAGTGACCCTGATCCTTCTTCTAAAGTGCCTGTTACAGTAGAAAGTTATGAAAAGGAAATTGAAAAGGATAGTGATAGTAATAAAGAGAATAATGAATCAAGTAATAAAGAAGTAGAAGTATAAGTTCTAAATAAGGAACAAGAAAGAGAGGTTCAAAATAAAGAAAATACAATTGAAGTTGAAAAAGAGTTAGATCAAGAAGAAGAGGAACTTTATGTGGCTCCACCACCTTGTTCCTCCAATTCCGTTTCCAAGAAGATTTATGAAAAACCGAATGGACAAACAATTCACAGAAATTTATAATATGTTATCCAAAGTGAATGTTAATCTTCCTTTGCTTAATGTTATTAAAAATATTCCAGCTTATGCAAAGTTTTTCAAAGATCTTCACTCAAAGAAACACAAGTTTGAAAACAATGAAAAGATTATTGTTTCTGAAAAAACGTAAGTTCCGTTTTACAACCCGAATTGCCCCCTAAGTTAAAAGACCCTGGTAGCTTTAATATCCAAGTTTCTTTGGGAAGCTCTAAAAAGATGAAAGCAATGCTAGATTTATGAGCAAGTATTAATTTGATGCCTTTTGCGGTCTATAAACAGTTAGGGTTAGGAGAACTAAAACCCACTACTATCCAATTACAATTAGCTGATCGTTCAATTAAATATCCCTTGGGTATAGTGGAAGACATCCTAGTTCAGGTTGATAAACTAATTATTCCGGTTGACTTTGTGGTTCTAGAGATGGAAAGGAAGATATGCACTAATAATGAAGTCCCAATATTGTTAGGCAGACCTTTTATGGCCACTGCCAATACAATGATTAATGTGAAAAATGGTAAACTCACAATGTCAGTCCTAGGTGAAACTGTTGAAATCTCTATTTTTGATGCTATGAATAGACATAGTGACATAAATGCCTGTTTTTCAATAGATGAAATTGAAAAGTTATCAAATGAAACTTTTCAAGAAGCAGAAGATTATGAGAGAGATAGATTTATAGTTTATGATGATAGTCCTATCCCTCCCATAAAAATTGACATTGATGAGATTGAAAGAGAAATAAAATAGGAAGAAAGACAAGAAAGAGAAAAGTTAGAAGCTAGTAAAAAGAAAGATAAAGAAGATATAGAAAAAGAATCAGAAAATAGTTCTGAGAAAATTGATAAAATAGAAGAAGAAAGTAATGAAATTAAGGAAGATGAAATAGAGATTCTGAAATCCCTCTTTGAAGAAATTGAGATAGAGAAGATTGAGGAAGAAATTAAAGAAGATAATAAAGTAGAGAATGAGGAGGCTAAAATAAAAGAAACAATTAAAGAAGAAAATTTTGAATTTATGTCATCCATTAATTTTCCAAAAGTTGAAGAATTAAAGTCATTACCACCCCATTTAAAATATGCATTTTTAGGGGAAGGTAACACTTTGCCTGTTATTATAGCAGCCGACTTAACGGAAAAGCAAGCTAGTTTATTAAAAGTTTTATGGACACATAGAGAAGCTTTAGGATGGTCCTTAGCCGACTTAAAAGGCATTAGTCCCTCTATGTGCATGCATAAAATACATCTAGAAGAAGGTAGTAAACCTTCAAGAGAAAGGCAAAGAAGACTTAACCCACACATGGAAGAAGCCGTAAGAAAAGAAGTTCTTAAGCTCTTAGATGCGGGCATAATTTACCCTATATCAGATAGTAAATGGGTTAGTCCTGTCCAAGTAGTTCCTAAAAATTCAGGAATTACAGTCGTTCAAAATGAGAAAGACAAATTAGTCCCTACAACAACTATAACTGGTTATAGAATGTAAGACCCCGAACCTTCGTGTATTTGACTTTCTCGTGTTGCATGTTTTGTTGTTAATGCGTCGAGTGTTTATCTTAACATGATAGCACCTAAATAAGTCTCATTGGAGTCTTAATACCTTGCATATAAGATTTACAATGTTCATCTTAGTTGTTGTATGCTTGGTTGAGAGTTTAGAAGCATTGTTGCTTCGTTTGAACCTTAGGGTTTCTCGGGATTGCCTTCGTTGCTTGTATTGTTTGTGCTTTAAACTTGCGAGAAGTTCATTTAAGTTCTAAACCAAGTGTACTAGTATTTCCCATGATTGCATAATCATTGTTCATAGACTTGTTGCATTTGGAAATTAGATGACCAACATATTACTTCACAGATTCAATCCGGTTTGGGCAAACTTCGGGAAAATTCTGGTACCAATCTACTGAAGGGAATTTTCTAAATATTTAGTATGTTTTACCTACATATGTTAGGATACTCCCTGTATAATATGGTATTTTTCAAAGGTGTATAAGTACCTCATTTAGGTCTTGACTTACGGCTGTGCCAGAATTCTGTTTTCAGGAAATCAGCTTCTGTACTTGAACTTGTAGTAGCCATATTTTGATGAATATAAGTCCAAATTGAGTAATTTAAAGGGCTAAAATATAGTTTAAAGAGTTTAGTTTCACGAAAATTAATAATTACCTCATTTGGAGTTGTGAGCTATTTATGGTCGATTTTACAAGATCGACTGTCCAGTAACAACAATCTGGAAATTGGGCAGTTTTCAGCCTTTGGTCATTTTTTTGAGTGTTTTGGCTATTGACTCTTGAACCCTTGGCCCTTGGACGTCCATTGTGACTCAAAGCCACCTTTGTTGACTTGTCTAAGACCCTTATGAATCCTTGGATCATTACTTATCAATGGCTCACATTCCTTGGCCAATTAGAAGCCTCTTAACACCATCACTTGGATTAGGGACTTCTTGGGAAGTATATAAACAAAAAGTCCAGCCAAAATCAGCCATTGCTGATCATAGCAAACCAGAGATTCAGAGACCAAGCTCCAAATTCGTCCATGGAAGAAACCCTAGGTTGAAGGACCATTTCCCGGAGATCCGGTGGTCCGATCGACGAACCGAGACCGCCAAATCGAAGCTCTCGATCTTCTCTACAACAATCCTCTCTTTAATCAACCTTTCCTCCATTAATCTTAGGACTAAGGTACGTTGATAAATCCCTGAAATTTTCATGTTCAATAAAATGACATGACCCCTTCATTATAGTTGCTCTATTGATGATTATGAACATCTTTTGTGAAGACAAATCCTCCAATTCAACCTTTGAAATATGTGTAGGATTTCATGAATTCTCTATGAAGTTGTGATTTTGACATTTTGTAAAGCATGAATGTTGTTTATAATGAGCTTAGGAACAACTCTTGTGAAAGATTATGTTTCAATTCAAGGTTTAACAAAATCTCCGATTTTAGGGTTTGAAACTCGGGATTGTGTTTAAGGCTAGTTTAAGATCATGAACGGCCTAGTTATCGAGTTCTAAATAAAAGGAGAACTTAGGAAAGTGCAATGTAATACCTATATTATCAATGCTCTATTTGGTTGAATTTTAGTAAAACTCACCGAGGTTGAGATTAGGGAGTTATTGAACAATACCGACTCCACATTCAATCCCTACGATGTTTGTAGTGCGTTAGACTAATATATTAGCCTACGTGACTTTGGGATGGATTGAAGGGCATGTTTGATATGAGTGATTATAAGACTCAATCGAGTTCTTATGTGGTTTATGTGATTGTGTGAAGCAAATGCACAATTGAGAGCATGTTGTAGAATGATGTATCTACTTGACAGTTTGAATTCGCTCTTGTCGAATTCCTACTTGATTCTTTAATGAGTAAAAACACCTACTTGTTGAATAATGAATTTGAGGACTATTCTATGAGAAGATTTGGATTGGGGCTTTATTAGTACTCTATACATGGAGTCTACTTGTATAAGTCGCTAGGATGACCATGTTGTTATCTAAGACTCACCGGTATGGTTTGACCTTACGGGTCATTACCGCTCTAGTGTTGCTTAAGCCTTTGACTACCATCGACTTTTGTGTTATTGAATGAGTTACTACTCTAGGAAGAGTTTAGTAAATGGCTTCATGATCCGAGACTAACGGAGTAGTCTTGGATAGTACTTAATCGATCGATGGTTAAGTTGTGACTCGTTGAATTTCATAGGTGAATATGGAATATGTGTATATTTTATATTATGACTAAATGCATGATTTCCTACCTTGTCAAAAATTGATTCTTCTATGTGTTTCTATGATATGACTTATGAGCATATTGAATGTATTTGCCTTTCGCGATCGTTCTACGGTTAATGAATTGTGGTGAACTTGGATTCTACTATTAAGTGGAATTATGAATCAAAATTGAACTAAGCTTGATTTCACAATAATCAACTTGGGCTTCCCTTATATAACTTACTTGGGACTTGAACTAAGATTCCTAAATGGAATGAGAACCTTGCTATGCCTCAAACGAGAACATAGAAAAGAGTCTTGGGACACATATAGTGTTCAAACTCTATTTGGTTGGAATTGTAGTAAAGACTCAACGGAGTCGAGTTAAGGAACAATTGAACCTTACGAGGATCGTGGTGAGATCCTATGACAATTATATTCCAGTTGACTAGATTAATAGCTTTTGAAACTTGAATTGAATAGAGTGAACAAACTTGGCACTTATGCTTTAGAGACTCAAATGAGTTCCTATTGTGGTTTTGTGATTTATGTAACAATGTGCATAATCGTATGAGTTTAGTAGGTCATTATATCTACTTGAGAATTAGCAAGTAAACATCTACTTGTGCATTGCATATAAGTCCAGCTGGCATTACTTGAGTTTTCATGATGATGGTGGGACGATGCATTGTTTTCACGAATTATGGGATTCGTGGTTGCAATGTATCGCCGTACCGGATTCGGGTTTCACACACACCTCCACTGCTAGCTACAGTGGGGAAGTAGCCCCCTTTGCCGTAACCAAAAGAGCGCATTGGCTAGTGCTATTTTCCCGAGTAGAGAGCTCGGACCCGAGAAGAGAGCTCGGTACTTTGATACCTGAACACGGGTATCACTGGCACGATTTGATTAATAGTTGTGATTGCAGGAGCAATACGACGGAAGTGATTTGGTATCTTCTCTATCCTTTATGTGGCTTACTATGGGCACTTATGTGATAACAAAGTGTTAGTTGAACATGAGATCTTATTGACCATGTTTGAATTGGCTGATGATACATGAGAGATTTGATATGTATATATAGATATATGCATACTTGTATATGAGATATATATGAAAGACTTGATGTGTATATATATAGATATGCACACTTATGCATGATGATTTTATGGGAGATTTCATATGTATATTTAGAGATATACATACTGATATAGGTGTATATATATAAACATGCACCCTTACACGTGGTAGCAGTGTGAATAGCTTGATTCGTATATATAATGATATGTATACTTGCATATGATGTTTTGTGGGAACTACCTTCTAATTCATTTGATTTGTGTGTGAGCAGGAATTACACCCGGTTCATTTGGGACGGTTTAGTAAGTAAGAAGGAGTGGATATCTTGTGGAGTATCGAAACGATACGACGCCTCTTCACGGGTTTTTCTGTCATATATAAAATGACACCTTGGTTATGTTTATGTTACATAATTATATGTTGCATATATATTGTGGTAGCGTACTGGGTCATTATGACTCATCCCGTACTTGTTTTTAGTTGCAGTAACTGATAGCTGCATTGAGGTCGAGTAGTTCGTGACTGTAGCAGGGCACAACTGGTCGATAGATCGAGGTTAGATCGTGTGGTTCGTGTTTGTAGCAGCCGACTTTCCCGAGTAGCAGCTTGTGGAGTCTTGTTCCTTTTTAGCATTGTCATTAATTTAATGTACTTTGCTATTCTTGTGAGATCGACATTTTGTAAAGTTATTTAGACTTTACAGTTGGGTAGAATACTTGGGTATTTGTATTGGTTTTTCTTGGGCCGACGTGTTGTGTCGTGCCTTGTTTGCGTTTTAGTATTTATTTCGCTTGTCTCCTGCACGCAAGTAGCTTTGGGGAATTTCCTTATTCTAGTTTTTATAGTTGTTTGTTGACCGGTATGCTTTAGCCGTTGGGTAATTGTTATATCGTTGGTTCTTTGTTGAAACGCCACCGAGTGCCGATGGTTTGATTAGCGTCGCAATGTTGCGGCACGCGAGTTTTGTTTTTCCTCCTTTGAGAGATAATGTCTCTCTTGGTTTCATTGTCGTTGGTTTCGAGCTTCATAGCTTGGGACTTCTTTCTTATATTGCTTCCGCTGATTCGATTTTTGAAATACCGTATTTTAGTGCGGTGTTATGTTCATGTTTAGAGCGAGTTTGCTCGATTGCTTGACTAGCACTCTTGCTTATCAAGTGCTTGTCCTCTTCTTAAGTTAGTTCAATGCACGACCTTGGGATTTCGTGTTGGAATCCGGTCGTCTTGGTATCGAGCTTATGTTAGCTATAAGCCGTAAGCGGGATAGGTTCCATGGCCTAGTTTGGGTTTGGGTTTTCGTCGAGTATTTACCGTCGAGTGTTGTTTATAATGCCTTATTGGCATATTCATTGGTACAAGTACACGACTTGGAGTACTAAGTTCGTTTGGTCTAGATTGCCGTGAGTGAAGGTTTGTGTCTAGGAGTATTATATTTCTCCTTTATTGCTTACGAGTTGCAGTTATACCAAGAGTAGGTGCTACATTTTAGTAGAGCTGTTGTTTCTTGTTCCATTTTTAGGAATTAGAGAAGTTAGACTGTCGGTCCCAAGGGTGATCGTCGTGTTAATCATTATGGCGAAAGTTCGTTGTAATATGTTTCGAGAGCGGAGTGGTTAAGCCTCCCGTGGTACCTATTAGTATTTCATAGATTGCTATATAGGTGTATATAGTTATGGTAGTATTTAATCACCAGTTCTTGTATTACTTGTGTTGGGAATTTGAGAACCCTTTCTCGATGGTTGTGTTTTGGTATTTGGGGGACTACCTTGATCAAGGTGAAATTTCCTCATGATATGTTGGAACTTGGTGATGGGCCAGTAGGTGATCACATGATGATTGGTCGGATCGGTTGTCGACCCGTATACGGTTTGACTTATAAGGATTGGTTATATACTAGTTAGTAAGAATATGCTACCTAGTGACTTGTGAAGTGTTGTATTGTCTCCTTATTAGTCTAATACATTGATAGAGTATTAGCCTTGAATAATGTGTTTTATCTACCATTGATAGATAGTTAATAGTATGAATATTCCATACTTGGTATACATACATAGTAAATTAATATGCTATGTTGCATGATGTTGATGCCATGCCTATATGTGCTTATGATTGCTATTGTTGAGACCGATATAAAGGATGTTGATATGTGATTCACGACCACCCCACATCCTGTACGACGAAAGCTTTTGAAGTCACTTCAGAGGGCCCCTGACTTGATTATCAAGAGGTCTTCGTCGGAGAACTAGAATGGTATAATATGAGATAGGAATTGACTGAACCCGTTACCAAACGGAATGTAATTGAAAATGGTTTCTTGTTTTGCTTGTGCAAATATGTGCAACTTGTATATGGAGATCATGCTATGAATGAAATGAACTTGTGACTTGATTGAATAAGTTACACTGTGTTGAATGTCTTCCTTGTTGGGTGAATATGTGGTATGTAATGATGATTGACTACTTGATTATAGTGTAAGGGCGTTAGACCCTAGAGATTCGTATTGTGGCTCGAATAATTTAGCTAGCCCAGAAAAAAAAAATTCTTGGTTGGGAAGTTAGTTAGTTCGGTGCAATTAATGCACATGCATGAATTACCTGATTAGTTGATAGAGAGGCATTTAAACCTTGATATCCACGTTTGATGGAACTTTGTAAGCTTTGCTAATGTCTTTGAACTCTTCCAAGAGTCAAGATGATTTGATTTGGAATTTATTGTAGTTGAGATTTGAGTATTTCTCCCCCTCGTGTTTTGAGGCATACCTAGACGGTCACCTTGACTTCATGTGCAGACCTGAGTATTGAACTTTTGGTTGTTGTCGAGTTTTGAATTCGAGGACGAATTCTTTTAAGGTGGTGAGGATGTAAGACCCCGAACCTTCGTGTATTTGACTTTCTCGTGTTGCATGCTTTGTTGTTAATGCGTCAAGTGTTTATCTTAACATGATAGCACCTAAATAAGTCTCATTGGAGTCTTAGTACCTTGCATATAAGATTTACAATGTTCATCTTAGTTGTTGTATGCTTGCTTGAGAGGTTAGAAGCATTGTTGCTTCGTTTTAACCTTAGGGTTTCTCGGGATTGCCTTCGTTGCTTGTATTGTTTGTGCTTTAAACTTGCGAGAAGTTCATTTAAGTTCTAAACCAAGTGTACTAGTATTTCCCATGCTTGCATAATCATTGTTCATAGACTTGTTGCATTTGGAAATTAGATGACCAACATATTACTTCACAGATTCAATCCGGTTTTGGGCAAACTTCGGAAAAATTCTGGTACCAATCTACTGAAGAGAATTTTCTAAAAATTTAGTATGTTTTACCTACATATGTTAGGATACTCCCTGTATAATATGGTATTTTTCCAAGGTGTATAAGTACCTCATTTAGGTCTTGACTTACGGCTGTGCCAGAATTCTGTTTTCAGGAAATCAGCTTCTGTACTTGAACTTGTAGTAGCCATATTTTGATGAATATAAGTCCAAATTGAGTAATTTAAAGGGCTAAACTATAGTTTAAAGAGTTTAGTTTCACGAAAATCAATAATCACCTCATTTGGAGTTGTGAGCTATTTATGGTCGATTTTACAAGATCGACTGTCCTGTAACAACAATCTGGAAATTGGGCAGTTTTCAGCCTTTGGTCATTTTTTTGAGTGTTTTGGCTATTGACTCTTGAACCCTTGGCCCTTGGACGTCCATTGTGACTCAAAGCCACCTTTGTTGACTTGTCTAAGACCCTTGTGAACCCTTGGATCATTGCTTATCAATGGCTCACATTCCTTGGCCAATTAGAAGCCTCTTAACACCATCACTTGGATTAGGGACTTCTTGGGAAGTATATAAACACAAAGTCCAGCCAAAATCAGCCATTGCTGATCATAACAAACCAGAGATTCAGAGACCAAGCTCCAAATTCGTCAATGGAAGAAACCCTAGGTTGAAGGACCATTTCCCGGAGATCCGGTGGTCCGATTGACGAACCGAGACCGCCAAATCGAAGCTCTCGATCTTCTCTGCAACAATCCTCTCTTTAATCAACCTTTCCTCCATTAATCTTAGGACTAAGGTACGTTGAGAAATCCCTGAAATTTTCATGTTCAATAAAATGACATGACCCCTTCATTATAGTTGCTCTATTGATGATTATGAACATCTTTTGTGAAGACAAATCCTCCAATTCAACCTTTGAAATATGTGTAGGATTTCATGAATTCTCTATGAAGTTGTGATTTTGACATTTTGTAAAGCATGAATGTTGTTTATAATGAGCTTAGGAACAACTCTTGTGAAAGATTATGTTTCAATTCAAGGTTTAACAAAATCTCCGATTTTAGGGTTTGAAACTCGGGATTGTGTTTTAGGCTAGTTTAAGATCATGAACGGCCTAGTTATCGAGTTCTAAATGAAAGGAGAACTTAGGAAAGTGCAATGTAATGCCTATATTATCAATGCTCTATTTGGTTGAATTTTAGTAAAACTCACCGGGGTTGAGATTAGGGAGTTATTGAACAATCCCTACGATGTTTGTAGTGCGTTAGACTAATATATTAGCCTACGTGACTTTGGGATGGATTGAAGGGCATGTTTGATATGAGTGATTATAAGACTCAATCGAGTTCTTATGTGGTTTATGTGATTGTGTGAAGCAAATGCACAATTGAGAGCATGTTGTAGAATGATGTATCTACTGACAGTTTGAATTCGCTCTTGTCGAATTCCTACTTGATTCTTTAATGAGTAAAAACACATACTTGTTGAATAATGAATTTGAGGACTATTCTATTAGAAGATTTGGATTGGGGCTTTCTTAGTACTCTATACATGGAGTCTACTTGTATAAGTCGCTAGGATGACCATGTTGTTATCTAAGACTCACCGATATGGTTTGACCTTACGGGTTATTACCGCTCTAGTGTTGCTTAAGTCTTTGACTACCATCGACTTTTGTGTTATTGAATGAGTTACTACTCTAGGAAGAGTTTAGTAAATGGCTTCATGATCCGAGACTAACGGAGTAGTCTTGGATAGTATTACTTAATCGATGATGGTTAAGTTGTGACTCTGTTGAATTTCATAGGTGAATATGGAATATGTGCATATTTTATATTATGACTAAATGCATGATTTCCTACCTTGTCAAAAAATTGATTCTTCTATGTGTTTCTATGATATGACTTATGAGCATATTGAATGTATTTGCCTTCGATGCGATCTGTTCTATGGTTAATGAATTGTGGTGAACTTGGATTCTACTATTAAGTGGAATTATGAATCAAAATTGAACTAAGCTTGATTTCATAATAATCAACTTGGGCTTCCCTTATATAACTTACTTGGGACTTGAACTAAGATTCCTAAATGGAATGAGAACCTTGCTATGCCTCAAACGAGAACATATAAAGTCTTCAGGACACATATAGTTATTCAAACTCTATTTGGTTGGAATTGTAGTAAAGACTCACGAGTTCGAGTTAAGGAACAATTGAACCTTCACGAGGATCGTGGTGAGATCCTATGACAATTATATTGCGAGTTGACTAGATTAATAGCTTTTGAAACTTGAATTGAATAGAGTGAACAAACTTGGCACTTATGCTTTAGAGACTCAAATGAGTTCCTATTGTGGTTTTGTGATTTATGTAACAATGTTCATAATCGTATCAAGTGTTTGTCCTCTTCTTAAGTTAGTTCCAGCGGCACGACCTTGAGATTTCGTGTTGGAATCGAGATGGGTTCGTTACTGGAATGGTATCGAGCTTATGTTAGCTATAAGCCGGGATAGGTTCCATGGCCTGGTTTGGGTTTGGGTTTTCGTCGAGTATTTGCAGAGTCAGTGTTGTTTATAATGCCTTATTGGCATATTCTTTGGTCTGAAGTACGACTTGGAGTACTAAGTTCGTTTGGTCTAGATTGGTGAGTGAAGGTTTGTGTCTAGGAGTATTATATTTCTCCTTTGTTGCTTATGAGTTCGGATTATACCAAGAGTAGGTCTTGCATTTTAGTAGAGTGTTGTTTCTTGTTCCATTTTTAGGAATCGAGAGCTAGGCTGTCGGCCCAAGGGTGATCATCGTGTTAATCATTATGGCGAAAGTTCGTTGTAATACGTTTCGTGGCGGAGTGGTTAAACCTCCCGTGGTACCTATTAGTATTTCATAGATTACTATAGGTGTATATAGTTATGGTAGTATTTAATCAGGTTCTTGTATTACTTGTGTTGGGGAGAAGAACTTTCTAGATGGTTGTGTTTGGTATTTGGGGGACTACCTTGATGAAGGTGAAATTTCTTTATGATATGTTGGAACTTTGATATTGGGCCATTAGGTGATCACCACGATGATTGGTCGGATCGGTTGTCGTATACGGTTTGACTTATAAGGATTGGTTATATACTAGTTAGTAAGAATATGCTACCTAGTGACTTGTGAAGTGTTGTATTGTTTTGTTATTGGTCTAATACATTGATAGAGTATTAGCCTTGAATAATGTGTTTATCTACCATTGATAGGTAGTTAATAGTATGAATATTCCATAATTTGGTTTACATACATAGTAAATTAACATACTATGTTGCATGATGTTGATGCCATGCCTATATGTGCTTATGATTTGTATTATTGAGACCGATATAAAGGATGTTTTTATGAGTCACGAACACCCCACATCGCTTTCTGACGAAAGCTTTGAAGTCACTTCAGAGGGCTGACTTGATTATAAAGAGGTCTTCGTGGGAGAACTAGAATGGTATAATATGAGATAGGAATTGGTGAACCCGTTACCAAGCAGAATGTAATTGAAAATGGTATCTTGTTTGCTTGTGCAAATATGTGCAACTTGTATGGAGATCATGCTATGATGAAATGAACTTGTGACTTGATCTAATAAGTTACAATCGTGTTGAATGTCTTCTTGTTGGGTGAATATGGTCTATAATGATGATTGACTACTTGATTATAGTGCAAGGGCGTTAGACCCTAGAGATTTTATGTGGTGACCAGTAAAATTTTTGGTTAAAGTTAGTTAGTTCGGTGCAATTATTGCACATGCATGAATTACTTGATTAGTTGATAGAGAGGCATTTAAACCTTGATATCCACGTTTGTTGAACTTTGTAAGCTTTGCTAATGCCTTAAACTCCGTCAAGAGTCAAGATGACTGATTTTGGAATTTATTGTAGTTGAGATTTGAGTATTTCTCCCCTGTTTTGAGGCATACCTAGACGGTTACCTCGACTTCATGTGCTTCTAGTATTGAACTTTGGTTGTTGTCGAGTTTTGAATTCGAGACTAACTTTTTAAGGTGGTGAGGATGTAAGACCCCGAACCTTCGTATTTGACTTTCGTGTTGCATGCTTTGTTGTTAATGCTGAGTGTCTGCCTTAACATGATAGCACCCAAATAAGTCTCATTGGAGTCTTAGTATCTTGCATATAAGATTTACAATGTTCATCTTAGTTGTTGTATGCTTTGGTTGAGAGTTTAGCATTGTTGCTTCGCTTTTGAGCCTTTGGGTTTCTTAATGCCTTCTTGCTTGTATTGTTTGTGTTTTCAACTTCGAGAAGTTCATTTGAGTTCTAAACCAAGTGTACTAGTATTTACCATGCTTGCACAATCAATGTTCATAGATTTGTTGCATTTGGAAATAAGATACCAAATATATCACAGATTCAGTCCTGCTTTGGGCGAACTTCGAAAAAATCTGGTACCAATTCACTAAAGAGAATTTTCAAAAATTTAGTATATTTTACTCATACATAGATATTTCCTCTAAAAATATGGTATTTTTCCAAGGTGTATAAGTACCTCATTTAGGTTTGACTATTAAAGCCAGAATTATGTTTTCATAAACTTTGAAGTCAT
>CM028380.1:37230351-37344417 GCA_013146195.2 Codonopsis lanceolata
GTCTCGCTTGTAGGCGATCAAGCTCTAACAAAATCTTGCAATCCACAGGGTTCGCCATTTCTAGAAGCCCTAACAATGGCTTCCATTGACCCACATAGCACACATGGTTGATTCCCTAGGGTCAATGGAGCCTAAAAAGAAAGAGGAAGGAAGGTAAAACTTACCAAACTCTTAGCCCTAAACCAGAATTTTCGGATTAGAAGAGGGTGTTTTCTCTGGCTTTCTTCAATTTGTTGGTAGATTGGGGAAGAAGAAGACCCAAGCAATGGACCTTAAGCTTAAGCCTTCTCTCCAGAATCTCCTTCTCAAGAGCTCTCTCTCAAGCCTCACGCCTTGAGCTCTAGAAATCGCAACTGAGGAAAAAGCATAAGCGATTTGGTCGGCGAAGAAGAGTGCGGCGGATTGGGGGTTTTATATGGGATTAAATCTCCTAATTACCTCACTAATTAGTCCTAATACTCTAAATAGGTGTTTAGGATTAGTGTTAGGGTAATTAAGTAGGGTTAGGATGGGTTTTAGATTAGGATTAGTGGGTCAAATTTTTAGGACGAGGGTTAGAAAAAGTCAAAAACCGACATAGGAATGAAGACCATGCGGTCGCTTGGTCTGAACATGATCGACCGCATCGTAATACGGTCCCTTTCGACCTTTTTCAAACTTGCTTTCGATCGGCCTTTCCGTTCTGTTCTCGAGTCCTTCAGCCAAAATTGGTCTATAAATCAACCTTAACATCCTCCAACAATAACCAAAGGAATCAAGTCCCAAAACCCAACAAAACATGGCCAAGAACTCGGGGAGGCGGGGAACTTCGAGACGACATTTGGAAAAGTCAAGCGAAAAGGGTTTCGCTAGAATCCAACTAGCAACTAACCGTCGATGCAACTAGCATCTTACAAACATCAAGGCATGTAAATGATGTTTTTTAAATGCCCTTTAACAATAATCCATGAAGTTACAACATAAATCTTAAACTTAGAGATTCAAAGCATCTCTCGAAGAGAAAAGTGCATACAAGCATCTCAAGCGGCGTCAACGATCATGCTATTGACTCTAAACATATACGGGAGCTAAATGAACATGTTTATGATGATTATAAAGTATGAGTTCATGCATAACACAAGCAACAACATAAATTAGGGGTTTACATTCTCCCCTACTTTAAGGAATTTGGTCCCTAAATTCTTAAGTAGTCATCAAACAAATGAGGATATTTCTCGCATCTCCAACTCGGTCTCCCAGTTTGCTTCCTCGATCTCGTGATTCTTCCAAAGGACTTTCACCAATGGAATTCTCTTGCTCCTCAAAACTTGCTCTTTCGTCAAGTATCTTCCAATTTGCTCACATAAGACAAGTCGGGTGAAAAGTAATCTCCTCATACTCAAGAACATGGGAATCATCCTTAAGATATTTCAGGAGCATAGAACATGAAATACATTATGGATCTCACAAAAGCCGGCGGTAAAGCCACCATGCCAAACTCGGCTTCGCTCCGAGAATCTCAGGCCCAACAAACCTCGGTGATAATTTCCCTTTCTTCAGAATCTCTTGGTACCCCTTACAGGCGATACCTTAAGAAACACAAAGTCTCCAACACGAAAGCTCCAAATCTCTCCTTCTATTATTATCCGGCGTAGCTTTTAAATCGACTTTGAGCGGTGAGCAATCTATCTCGAATTATCTTCACACTCTCAGCCAGACTGGCTGGACAATTCTGAACCCCATAATTTAGCTTCTCCAACCTCGTCCCGGCAAATAGGAGATCTACACTTCCCCCATAAAGCCTACGATTGCCATCTCGTGCTCATTGGTAACTATTGTTATGCATGAAACTCAGAAAGGAAGATGTGTATCAACTCCCACTTAAAATCAATCGTCTGAGCCATGACATATCCTCCAAGTATCGAATCGTTCTCTCGGTGTCGAGTCGGATGGGGTGAAAAGGCTGTGCTAAAGTTCAACTTGGTCCCCATAGCCTCTTCAAAGCTTTGCCAAACCTCGATGTAAACCTCGGATCGGTCGAAACAATACTAACGGGAACCGTGCAATCTAACAATCTCCTAGCATATACTAGCTAAGCGACTCGATGAATAAGTCATCCATCAGGAATAAAATGAGCCGACTTCGTGAGCCGATCTTAACAACCCGAGCGGCATCAAACCTGCGAGTGTGGAAATCGAAACAAAGTCCATCGTAACATGTTCCCATTTCCTCCAGGTATCCGGCCGGTACAGCTTAACCTGCGGGCCTTTGGTGTTCCGCCTTTACTTGACAAGTGAGACACTCGACACATAATCGCTATCGTAAACCATACCCACTCACCAAAATTGCTTTCAAATCTCTATACATTTTTTACTCCCGGATGGATAGTGTACTTACCTTGTGAGCCTCATCCAATCACAAGCCGCTTACATCTTCAAGCGATGGAACACAAACTCTACCTTTAAAGGTCAAATCTCATCTGGTTCGTATGCAAACTCATTCTCCTTATTTTCACTCAAACCATCAATAATTTTCACCAACTCGGGATCTTTCTTACGAGGTCTCCTTAATTCTCTCAATAAAATTTGGAATAGCCCGCACACTAGCAAATAATACTCCATGATTAACCTCATTAGGATTCCAATCACGAACATCTTCCAACATTTTCCATTCCCGCATCATCAAACAAGACAAGTGCACTTTTCTACTCAAAGCACCAGAACAACGTTCGCTTTCCCTGATGATACAATATCGCAATCGTGATCCTTCAATTTCTCCATCCATCTCCGCTGCCTCATGTTCAACTTTTTCTGAGAGAAGAGATATTTCAAACTCTTATGATCCGTGAAAATCTCAAATTTCGAACCATACAAGTAATGCTTCCACTTCAAAGCAAATATAATCGCCGCAGCTCAAGATCATGCTGGTAGGGATAATTCATCTCATACGGAGACAACTTCCTTGAAGCATAAGCAATCACTTTCCCATTTTTGCATAAGCACACATCCCAATCCTTCTTTGAAGCATCACTATAAACAACAAAATTATCACCTCCGCTAGGCAATGCTAACAACTGAGCCGTAGTCAACCTTTTCTTCAACTTGGAAGCTTTCTTCACACTTATCGCTCCACACAAATGCGGTCTTCTTGAGTCAAATTGCCATGGGCGTAGCAATCTTCGAAAATCCTCAATAAATCTCCGATAGTAACCCTGGCTAGCCCCAAGAAACTCCGTACCTTCAGAATCGCCTCGGCCTCCTCCAATTCATTACCTTAATGCTTCAACCTTGGAAGGATCCACCGCTATCCCTAGCACTAGAAACAACGTGCCCCAAAAATGAAACCTCCTCAGCCAAAAAGCACACTCCTTCAAAACTTGGCGTAGAGTTGTTTCTTCTCCCGAAGAATAACAGACAAAACCATCCGCAAATGTGCAAAAGATGCTCATCCCGAGACTTAGAATACACAAGGATGTCGCCTATGAAAACCACCACGAAGCAATCAAGAAAAATTATGAAATACCCGGTTCATCAAATCCATGAACACCGCCAAGCGATTAGTCAACCCGAATGGCATCACCATAAACTCATAATGCCCGCCTCGTGCGAAAAGTCAGTCCGTTTAACATCTTCTGCTCTAACCTTCAACCGATGGTACCCAAATCTCAAGTCAAGTTTGGAATAGACCACCGATCCTTGCAATTGATCAAACAAGTCATCTATGAGGCAATGGATACTTGTTTTGATCGTTGCCTTGTTCAACTCGATAATCGATGCACAATCTCGAGGCTCCCATCTTTCTTCCTCAACAAATAACACTTACAAGCACTTAAAAGCAAGATTTGGCTTAATGAAGCCAATGTCAGGAGCTTGCAGAATCAATCTTCAACTCCTTTAACTCCATAAAAGGTGCCATTCTATACTTGCTGGCTTCAAATTGGTGTAGTCCCCGAACAACTCAATGCAAAACTCAATCTCTATCCTGAGGCATCCCAAAATCTTTAGAGAAAACATCCCACACAATAACCGAACATCTTCAAGATTAGAAGAAGAAACCCTTGTCCACCACGCAGCAAGATACCTGCACTGCACCCTGACAACAGCTTCTAGCCTTAAAGCGCAAATGACGCAGTAAACCACTCGGTGCATTATCTCCCGTAAACACAAAGTTAGGAACGCCAGCAAAGCAAAAGTGACTCTTTACTAAGGCAATCCACTAATGCATGATATGTGCTCAACCAATCCATACCAAGAATAACATCAAAATCACGGAGTGGTAACACCACCAAACCGCATGCAACACATGATTATCCACAAGTACATCGCATGCTCTATAAATATCTGAAGCCAACAAACATTCCCCAAGGGGGGTAGATACTTCAAGCACATATGGTAAGGACTGAGGCATAACACATAGCTTATCAACGAAATGCGATGCAACATATGAATGCGATGATCCCTGGTCTATAAGTGCACGAGCCTCATTACGAAAAATAGAAAGAAACGGTACCTCCAATCACAGCCAGACTCAGTACACCTCTCGATCTAGAGCAAATACCACGACCCCTCTGCACTTTAGCTTTTCCATCGCTGCCTCTCTTTGTCCCAACCGTAGTCCCGACCGAACCTCCTGTCGATTGTTGCTCTTCAACTTAGGACGCTTTTCTTCATGTGTCCCGAAACCCCACAGTAACACTCCATCGGTGCTCCATTCTTACTCCAAAGACCTATCTTCAAGATGCCCAATCTTGGAACAATAAGAACAAACTAATGCCACACTACGATCCCTCTGAGTAGATGTAGTACTAGCTCCCTTGCCACTTGACTGACTCTTCGCATGTCCTTCATAATGAGATTTTCCACTTCCTTTCTTGCGATCATTACCTCCACTAAAATTTCCACGGTTCCCCGATCCATGACTTCGCCCGTAAGACCTTAGCGCCGAGAAGAACCCGAAATAGGCATAGTGCGATGCTCATCAATATCTCTCAATAATGTAGCCCTATCAACGGCCTTCCCTGCATTCACAAACCGATGAGAAAGAAGTCGCTTCCCTGAACTCGTCCTCAAGCCCTTAACAAATTTCTGCTGGTCCTTCTAGACTATCTCGAATCAAATGCGTGCAAGAACGAGCCAACTCAACAGCTGAATGCGGCCGAAATCTTGAAATGGCGCCATACCCCCCGCACCAAGTCCGTAAATTCTTTCTCTCGAACCACTTCCTACATAGAAGCTCTGAACTCGAACGAAATTAGGCCATATCGTGGACTCTATGCAGCTCCCAACTCTCCTCAACTCCTCGCCACCAATGCTCTAAGAAGACCCTCAAGCTTGAACACCGCTAATACAACTTTCTGCTGCTCATCATCGCAACCCAATGGTGCAAATATTTTCTCCAAGTGTTCGATCCAAAGCTCGGCTTTCCGGCTCTCCATTAAATTGCCTCTGCTTTAACTTCACAAATCTTTCAAGCATAGAATTATCATTATGCCTAGCCTCCCCGCCTCTGCCTCTACCCGTGGCTCAGCCGTGGTTCCCGGCCGTGGTCCCCCTTGTCATTGCTCCACTCGCCAAAACCTCTTTGATTCATCTCGCTCATCAAATCAAGCATGCCACGATACATATTTGCTATCGCCTCATACGCTCTTCGGTGTTCGCAAATGCAGTGAGGAATATTACTTGACTGTTATCGTTAGCATTTCTCGCCACCGCCAATACCTCTACCAACACCTCTACCAAAGACTCCACCTCCCGAACTAGCTCCCCTCTAGTATCCACCATTAGACCTACAATAACACTCGACGTTAATAAAATAAATCTATCACACAAACCAACCCCCAAAGCCAAGGAACCTATCCCGGCTGAAAGCTAAATTTATAATCATAGCTCGATAATACCCGCGACCGATGACCCGATCCTAAATCAATACGAAATCCCAAGGTCGTGCCGCCGAAGAAACAAATAACAACAACACAAGTAGCAAATAATGGGTAGGCCATAACGGCGATACACCGACAACTTAAAATACATGCGAAGCAAAATATAACATAAAACAAGCAAATGGGCCCGAGCTAACAAGCTCAAACTAAAACAACCAAAGAGATGGTTAATCTCTGGCCCAAAATTCACTCGTCCGCAACATTGGGCACGTAGACAAACTCCCCGTTATGCAATTCATATATATAGCATAAAATAAAACCAAGTCATCGGCGAAACTACGACGAACCCAACATTAAACTAAGTCTAAGACTCTAGTCTAACAACTCAACGGCTAAACACGTGCCGGAGAACATACATATTAATAACTAGCAATATAGCATGCTAAACATTTTCACCAAAAACCAAGCACGACTAAAACATGTCGGCTTCCAACAACTTAAGTACTAACAATTATAAGTACTATCAACAAGTAAGCATGTGGAGATATAAACATACACATACATCAAGCACAACCACCACCGGTTGGCTACCAAAAGAATAAGCTAACATCAAATACATCATTACAATCATATTAAGGTTTGCTACCCAATAATGAAGTTTACATAACTTCATTCTTCCCAAACGACCTCACCAAAAGCAAAAAGTACAACCATGTAGCAACCTTTCCAAAAGAATTTCCTTGCCAACGAAGCCTTCGAATTTACTTGGATCCGCCGACTTGATTCGGATCTAGGGAATCACAACCAACAAATAAAATTAAGTCACAATGACTTAGTAAGTTACTAACCATAACTTCCTATCATGGCATAATGCTCAATCATAAAACATGTCATGCTATCGTCATGAAAGCGAGTATATAAATTCATGTCATGGCAACCATGCTCGACATAAAATAAACATGTTATCGTTAAAGTATAACATCTCATCATAAAACCATGTCAAGGCATTTTAGTCCTAAACACAATAATTATACCTTTGGCAATAAAACCATTCCCATAAAATTCATGTGGTAGCATATATGCTTAACAACTTAAATCAATATGTTATCTATTAAGTATAACATGTAATAAACCAACATAAGCATCATATCATATCCAAATCCAACAAGCACGTTATTTACTTAAGCACTTGTGAAACAATTCATATATATGAGGGATATGATACCATTACCGAAAATTCCTCCGCGCGTGTCGCTCCTGCAAAAACACGTGCAAAAACCCTTATGTGCCCTCGATATCCCTCTCGTAGATATCGACGTCCCGAGGCAGCCTCTCGCTCGAGTTCCATAGTTATCGAAGTCATGTGTATTACTACAACTAAGATAAACTACTTCCCCACCGTGGCCATCGATGGAGGGTGTGTGCAAGCGCGGCGATACATCGCGATCACGAATCCCATAATTCGTGAAGACGATGTATCGTCTCGCCAAAGACTCAACAGACCGACGCCAGCTGGACTCAAAACCCAAGCACAAGTAATATATACTCATATGCTCAAAACAAGTAGGTGAACACTCTACTATCAAACTAGTCATGCAATTCATTCACAACTAGCAAAAACATCATAACCGAGAATCATATAAGCTCTCATAATCAAGTGTGCTTCACACACTTCAAAACTTCTTGGAGGCTCGACCTCCATGAATTCTACCCAAAATTCCGTAGGACTTAAGATTATAGTTCCTAGGATCCATTCTAACCCAAAGGTTGACTCCGTTGAGTCCAATCTAGATTTTCCAAAAATAAGGGTATAGAAGCATGGGCTTCAATATCCCCCCTATGTCCATAACTATCGCCAATAATCATGTTCCCAAGTTCAATGAACTCACATAAACCCAACAAAACTCTTAACAATGCATCATAGAACAAATTGGTAAATTTGTGCATAAACCCATTTAAGTCACTTTACCAATCATGCTTTCCAAAACTTGAATAAATTATGTAACATGTATTAATACACTCTACTATACATATATAACACATTATTCAAGCTTAACATCATACCCATTAAGATAAATCAACATTTGGCAAAATTCCCTTCCAAGTATCTCCACCAAATCATGCTCAACATACATGAATAAATCACATAACAAGGTTTAATATGCTACAATAAACATGAATAACATGATAATCAAGCTTACCACCATGTTTAACAAGCCAATACATAATTGGGGCAAAACACCCTCCAAGCATCTCTACCAAATCAAGTGCTATACTCATGGATAATTCACATAGCCAAGTTCATTAGACAATTTAGAACATCAATTTCACATACACATGGTCTCACATAGGCCAATCAAGCTCTAACAAAATCTTGCAATCCTAGGGTTCATGCAATTCTAGAAGCCCTAACAATGGCTTCCATTGACCCACATAGCACACATGGTTGATTCCCTAGGGTCAATGGAGCCTAAAAAGAAGAGGAAGGAAGGTAGAACTTACCAAAATCTCAGCCCTAAAAATCAGAATTTCGGATTGGGGAAGAGGGTGTCTTCTCTTCAACTATTCTTCAAATTTGTTGGTAGATTGGGGAAGAAGAAGACCCAAGCAATGGACACCAAGCTTAAGCCCTTCAATCTCCCAAGAATCTCCTTCTCAAGCTCTCTCTCAAGCCTCCTTGAGCTCTCAGAAATCGCAAGGGGGAAAAGAAACGCAAACTGATTTGGCCGACTGAAGAAGAGTGCGGCAGATTGGGGGTTTTATATGGGGATTAAATCCTCTAATTACCTCACTAATTAGTCCCTAATACTCTAATAGGTGTTTAGGATTAGTGTTAGGGTAATTAAGTAGGGTTAGGATGGGTTTAGATTAGGATTAGTGGGTCAAATTTTCGGACAGATTAGAAAAAGAGTCAAAAACCCGACATTCTGGAATGAAGACCATGCGGTCGCTTGGTCTAGACATGATGCGACCGCATCATGTCTGATTACACCAATTTCAGCCTTTTTCAAACCTTGCTCGATCCCGGCCTTTCCCGCGTTCGTTCTCGAGTCCTTCCAAGCCAAAATTGGTCTATAAATCAACCTTAACATCCTCCAAACAATAACCAAAGGAATCAAGTCCCAAAACCCAACAAAACATGGCCAAGAACTCAGGCAGAACTCGCCCGAACGACGACTGGAAAAGTCAAACTGAAAAGGGTTTTCGCTAGAATCCAACTAGCAACTAAACCGTCGATGCAACTAGCATCTTACAAACATCCAAGGCATGTAAATGATGTTTTAAATGCCCTTTAACAATAATCCATGAAGTTACAACATAAATCTTAAACCCGAGATTCAAAGCATCTCGCGAAAGAAAAGTGCATACATGCATCTCAAACGACGTCAACGATCATGCTATTGACTCTAAACATATACGGGAGCTAAATGAACATGTTTATGATGATTATCAATGTATGAATCCATGCATAACACAATCAAGCAACAATTTAGGGTTTTACAAATCAAGCCGCAAAAATCAGATTTTAAGAGACCACAACTTGTTGACACTTGTCCCACTATGTTTTAAACTCAATATACACCACATCTGAAGAGTTTGACCTTTATGTCTCTCCCTCACTCTCCAAAAACGGGATTCATCTCCCTCAAGCTTCTCCCATGGCTTCTTGAAGCTTTCTTCTTGGTCCATCTTCATTCCTTCTTCCATTGCTCAAGCCACCTCCATAGAAGTGAAGAGCTTGAAAAGTAGATCACTTCCAACCGAATATATTTCTTCTTTGCTTTCTTGGGTGTAGAATACAAGTAAGTTACTTCTCTTCTTCCTTGTTTTAGTTCTCATTGACCCTAAGGAAACAGAGCTTATGATGTATGAGGTCAATGAGGACACATATATGCTTCCTATGCCTTCATCTTGTGTTTTGAAAGTATGAGCTTGTTAGAAGCAGGTATAGGAGGATTTTATGCCTAGTAAGGTTTGTAATACTCTTTCATATTGTCTATTTAAGATTATGAACATGTTAGAAACATGTATTATATATGTTGTTCGAAATGGTGCTTTATGAGAATGCCCTAATTTAAGCCTACTTGATATGTTTGTATGTTGATAAGTGTTTTATCCTCTAAATTGGACTCTATGATGAATATGAAATATATGGCAATGCCATGGTGAATTTATGACCTAGATGAACTTAGTAATGGCCTAGGTTTGGTTATGAAGCATATAGCTTCAATTACCCCGAAATTTGGAATTTATAGTAAAGACTCAACGGAGTCGACTCTAGGGAAGATTTGAACATGTTGAACCCTAATTTCAATCCCTACGAAGTTTGGACACTGTTTGGTCAATTTTACTCAATTCTAAGTTGAGTTTAATCATGTGCAATTGACCCGTTGTGATTATTTGGTTATGAGCAATTAATTGCCTTGACATGATTTATGGTAGAGATTAATACCCTACTTGGTCGGTCGAGTTCGCTCTTGTCGAATTCGATCATTATTTGGTCTTGATGAGTAAATATCTACTTGTGCATTGCATTAAGTCCAGCTGGCACTATTTGGTTTGATTTTTATGTCAGGGTAGGACGATGCATCGCCTTCACGAATTGAGAGATTCATGCTAGCTATGGATCGCCGTACCTGGGACCTCACATACACCTCCACTGTAGGCCGCAGTGGGGAAGTAGCCCCTTTGCCGTATCAATATGTGCTTCATAGACTGCTATTAACCGGCGGAGTTCGGTATATCGATGCGAAGTCCCGAGCATTGTAGTCACGATATTGGGTTAACAAACTTTATTGCAGGAGCTATGAAGCGGCCGTGCCTATATCATAATTTTGATAAATGCCATGGTATGACATGAGCATGCAATTTTAGTAACTTACTAAGTCTTTATGACTTACCCTATTTGTTTGTTTTGTTTTCCTTAGATCCGAGCCAAGGAGACGGTTCACACTAGATTCGCCATACCCGCGTTTGGTTGCTTGCGAGCTAGAAGGTTGTTCTTTTGAGATTTGTAGCTAGTCTTTTGTTTTGGCAAGGACGTTGGGAAGCAAGTCACTTAGACTTGTCTTTGGGTTGTTGTTGTAGTATAACTTGAATACTTAAGACTTATAATCTTTTGTGTGACGACTTATATGTCGAGCTTGTTTATATAGTATTGGTTCACTACAGTTTCTTCCGCTTAACACTCTTTTATGATATTGTTGTTGTTGTTGTCTCTGGCATGTTGTGGTCATTGAGGTTATATTATGCATGTGTTATAATTGTAGGAGTAGTTGTTGGGTTCCGGCTGTAACGTCGCCGATGACTTGTTTATTTTAAGTTAACTTCCGGCCACGTGTAGCTGAGTTGTTATTTGTATGCGATGTTGTGCCACATGAATTTTATAATCCTACTTGCGCATGCTTGTATTATTGCCTATTTGGACGGCACGACTTGGGATCTCGCATTGGGGTCCGTGTCGGGCTGTCACACTTGGTATCAGTTGATTCTTATGTTAGATTTATATCTGTTCAGTTCATTACCCTAGTTTTATACTTCAATGGCTAATCGGGCTGCGTATCGATTTGCGTGGCAACTGTGTATAGAACTTTGCCAAGTATAGTTTTTAATAGGACTTTACAGATTCAGCGGAAGACCTCTTCACAAGCTTCACCGGAAGACCTACTCAAAGCTTACAAACGGTAGACCTTGTGTCCACCTGGTCATTCATGACGTGTCCTATCCTTCAATGATTAAATGGATCGGTTTAAATTTATCTCATCTCTGTTTGAATTTAAACCGAGACATTCCCTGACACATCAAGCCCGCCGAAAGCAGCTTTCCGAAAAGAAGGAAGACTTTTCGCAAACTGAACAGTGAAAGTAGGAAAGCGGTGTCACCTCATGCGTAACAACTCTCGAATCGACACCTAGATTGCCCAACTTTTAAAAGATCTCAGAAATCATTTCCCGCTCTAGATATTTGTGAAGACGAAATTCCTAACTGACAGCCCCATGCATTTAATGCATTTTACCCTACAGAGATGTAACAATCTTCATCTTCTCCAATGGATCTTTTTGAGTGCACCTGCTATAAATGCTGCCATTGAAGACTGGAGAAAATTATCATCAAACACTTAAAGGATTGCTCTGAAACTCTACAACTTCAAGTCTTACAACTCAGTGCATTCAATAGATCCTCAACAGATCTGGAAGTCCTCGTCAACAACAAGAAGCCGTGCATCAACATTTATTTCTATACTTCTTGTTGTTATTCATTCATTTACTATACTTCTGCACGAATTAAATATCTTGTTTATACAGATATTTAATTCCCTAGACTTCAAACACAAGTCAATATTTTGTACACGATCCATTAGGAATATTCTTTGTAATAGATCTAGTGGAAAACATAGTGCACTATTTAAATCCAAGGTTGACTGCCTTGGTGGTGGACGTAGCACTCTTTATAGTGTGAACCATCCCAAATTACTTGTGTTATTTCTTTACTATTTGTCTACTGTTTGAACTGTTTATTACTTTAATCATCTTTATTCTTTATACAGCAGAACTTAAGTAAACTGTTAAAGGTCTACCGGTAGTCCTTATCGGCAGACTTGAAATAGTTACTTTCAAAGTTTTCCACTACTTCAATCTTTTCCATAGATTGTAAGTATCTTTCAAAGAACTTAAACAAACGTTTTTAAGTGTACAATAAGCTATTCAACCCCCCCTTCTAGCTTATTATTGTGCCCGTTGGGACCCACAGTATCAAAGCTATAGGTTAGCTGTCGGCCAGGATAGGTTCCATGGCCTAGGTGGGTTGGTTATTTGTGTGTTGATTCTAACATCGAGTGAATTCTTGTAGGGGTTCGATGGAGAATCCTAGGGATGGCAATGGCCGTGGTAGAGGTAGGCCCAGGAGAGGTCCGGTCGAGCCTGAGGCTGAGTTACCACCGCTGCAGAATCTGGTGGGTCCGGATATGGCAGAGTTACACCGTAGATTGATGGCTTTTCTGGCAGGGGCAGGCCAGGGAGGTCAAGCTGAGGGAGCACCACCCCCACCACCTCGACAAGAGGAAGTTGTACCACCACCGAGACCGAGGAATGACACCACTCTTTTAGAGAGATTCCTTAAGTTGAAACCTAGTGCGTTTCACGGGGAGCCGAAACCTAGGGAGGCTGAGTTGTGGATGGAAGAGATGATCAAGGTACTATCTATGTTGGGATGTACCGATGAGGAGAGAGTCATGCTAGCGAAATTTATGTTTAAGGGAGCCGCCGAGCATTGGTGCAATGTGTTGAAGGAAAGCTGGGAGATTCAACATGTTCCAATCACTTGGGCTAATTTTCAAAGGGAATTTAAAAATGAGTATGTGCCGGATGTAGTTCCCAACAAGAGGGAGAAAGAATTTTATGATCTTGAGCAGGGTAGTATGACTGTAGCGAAGAATTCCGCGAAGTTCACTGAATTGAGTCGTTATTGCACGTATTTGATTCCTACTGAAGCACGGAGGACACATAAGTTTGTTAAGGGGTTGAGAACTGAATTTAGCATGCAAATTCTAGCACTTAAGCTCACTGATTATTGGATTGCAGTTGATCGAGCTTATGAGGTGGAGCAGGATATTGAGGAGCACCGAAGCAAGAATAATTCGAGTAATGCACGACAGTCTACTCAGAACACTAATCAAGGGAATAATTCAGGTAACAGAAGGGGATACCAAGGCAATGGTGATAGGAGAGGTGGAGGCCAAGGTAAGCCACAGTCTGGGAAGCAGGGCAACAATATTTCTTCTTCTCAGGGGCAACAGGGTCAGCGTAGTGGGAGCATGACTTGTAGCTATTTTAAGAAGGTAGGTCACACAGTTGATTGGTGTTGGGCAAAGCTAGGAAAATGTAATCTTTGTAGAGATGGTACTCATTTTAGGAAGGAGTGCTCGAAAGCTGGGGCAGCTCAACCGGGGAATGTGGCTCAGTCTGGAGCCAAGAGAAGTGTAGATGGGAAACCCAAGGTGCAGGGCAGTGTGTTTGCGCTTGATCAGCGCGAGGTTCAGGGGTCTACGGTTGTGATAGGAGGTACTCTTTCTATATTTTATCATAAGGCTCGAGTTCTCATAGATCCAGGGTCTTCACATTCTTATGTTGCTTCGCACTTTGTTGAGAATCTATGTGTACTGCCTCAACCTTTGCCATATTTGCTTGAAGTGTCTACCCCGCTAGGGGAATATATGCTCGCATCTGAAGTGTTTAAATCTTGTGATGTATTGGTGGGTGACCACATTTTGCATGCGGACTTGGTAGTTCTACCTATACGTGATTTTGATGTGATTCTCGGTATGGACTAGTTATGTGCTTATCATGCTTTAGTTGACTGCCATAAAAAGCGGGTTACTTTTTCTATGTCGGGTGTGTCTGCATTTTCATTTGTGGGTGATCATGCATCGAGTGGCTTGCATTTTATTTCTGCTCTAAGGGCTAAAAAATTATTGTCACAAGGGTGTACGCGCTATCTTGCATGCGTTGTTGATAAGAAGAAGTCTTCACCGAAATTAGAAGAGGTTCCGGTAGTATGTGAGTTTCCCGATGTATTTTCTACCAACCATGCTATGCCACCCGATAGAGAGATAGAATTTTGTATTGAGCTTATTCCGGGGACTTCACCAATTTCTAAGGCACCATATAGGATGGCACCCGCGGAGCTTAAGGAGTTGAAAATTCAGTTGCAAGAACTCCTAGAGATTGGCTTTATTAAACCGAGTGTTTCGCCTTGGGGCGCACCGGTCTTATTTGTGAGGAAGAAAGATGGGAGTTTGCGGTTATGCATAGATTATCGGGAATTGAATAAGGTGACCATTAAGAATAAATACCCATTACCCCACATTGATGATCTTTTTGACCAATTGCAAGGGTGGATTGTGTATTCTAAGCATGATTTGAGATGGGGTTACTACCAATTGAAGGTTAGAGAGGAAGGCATTCCAAAGACTGCTTTTCGCACTAGATATGGGCACTTTGAATTTGTAGTGATGCCGTTTGGGTTAACAAATGCACCGGCGGTGTTTATGGATTTAATGAACCGTGTCTTTCATAGCTATCTTGATTGTTTCGTGGTAGTCTTTATTGATGATATCCTAGTGTATTCGAAATCTCGGGAGGAGCATGAGAAACACTTGAGAATTGTCTTGTCTATTCTTCGGGAGAAACAACTTTATGCAAAGTTCAGTAAATGTGCTTTTTGGCTAGAGGAAGTATCATTTTTGGGGCATATCGTTTCTAGCGTCGGGATAGCCGTTGATCCATCTAAGGTTGAAGCGGTGATGAATTGGAAGAGACCTAGTTCAGTTACCGAGGTTCGTAGTTTCTTGGGTCTAGCGGGTTATTACCAGAGATTTATTGAGGGATTTTCTTGGATTGTGACTCCTATGACTAGATTGACACAAAAGAATATACCATTTTTTTGGAGCGAGAAATGTGAGGCTAGTTTCCAAGAGCTTAAGAAGCGGTTGACGTCGGCACCTATTTTGGCCTTGCCTAATGGAGGAGATAATTTTGTGATTTATAGTGACGCTTCTAAGGAAGGTTTGGGGTGTGTGCTGATGCAAAATGGTAGAGTTATCGCTTATGCGTCAATGAAGTTGTCTACCCATGAATAGAATTACCCGACACACGATTTAGAGTTGGCTGCGATTATTTTTGAGTTGCATAAATGGAAGCCCTACTTGTATGGGGCTAAGTTTGAGATTTTCACCGACCATAAAAGCTTGAAGTATTTGTTTTCTCAAAAAGAGTTGAACTTGAGGCAAAAGAGATGGATGGAAAAATTAAAAGATAATGATTGTACTATTTTGTATCATCCGGGGAAGGCAAATGTGGTAGCGGATGCTTTGAGTAGGAAAGTTCACATGTCTTGTATGATGGTTAGAGAATGGAAGATGTTAGAAGATTTGCGAGATTGGGGTCTTATCATTTATGATAGAGGTGTGATTTTTGCAAATGTTCGTGCTACGCCAGTTTTATTTGGGAAAATTAAAGAAGCGTAAGGGAATGATCCGGAGTTGAAGAAAATAATTGATGGGTTGGCTGAGAAAGTATCACCTGATTTTGCGATTAATAGTGAGGGTACTTTGACATTTCGAGGTAGAATTTGTGTTCCTGCTAATAATGTATTGAAGAGGCAAGTTCTTGATGAGGCTCATAAAACGAAATACACCATTCACCCAGGGAGCACGAAGATGTACTTAGATTTGAAAAGACAATTTTGGTGGAAAGGCATGAAGAGGGAAATTGCGGAGTATGTATCGAAGTGTTTGACTTGTCAACAGGTTAAGGCTGAACATCAAAGGCCTGCGGGATTTCTACAACCACTTGAGATTCCTGAATGGAAATGAGAGTTTATCACTATGGATTTTGTGACAGGGTTACCGCGCACGCGGAGAGGATTTAATGCAGTTTGGGTTATAGTTGACAGATTGACTAAGTCTGCACACAAAATCCCGATTGTGATAACTTATTCGTTGACTCAGTTGGCAGCCTTGTACATTCAGGAGATAGTTAGACTTCATGGCATTCCAGTGAGCATTGTGTCCGATAAAGATTCGAGGTTCACATCCAGATTTTGGCGGTTTATGCAGGAGGCTTTAGGAACATACATGAAATTCAATGTAGCTTTTCATCCTCAAACGGATGGTCAGTCTGAGCAGTTGATTCAGATTTTGGAGGACATGCTTCGAGCTTGTGTCGTGGATTTTAAAGGAAGCTACGATTCTCACTTACCTTTAGCCGAGTTTGCATATAATAACAGCTATCAGTCAAGTATTAAGATGGCGCCGTATGAAACATTGTATGGGCGTAAGTGTAGTTCACCAATTTGTTGGGACGAAGTTGGAGAGGCAAAACTTTGGGGTTCCGAGTTAGTTCAGCAGTCGGTTGAGAGCGTGAAGTTGATTAGAGATAGATTGCGCACCGCTCAAAGTCGACAAAAGAGTTACGCGGATAATTTTAGACGGGATCTTGAGTTGCAAGTGGGAGATTTCGTATTCTTGAAGGTGTCACCAAGAAGGGGTACGAAGAGATTTGGCAAGAAAGGGAAGCTTACACCGAGGTACATTGGCCCATTTGAGATTCTTGAGAAGGTTGGGTCTTTCGCTTATCGAGTTGCAGTACCACCTTCACTTTCGGAGATTCATAATGTCTTCCATGTTTCCATGTTGCGAAAGTATTTGAAAGATGAGTCCCATGTACTTGAGTATGAGGAGATAACATTTGTGCTGAATATGTCCTATGTTGAAAAGCCCATGAAGATTTTGGATACTAAAGAGCAAGTGCTACGAACCAAGAGGGATTCCCTTAGTCAAAGTTATTTGGAAGAATCACAACATTGAGGAAGCGACTTGGGAAATGGAAGCTGAGATGCGCGAAAAGCATCAAATTTGTTTGATGGACTTGGTAAGAATTTAGAGACTAAATTCCTTAAGTAGGGGAGAGTGTAACACCCTGGATTCTTGTATGAGCATTGTGTGCTTGCCTTCATGCATTCTTGATGTTCATGAGCATGTTTACTTAGTCTATATATGTTTTAGAATCATTTATAAGTCATTCATAATGCTCTTAACATGTTTAGAATCATGTTTGCATGCTTGTTGAATCGCCGGTTGAATTGCTTGTTTAGTTCTCTTTCTTTCCCTCCTTCGTTCGAATTGTTCGGGTGTTGTTTGAGGGTGCTTGTGATGAGTTTTAGACTCACTTTTGTTGGGGTTTGAAACGCCATTGTTTTGGCTAAGTGTTTGGGGGTTTTTTAGGTTGCATTTTGAGCCATTTTGGGTCTGTCGGGCTTGCCCTCGCAAGGTGGAATGAGCTTGCCCCCACAAGATAACCAGAAATGTGTGTGTTGTGTAGCCAGAGAGGATGCGGTTGCAAGCCTTGGGGACCATGCGACTGCAAGGTCCCCCGAATCTGGTTTTGCCTGTTTTGCTGCTTTACGATTTTTACACCTAAACCCCTATCCAAAACCCTTTCCAAACCCGACCTAAACCTCCCTAACCCTCATTACTTGTGTCCTAACATTAGTAACATATTTTAAGAATGGATTAAAGAGTGCTTTAGTGATCAATCAAGCCACAAAAATCAGATTTTAAGAGACCACAATCCCTCACTCTCCAAAAACGGGATTCATCTCCCTTAAGCTTCTTGAAGCTTTCTTCCTTGTTTTAATTCTCATTGACCCTAAGGAAACAAAGCTTATGATGTATGAGGTCAATGAGGACATATATATGCTTCCCATGCCTTCATCTTGTGTTTTGAAAGTATGAGCTTGTTAGAAGCATGTATAGGAGGATTTTATGCCTAGTAAGGTTTGTAATACTCTTTCATCTTGTCTATTTAAGATTATGAACATGCTAGAAACATGCATTATATATGTTGTTGGAAATGGTGCTATATGAAAATGCCCTAATTTAAGCCTACTTGATATGTTGGTATGTTGATATGTGTTTTATCCTCTAAATTGGACTCTATGATGAATATGAAATATATGGCAATGCCATGGTGAATTTATGATCTTGATGAACTTAGTAATGGCCTAGGTTGGGTTATGAAGCATATAGCTTCAATTACCCCGAAATTTGGAATTTATAGTAAAGACTCAACGGAGTCGACTCTAGGGAAGATTTGAACATGTTGAACCCTAATTTCAATCCCTACGAAGTTTGGACACCGTTTGGTCGAGTTTACTCAATTCTAAGTTGAGTTTAATCATGTGCAATTGAACCCGTTGTGATTATTTGGTTATGAGCAATTAATTGCCTTGACATGATTTATGGTAGAGATTAATACCCTACTTGGTCGGTCGAGTTCGCTTTTGTCGAAATCGACCATTATTTGGTCTTGATGAGTAAATATCTACTTGTGAATTGCATTATGTCCAGTTGGCACTATTTGGTTTGATTTTTATGTCAGGGTAGGACGATGCATCGCCTTCACGAATTGAGAGATTCGTGCTCGCTATGGATCGCCGTACCTGGGACCTCACACACACATCCACTGTAGGCCGCAGTGGGGAAGAAGCCCCTTTGCCGTATCAATACGTGCGTCATAGGCTGCTATTAGCCGGAGGAGTTCGGTATATCGATGCGAAGTCAAGAGCATCCTAGTCACGATATTGGGTTAACAAACTTTATTGCAGGAGCTACGAAGCGGCTGTGCCTATATCATATCCTACTTGTATGATTTATTTTCTGCACTTACGTGAATAATGTGCTAAGTGCTATATGATGAACATCAACAATAATTGTGATAAATGCCATGCTATGACATGAACATGCATTTTTAGTAACTTACTAAGTCTTTATGACTTACCCTGATTGTTTTGTTTTGTTTTCCTTAGATCCGAGCCAAGGAGACGGCTCACGCTAGATTCGCCATACCCGCGTTTGGTTGCTTGCAAGCTAGAAGGTTATTCTTTTGGGATTTGTAGCTAGTATTTTGTTTTGGCAAGGACGTTAGGAAGCAAGTCACTTAGACTTGTCTTTGGGTTGTTGTTGTAGTATAACTTGAATACATAAGACTTATAATCTTTTGTGTGCCGACTTATATGTCGAGCTTGTTTATATAGTATTGGTACTACAGTTTCTTCCGCTTAACACTCATTTATGATATTGTTGTTGTTGTTGTCTCCGACATGTTGTGGCTATTGAGGTTATATTATGCATGTGTTATAATTGTAGGAGTAGTTGTTGAGTTCCGGCTGTAACGTCGCCGATGACTTGTTTATTTTAAGTTAATTTCCGGCCACGTGTAGCCGAGTTGTTATTTGTATGCGATGTTGCGCCACATGAATTTTATAATCCTACTTGCGCATGCTTGTATTCTTACCTATTTGGACGACACGACTTGGGATCTCGCATTGGGGTCCGGGTCGGGCTGTGACAGATTGAAATTAGTGTTCAACATGTTCAAATCTTCCCTAGAGTCGACTCCGTTGAGTCTTTACCATAAATTCCCAATTTTGGGGTAATTGAAGCTATGTGCTTCATAACCCAACCTAGGCCATTACTAAGTTCAACTAGGTTATAAATTCACCAAGGCATTGCAATGTATTTCATATTCATCATAGGGTCCAATTTTGAGGATAGAACACATAACAACATACCAACATATCATGTAGGCTTTAATTAGGGCATTCTCATATAACACCACTTCAATCAACACATATAATAAATGTGTGAGAACCCAAACCCCATTTCATGTTTGTCATCATTAAAACATGTTTGTTGTAGGTCTTGACATGTTAGAGACTTCATTTCATTCATATCATGTTGGCATTGAGTTGGTTGAGATCATAATAGAGTAATGGTCTTCCATGCGTTGCATGCCTTGTTGTTGTTGTTTCGGGTGTTCGTATTAACGTGTTAGCACCTTAATAAGTCTCATGAGAGTCTTAATACCTTGCATATAAGATTTACAATGTTCATCTTAGTTGTTGTGTGCTTGGTTGGAAGTTTAGAAGCTTCGTTGCTTCGTTTGTGTTTTGATGTTGTACATCATTGCTTGTATTGCCTTCATTTCGTCTCGAGAGAAGTTCGGTTGAGTTGTAGGCCTTGAATACAGGCCATAACCATGTCTAAACAAGCCTAATACATGTTCATTCTATCCTAGATTAAGTTGGGATTGAATTGTGTTTGATTCGTTGGCCAATTGTCGAGTGGTTCCAGCCATGTTTTAACTGTATTCGGATGTGTTTCGGGTGTGTTTCCGACTTGTTTTGAGTTGGGTTACACCTTAGGATTATTTCCAATGAGTTTGGAACCTTTTAGGACATGTTTAGAACAAGTTTAAGGTCAGTACCTCGCGGTCGCATTGGTTTTTGGAGGCTGGCTCGCGTTGAGATGCTGAGAGCACATCAAAATGTGCAGAATCTGGGAGGAGACCCCTTGCGGTCGCATGAGGCACAAATGATGCGACCGCATCATACTGAAATCAGCCTATGTGTTTTCTTGGTTAGTTTTGGCTATTGACCACTTAGCCCTTGGCCCTTGGACGTCTTTGGTGAGTCAAGCCCTCATTGTTGACTCTTCTAAGACCCTTCTAAGCCCTTTGATCATCCCTTATCAATGGCCATCCTTCCTTGCCAATTAGAAGCAAGATAATCACCTTCACATGGATTAGGGTCATCTTGGCAAGTATATAAGCCATTTGTTCAACCCAATCAGCCATTGTTGATCAAAAACTCCAGAGAATCAGAGGCTCTTCCTCCATTTTCGTCCATAGAGGTCACTCCAACTTGAGAGACCATTTCCCGGAGATCCGGTGGTCCGATCGGTGATCCGAGACCGCCAAATCGAAGGCCTCAATCTCCTCTACAACAATCCTTGCTTTGATCACCCATTAATCCATTAATATTAGGACTAAGGTGAGTGACAATTCCCTGATATTTCCATGTTTAATAAAATAACATGACCCCTTCATTATAGTTGTTTTAATGATGATTATGAACATCTTTTGTGAAGACAAAACCTCCAATTCAACATATAATATATGTGTATGATTTTATGAAATCTCTATGAAGTTATGATTTTGACATTTTGTAAAGCATGAATGTTGTTTGTAATAAGCTTGAGAATAACTCTTGTGAAAGAATTCGGTTCAATTCAAGGTTTAACAAAATCACCGAAACTAGGGTTTGAACCTCGGGATTTTGATTAAGGCTAGTTTAAGAACATGAACGGCTTAGTTATCAAGTTCTAAATGAACGGAGAACTTAAAAAAGGGCAATGTGATACATATAGTATCAATGCTCTACTTGGTTGAATTTTAGTAAAACTCACCGGAGTTTAAATTAGGGAGTTATCGAACAATAACGACTCCACAATCAATCCCTACGATGAATGTAGTTCGCTAGACTAAGGAATTAGCTTACGATACTTTGAGATGGATTGATGGTTATGCCTTGATGTTTGTGTGCATGTAAGACTCGAAGGAGTTCTTATGCGGTTTATGTGATCGTGTGAAGTAAATGCATGATTGAGAACATGTTGTAGAATAATGTATCTATTTGACATGTTGAATTCGCTCTTGTCGAATTCTTGTTTGATTCCTTAAATGAGTAAACAACTACTTGTTGAATAAGTTCGCTCTTGTCAAACTTGTTCCTTATTTCAGATTATATGACGAGTAAACATCTACTTGGCATTGCATGAGTCCAGCTGGCATATTTGATTGAGTCGTTGGTGTGACAATGCATCGCCGTCACGAGTTATGGGACTCGTGATAGTGATGGGTTGTTATACTGGGTTTTTATCACACACGCCTCCGCTATTGGCCACAGTGGGGAAGTAGCACCTTTGCTGTAACCAAAAGAGCACATTAGAAAGTCTAAGTACCAAGGAGAGAGCTTGGTACCCGAGAAGAGAACTTGGTACTTTGATACACTAATCACAGGTATCATTGGCACGAATGTTAACGCTGTGTATTGCAGGAGCTACGTAGCGGCACCGGTTCCAAAACATATCCTCCTATTATGTGGTTTACTTTATAGCACTTATGTGAAACAATGTGCTACCATGGATATGTGATTTAAGTGTTTATTAAATGAATACTTTGAGTGACTTGATATTAAAGATGATATCTTGCTATGTATGTTGCATAATGCCATGACATGCATAATTGTTAACTCAGAAAGTCTTTATGACTTACCCCCTCCCTTTTACTGCTTTAGATCCGAGCCGTTTAGGTAACGCTCGTTGAGGTGTTGCAGGGTTCTTGCTTGTCCGTGATCGCACGCGACGAGGTTGTGATTTATAGATGTCCTTATTTTGTTTTCTTTTGTAAGGACGTTGGGTTTAGCAAGTCATTTAGACTTTGCTTGGGAACTTTGCTTATTTGGATTTATGTCTATACTTGTAGTTCATGTATTATATTTTGAGTGCCGGCGCATATACGGCGAGCCTTGTATAGATGTAGTGTGGTTCACTTGATTTAACTTCCGCTGGGCATTACTTTAGCTCTTATTTATATATGTTGTTCTCCGGCATGTTGTAGCTGTCGAGGTATATTTGCATGAACTGTGTAGTGTTGGGTTCCGGTAGTAAAGTCGCCGATAAATTGATATACTTGTCTTAAATTGCTATATAAGGTTTAAAAAGTTTTAAAAATTTCCGGCCTTTTGGTGCCGAGTCGCGCTTCATCTAAAATGTTGCGTCACGTCGTTTTCTATAATTGAGTCTTTGCATGTATTGTTATCCTATTTAGATGACTTGACTTGTGATTCCATCTCGGGGTCCGGGTCGGGTCGTCACAAAATGTTTTTAACATGTTCATAATCTTAAATAAACAATATGAAGTAGTATAACAATCTTTCATAACCATAAAATCATCCTATACATGCTTCTAGCAAGTCCATATTTTCAAACCACAAGATGAAGGCATATGAAGCATATATGTGTCCTCATTGACCTCAAAAATCATAAGCTTTGTTTCCTTAGGGTCACTGAGAACTAAAACAAAGAAGAAGAGAAGCAACTTACATGTATACCACACCCAAGAAACCAAATCAAAAGATTAATCGGTTGGAAATGCTCATCTCAACAAGCTCTTCACTTCTATGGAGGTGGCTTGAGCAATGGGGAAGGAAATCAAGGAGGACCAAGAGAGAAGCTTCAAGGAGCCATGGGAACCCTCAAGAACACTCTCTCTCTCACGTTTTTGGAAAGGGCTTCAACAAATGAGGAGTCCCTAGGCTGAATTGTGGTGTTAGTGAAGTCAAATGTCTAGTGGGACAAGTGTCAATGTAATGTGGTCTCTTTAAATATGATTTTTGGGCTTGTTTAATCCACTAAATAACTCACTAATCCACTCTTAAAACATGTTAATGATGTTAGAGCATAAGTAATGAGGGTTAGGGAGGTTTAGGTGGGGTTTAGAAAGGGTTTTGGATAGGGGTTTAAGGGTAGAATTCGAGAAACAGCAAAACAGAGCAAACCAATCGGGGGACCTTGCGGACGCAAGGTCCTTCCTACCTTGCGATAGCAAGGTCCCTGCATGCCAAACTCTTCATTTTCTGGTTACCTTGCAAAGGCAAGGCCATTCCACCTTGCGACAGCAAGCCCGGCAGACCCAAAAAGGCTCAAAATGCAACCTAGAAGACCCCCAAACACTTAGCCAAATCAATGGGACTTCAAACCCCAACAAAAATGAGTCTAAAACTCATCAAAAACACCCTCAAACAACACTCGAACAATCCGAACGAAGGAGGGAAAGAAGGAGAACTAAACAAGTGATTCAACCGATGATTCAACAAGCATGCAAACACGATTCTAAACATGTTAAGAGAATTATGAATGACTTATAAATGGTTCTAAAACATATATAGACTAAGTAAACATGCTCATGAACATCAAGAATGCATGAAGGCAAGCACACAATGCTCATGGAAGAATCCGGGGTGTTACACCTAGAGGCAACAATGCATTAAATGCATAGAGTTATGCAATTAAACACGTAGAGTTATTTTAAGCTTTTATTTTGAATTGTCTTGAAGAAAGCTTCAAAACCATGTGCTTGCTTTTTCGTAACATGTGTAACCAATAAAAGTAAGAGCTACAAAAGGTAATGTTAGACAATATAGGAAAAAGGTAATTTTACTTTAGCATAAAAGAAATAAACAAGGAAATAGAAAACTCTCTTTAAGTGACACATGTAAAGTTGATATTGAATTCAAGACTTATGTCACTTTTTCCACTTTTCATTAAAGTAAGTGTCATTGACATTAATGATGTAGAAAACAAAAGTTTGTTTACTTTACCAAAGCAAACATCAGGTTCTTCCACCTGACAAAAGCAAGCAAATACTATTCATCAACACTAATCCTCAGCTGACACTATTCACTAGCATTATTCAACATTTGTCACTATTCATCTAACAAAGCTATTGTAAAGTCCTAATAAAATTGTCATCTAGTATGTAACACGTAGTCTACTACCAAATAAGTTTATAGGCAATCTTCTAAGACTTAAGTAATGGTTACAAGCAAATCTAATATATTAAAATGAATATTCACAAAATGGTTTTAAATAATTATTCAGGTTAATATTCCTAACAAATTCCTTCCCATACTTCTTGGATTAGCAACATCCCCCACGGGGTAGGCCGAACGGTCTCCAGTAGCTGGTCTAAAGAAACATACCTCAACAGAGATTCATCCCAGTTAAAGTCAGAATCTAGCAGCACGGGTTCAACGTACTCATACATATTCTTTTTTATTAGTTTTCATTCATGTAGGTAGTGAATTGGGTTTGTGGCTATGGAATTTTTGAGAAGGAAGATGTGAGGAGGATGGGTATTGTGGGCTCCCGGGACGTGCGCCCGCGCCCCGCGCACCCTTGCTTAGGGGTGCGCGTACGTGCGGATGCGGGACACCACTGCTCTCGTTCCACCCTCCCTTGTTTATGGGAAGATGAAATCAAAAGTGCGAGAGGAGTGATGTCGATTATAGCCCAGCATGCCGTCGACGAAGGGTCTGACTTTGTGAGCAGCAACAACGTCTACCACAATATCAATATTGGGTAGAGGGAAATTATCTTTGGGCGGCGCCTTGTTGAGGTCGAGAAAGTCTACGCAGATCCGGACCTTCTTGTTGGGCTTGGGAACGGTCACTATATTGGACAGCTAGATTGGGTATTTTATCTTTTCCCTTTTTTTTTACTCTTCTTTCTTTTCTTTTTTTTTACTCTTCTTTTTTTTTACTACCCGAATTAAAATTGACGTACAGCTGTTTCATAATTTCTTCTTTAACTTGTAGTGACCATTCTGGCTTAATATGGTAGAGCTTTTGCTTGATCTGCTAAGCATCCAGACATATGGGGATCCGATGTTTGACTATGGCTGGATCTGGCCTCGACACATCTTCATAGGACAAGGCAAATATATATACGAACTCTTTAGGGATATCAATAAGTGCTACCTTTTCATACCCTTGCAGGTAGTTGCCGATTTTGATTCCTTTGATTTCATTGTCCAGCCTCAGATTGATAGTGGACCAGTCTTCAGTTTCTGTTGATGAATAATGTTGTCCCTGGTGCTCTACTGACTTTACAAGCTCAAGCAAATATTTTTTTATCTTTTGGGTCCTATTAAATGACTCATTATTATAATTATTTAATGCGTCTTTTAATGTAGGTGCAACTAATAAATAAGCAAAGACATTAGATCATTATTAAAAGCACACTGTACAGGGTTTATTACATTATTGAGGACCTGGGGTTTGAGATCCTCAATTTTATGGAGCGGATTGGTAGATGACCAATCTGTAAAGCTAGGGAAAGGAATAGGGATAATATATCCGAAGCGGTCCACCAGATATATGGGCGTCGAAAGCGGGCCGGTCTTAATATACTAGTTCTGCAGAGGCTTATTATAAATAGACTCAAACTCAACAGGGAGCTTCTCGTAATCAGTACCTCTGCCTATCATACCCAGGAAGTTTTCACCAACCTTAATCATGTTGATTTAAGGTAGAGAGTTATTGACTATATTTGGTATGGGAGGAGGCTTTTCAATAACCTTATCATCTATAAGATACTGGATAGCATTTTTGAGTATATATAACATTTATCGGTGAGGTGACCACTACATCGATGATATTCACAGTACTGGGCATGGTTCCAGGTCCTGGGCACGGGCTTTGGTGGCTTATAATTTTCCATAGGCTTTAACACTCCTTGTGCCATTAGCCTGCGGATCACGGGCCCAGGAGGCTTGCGGTTCATCATAATGCCGTTCGATTTACGAAATTTACATTCGGGCCATTATTCCCTCCGACTGTGTTGACAGACCTGTCCGCTCCATAAGACCATGAAACGGTGCCATAATTTTGGGTAGGAAAAGTGGCTGATGCATTTCCTACCACATTGACGGTTGGTGGGGGAGTGGTTGCGGCTGTCTTCCCTTTAGAGTAATGGAAAGAGCTAGGAGGCGTATTGACTTGTAATTGCCCCGTCCGTATATCATCATCAATACGGGCTCCTATCTCGACTATTTCTTTAAAATTGGTGTAGGGGAGATACCGCAAGTGTTCCAGGTAAATGGGCTGGAGGTTTTTTATGAACATTCTACATGACTCGGCCGGATCAGGTATCTCAAAGGTCTGAGCCAACTTTCTTTTCCACCTGACCGCGAACTCAACACATGTTTCTTTTTCCCGTTGGGTGCATGACTCAAGGTCCCTTCTATTTTCAGGACTAGTGTTGTCTTTGTACCTTTCCAGGAACGCTTCAGCTATCTGGTCCCACGTATTCATGGTGCTGCTATCAGACAACATTAGCCATTGTTTGGCAGCCCCTATTAGGGTGAGGTGAAAATTGGAAGCCATAGCCTCAAAGCTAGCTTCCCTTAACTGCATGCCAGTGGAATAAGATTTTAAGTGGGATATAGGGCATCCAGTCCCATCAAATTTTTCTATGGCGGGCATTTTGAATTTGAAAGGCAATACTGCCGCGGGTTTTAATGTCAGTGCCCGCGTAGAAAATTCCCCTTTGTTGAGAAGCTTGAGTACCATGGCCTTTATATTTTCCACGTCGGCTTCTATTTTGGTGGCTGGGGGAGTTGGCTTTTGGTATATACTGGCTGGATTAGGGAAGGTTGGGTTAATTTCTGGCTGCGATGTTTGGTAAGGGTTTTGGGCTAGATATGGATATTGGGCTGGTGGATTCTGGGTAAAATAAGGATTTTGGGCTGGATAAGGATTCTGGGCTGGTGAAACTTGGGTAGGATATGGATTTTGGGTAGGTGGATTTTGGGCTGGTGGATTTTGGGTTGGTGGATTTTAGATGGTTTCGGCTGGGCGGCCAGGATCATTATAAGGTAAATAAGTGGTAACTTGACCAGACGGGTTATAACTTCGTGGGTCCATATGTGGGCTGTTCTAGAGTGGGTTGGTTATGGGAAAAGGGAGGTCATTTGGGCCTTAGGGAATTTTGGTTCTTGGGGAAGGATATGAAGCATAGGACGGGTAAGGGCTGATATTTGGGTAGTAGGGGCTTGGTGGGGGATTGGGATTTGAGAAAGTGGCTATATTTGGTGGGTTAGTGTTTGGTTGGGGAGTTGGGTTTGGAGGCACATGAGATGTGGATGCTTTTTGGGGGATTGTAGGGGAAGAGTTCACCTCACCACTGGGTTTTGGACCTTGTATAAGACTTGTTATTTGCCTTAGCAAGCGATCATGTCGTGCATCCAGATTCTGGTCTAGCCACTGCTGCATTGCCGGAGTCGGAGCATACACTGGAGCCCCTAAATCTGTACCCATGTCGGACTGCTTATCTGTTGCCCTACTACTCGGATCTGTTCCCTTTGAACTGATTCTACCCTTATCTGATCTGAAACTGATACTCTCTGATCTGATTTCTGCACTACTTTCCCGTATCAACCGGCCAGTATTATCTCTGCCTTTTCAAATTCGGGCCAGGTTTCTGAGGAAAATGGGGTGGAGGTATTAGAAGGCTTGCTGGAGGCTTTCTGGGCTTGGAGTACAGCGTGCCTTTTATTAGTATATATATATTTTTTTTGTTCCCTACAATTGACCGGATAAGCACCCGCTTTATTTTGACAGTCTCAGGACTTTTCCTGGAACAGTGGATTATTTCTCCAGAGTATAGGACCAACGTATTCCACCTGCCTTTCGACTCCCCTGGACTGGACTGGTCCCAAGCGAAGGGCCTATACTCTTTTCAGGATCCAGTATCCGAAATGGTCTAGGTTGAGCATCTGAGAATGATAAATCAGCCCCTGCTTGTTTATATTATTATTATTTTTTATTTATGCGGACTTTCTTTTTTTTCTAACTTGCACATTTTTTATGTTTTTTTTTCATTTTCATATATCTTTTTTTTTTGCAGGGGCTGACTCACAATTCGGAGATGCAAAAACCGGTCGGTCTATGAAGTGTTCTAGAAGCTATATGCATTCTAACGTTGGCTCATGCAGGGGGTAGGCTGGCCATGGTGTTGGGTAACAGTTCGGAATATACCTATATGCGTGTGCGGTATCTAAAAAGCAGTAAAGTATTTATTTATTTTACAAATATATTAAACAGAAAAATAAAACATATATGGCCTATCTTGCTGTTACGTGTGGATTTTCTCGGCTTTCTAATTTGAGCGCAAGCAAGAAAGCACACCACATTGAAGAAATAGAAAGAAAATTGGGGAATCTATCTATCCCTATTAATTACAAATTTGGTCATACATCCCAAAAATAAAATGACAAAATGAATGCAGAAATGTGCACTTGTACAGAATAAAATGAAAAAAGAACAGAAAGAAATAATAATACAGAGCCGAAAATAAAGCAATAATTAAGCCCCTCCCTTTTTATTGTGTTGTCCGGAATTTATTTGTAGCATATATAATATATCTCTTTTTTTTGGAATTTTTTTTTGGAATTCTTTTTTTTTTTGCTTTTTTTTTGAAATATTTTTAAATACACCTGTAACAGTTATCAGAACGAAACTGCTGCAAGATGGAGGATCATATCCACAAATATAGACACGGATGTATAGGAACGCAATATTGAAATGCATAAATTAATATAACAAGCATATTTTAGCCACAAATAAATAAAAAAAAGGTTTTATTTTATGAGTCTAGCCCTCCATTTTATTTAAAATAAAACAACTCCGCAGCAGAGTCGCCACTGTGGGCTCCCGGGACGTGCGCCCACGCCCCGCGCGCCCTTGATTAAGGGTGCGCGTACGTGCGGATGCGGGACACCACTGCTCTCGTTCCACCCTCCCTTGTTTAGGGGAAGACGAAAACAAAAGTGCGAGAGGAGTGCTGTCAATGATAGCGCGTTGGAATGCGCCTCGGTTGCCTTTAGTTGATTTTATTAAAAAAATAGTCTTATGGCCCGTTTCAGATCACTATGGGAGCTTTGGGTTTCCCGCATCAAGTTATCCTTTGTTTAGGGGATATCAGGATATGGGACGACATCACTCTTCCATTCCCATTCTCCCTTTTTTAGGGGAGAGCGGAAAAGTGCAAAGAAGGAGATTTACAAGGCCCCACTGGATCCAAAAGGTTTAGAGTCGCCATCTTTATTTTAAGGAAAAAATAAAGCAAAACCAGAAAAAGAAAACTAGAGATAAAAAGCGGGTTCGGAGGCTAAGTTACGAGTTGGGAAGGTGCTAGGCACCCAACTCGCCCTTTTGGTCTAGAAATAGTTTTTGGCTAAAGTATGCTTATTGTTATATTTATTTAGCAAATAAATAAAGCATTAAAAGACAGGAAAAAAAACAAATACATCCATGGCTACATTATTTACAGACTTGCAGCCATTTCCTTACAATAATTACAAATGCATCTAAAAATATTTGGCCATTATAACGACTCTTTTACATAATATTTCCTAATCTAATATGGGCAGTGCAACGACTTATATTGTGTACATTGGGCCGGATTTAAATAACAACTTTTGTAAAGAATAAATAAACAAATAAATAAATAAAAATGCCCTTAAAGGCTATTACCTTTTAGAGCGGGGTGTGCTCGCTCTGTCCTTCTCGGGAGAGGGAGACTTTTATTGCTGTTGCTGATGTGATTTGGGCAGAGTGACGGCCTATATATGGTAGTTTTGGCTTACTCACTCAGGTAAAATGACGGCTTAATTTTGGTGGTTTTGGCCTTTTTGGTTGGGCGGAATAACAACTTATTTAGGGTGATTTCAGCCTATTTACTCAGGCTGAGTAACGGCTTACTTTATGGTTTTTGGGCCGGGGAAACAAGGTGGATACCTAACTAAAGGGCTAGAGATCACTTTAACCGGTTGGATTTGTGTTTGGAGGAGGTTTGGCGGGGTTTTGTGGCTTTGGGAGAGGAGGATTGGACGCTGCGTAAAATTTACTCAGAGTCACTCTATTTATAGTTGGATCCGTGCTTCATCGGCTTGTACTGCGTGCTTGACATTTTGTACAATGCGTTAACGAAGCGGGCACTATTGAAGACCTTGGCGCGGACAAATAGCTACTTGGTTGCGGCGCCAAGCATGGTGGGCGTGGCGCCAGATGTTGTTGGGCGCGGCGCCAAGCCACTATTCCAACTTCATTTTTTGACACTTTCCTCCCTGCAGTTCACTATTCATGCATCCTACTTTTCCTTTTACATTTTCAACCATGTAACTTGACATTTTGTTAAGTTTAAACAGTTCTTGATATCATATGCCGGAGTTACATATCAGGAGTATGAAATTGGGGTGTCTACAGGTATTTGAGTAAAAAATTAATGAAAATGGACTTATGTGGTTGGAAAAAAGAACAGAACATTGGAGCAGTTATAATTTCCAAAAAAGGTACCGGCTCGCAATTATTCCTTCTTTATATTCAATTGGTAAAGTGTTTTTTTTTTGTAAATTTGCTCCAAAAATACCCTCTTCTGCCATTCTCTCTCTCTCACCCTCTAACGAACAATATTCTACATTTTCTTTCTCTTTCTCTCTCTTCTGTACTTTCTCTCTCCTCGAAATTCAACCTTTCAAATTCAAAGTAGTGATGGTGGGTTTCAACTTTGAGTAGATCGATCTAATGGTGACTATGGCTGTTGGCTCTAGCTACCGAAATTTTCGCTTTTTAAAAGTGGGGTTAATGTTAATGTATGTAAAATTTGGCAATTAGAAAGCATCTCTTAAGTGTTTTTCTTTTCCTTTTTCTCCAAAGGAAGTAAGTTTTTAAGGATTTTGGGTGGGGGGGACTCTTTTTTAGTTGTTGGATTCATTTCTTAACGTGTAAAAGTAATTGTTGGAGGGACGGATATTGCGACAGGGGCAATGGTTGCGTCAGAGTTTTGCGATGTCGTATTTTCTGCATCGTACATTTCTTGTGATGCCCATATTTTCTGCATCGTAACTTTCTTTGAGTTGCAATGTATGCGTCGTAGGCTCCGACGCAATGGAAAGAAGGACAATGTGTTGAGGATTTCTGCATATCTTCTTCGGTAACTTAATAACTTGATGAACTTGAATGCTGAACATCTATTTTTCTTGGAAGACTCATAGTCTTATCAAAGGCAATCTTTTCTTCCCCAACTGGATATCCTTCGTCTTCTTCTATTGGGCATACAAGAAAGTCTTCAAATAGATAAGAGATCGATAGCTCAGTCTCAGTATTTCCTATTAACAAGCAGCAGGTGAGACTTTATGGAACTTACGATGTGAGCATTGGAACCTATGATGCGAGCATCGGAAATGGAATGCGTAGACCACTAGAGGTTAGAATCTGGATATCTATTTGGAGCATTTCGCCGAAAATTTGAATGGAGAGAAGACTTTTCGAGAAAGAAATCTTGTGGATAGAAATACATAGTGAGTTAGAAATTCTTTATGTTGTAACTGAATAAAGCCTCAGCGTCGAACTCCAAGAAAAAATAGAAATGGTAAAGGAAGGTCCATGGAGGAGTGAAAGAAGTTTCTCCATTTACAAGCACAATATGTTTCGGCAGTGACTCCCCATTAATGAAAGAGAGAGTGAGAGAGTGGCTAGAAGAAAAAAAAATGACTTTTTGTCATTTCCAAGGTGAAGGTGACCAGTTAGAGAGAGAGAGAGAGAGAGTTGTGTTTGACGTCGCAGGTTGGGATTTTCAAAGTTGAATATGTTGAATACTTAATTCCATATTTTACAATCTCACATGGATATAGCAATATAAATCAAAGAAGAAATCTAAGATTTGATTCCATTGACTTCACTCCTTTCATTAGCTTCACTTTCCTTATCTATTGATTGGTTGAATGAAGTTCGCTACTCGCAAGATTCAAAATCAGTTTGACTCGAAGGAGTAGGGAAAACGCTTTCCCAGTAGAAAGACCTTCGAATCAGATCAAATCACTCAAAGGATCAACTTCGTTCCCCCAGCTTAAATTGAAATAGCTTGGTGGATTCTACCACAGCTGATATATGCAAACGAATCTAATTTTTCTTCCTCTCTCTCTCTTTCATTTCCTGCAGTGGGCTGAGTTGTCAATGTTTCAAGGTTGAAGATGAAGTTTGAGGTGCTAGCACAAGATACAATTAAGGGTAGTAAGGGCATAAAATGTAAAAAGACCCAATTGTGTTCCGTAGGGGTATTTTTGGGAATTTAATTTTTCTATCCAAAAAATTGGATGGAGTGATGAACGTGAAAATAAAGCCAAGTATAGTGATTAAATCGAGAAAAAAAGTATAGTGAACATAACGAAAAAAGTGTGATAATAGGGTGACCAAATTACGATTTAAGCCCTATTTTTATTTAAACTATTTTCAATATAACATTAGCATGTTGTTTTAAATTTTAATTTAATGATTGTTTCTTTCTTTATTAATGTTATCTAATTTATAATTTTCACCAAAATTGTAAAAAAAATGAAAAACTTATGATTTTGTGGAGCAGCAATAACATTAATATATAGTTTTTATCATGAAAGCCATATTAACAAGCACTTGCCCACTTTGGGGTAATAGTGTCAATTGTCTTAATATTGTTATCACATTTCACGTCGTTTTGTTTTTTTACCAAACACTATAACTGAAATTTGTTCTTTAATAGTATTCTTATTTAATTTCTTATGTTGCAAAACCTGTTTTGGGAATCATTTTCTCAATTATTTATGTGGAATCTCATTACTAGTTATCAATTCTGCGAAATTTATTCCATTTTCATGTACCAATTGACGTCTAAAGGAAGTTAGTGTTGGGAGTTTAAAGTCCAATAAAAACTTGGTGAGAATTTAGCAAAACAATGAAGAAAGAAAGAAGTTCAATTAATATTAATTTTGGGGGTTGATATAGTAGAAATAACAGTTGGCAAGAAAAAAAGGTAACAAAAAAAAGAACAAATATAAAATAAAATTGGACTAAAAATACAAGTTGATATCACATTTATTTCAACCATATACATTAAGGAGCAACTCATATCAAAGAACAATTGGATGAGGATCCAACCCAAAGATTCCACCTAAAAACAATGATACCAACGTACTTTTACAGACGATTTATGCATATATGTACAAACAAAGTTTTCAACTAACAGAAACCATCCAATTATTTATGTTCTTACATAAAATCCCTTTTAAATCATCCCTTGGTCATACGGTTATTGGGATTAATATGATAACGTGCTGATTTCATCCGCTCTCAAAACATCTTCTTAATCATCTCACCAGTAGAGATGAAGTTCATTGAGATCTCCATCCCAATATTTGGCCCGACAACTAGTGCAGCCAGTGATGGCTATGACATGAGTCAGTGATGGCTAATAACGAGTGTGTAATTTTCGCATCTCATTCATCAAGTACTCCATGGCCTTCCTTCGTATGGTAGTGCCTTGTATGCTCAAGATCTGAGCTAAAGCAAAATTGTGAGGATGGAAGGTGTAAAATGTTCGTCCAACTCACTCATGAATTTGAGCTCTTTTAAGTTTGGACAATTTTCCTTGATCAACTTTACTAGAAGCGCATTGGAAGAATCAGTGTTCGGAACCATCATGGAACCCCACACACTGAAACACCTTGCAATGCGTGTAGCTAGATGTTTGAGCTGGCACCTGCATAAATGAATTTCCCATATCATAAACTAAACAAATATCATAAACTAAACAATAGGGCTGACGATTGGATGAGTTTGGTCGGATCGAAACAGGTCATGATACATTATAACCCAAATATTAAATAGACCGTAATATGTTGAGTCAAAACGGGTAACGGGTCATTTCTGCCAAAAGCCATACATTTTTACAGAAAAAATTTAATGCGTCAAAATGGGTAACAGCCTAACGGGTCCAACCTACTTTAACCCGACCAGACCCATTATTTTTTCAGGTCGAAACGGGTAACCCATTTCGATCCAAAAAAATTAACAAGTCGGATTGGATTGGGTAATTTTTAGGTCGAGTTTGATGGATTAACGAGTTTTTGGTACCCCTTAGGGGGTGGCCCAGTGGTAGACATGGGGCTTCACAAAGTATGAGTTCTCAGGTTCGATCCCTTCCCATGCCCCCCTTAGGAGGAAAAAAAAAAAAAGAGTTTTGGGTTATAATTGTCCGGCCATATGCAATCTAACTTCAATTTAAGCTAATGATCATCTACGTATATATAAATTCCCTCTATTTTACCAAAATAGTCTAAGTTTGAAAAGTGAAATAATTAAGGGATATATCAATGATATATTAATGTTATTAGAGTTTGTCATAATTAAAAAAAAAAAACTAAATCATAACTAATACGATTACAACACAAGTTGAAGGTAAAGATGAAAGATTATGAAAATTGTGAGCATGATATTTGAAAGTGTATTCTTTATGAAATTGTATTCTTTATGTGATATATCTCAAAATTGACAGAGACTAGAATGATCTCTAAGTATATTAGACTCTAAAATCTTTGTCGTATGAACTGCTAATCGAAAGTCAAAACGCCTATTACATATATCAAATATACACTAAAAAATACTCCCATAAAAATATTCTATTTAACAAGTTAATATTTTTAGACCGTAGCTTTACTTATGTATACCTTCTTTGAATTGCACTATAAATACTCCATATAACTTATCTTATAAATAAGAACTACAATATTTAGTTGAGACAAACCTAAGAGAAAAATGACTTTTCTTTTGGAATGAGGGGAACAATATGATTTCAGGTAAAGATATACAAGACGTAAATAAGTTTAGTTCATTGATTTATTGAATATATATATATATATATATATATATATATATATATATATATATATATTCTTAGAATATAGCCAGTGTTTACTCATGCCCTAGGCACGGTTTTGGTAAATAATTTATGTTGGGGGTAAATAATTATTTCATCCTTTTTTATCCTAAAAAAAATAGAAACCACTCCCCTCTTTCCATAGAATGTCTAAATATTTATCCTTGGCTGAGAACAGGTTCTAAGAAACGAGATATGAGTGAGGATTAATTACTTTGGAGACAAATAAATAAAAATAGGGACAGGCAACAATGCATATCTATAACGCATGAAAAATACGAAAAACACAACACGATAGACATGATAAGTAAAAAGTACGATTTATTTAGTCAGACACGTTAATCCCAATAAATATTATAAAATTTATAATTTCGATTTTTTAACACATATCTTGAAGATTTATCAATATAAATAGTCAAGTAGTGTAAAAGACATAAATGTTCAAATGATAACACTATGAAATAATTATGAAAATAGTTGGAAAGAAATGAACAACCCCTAGTAAATTTTGAAAAGTATATTTTAATAACATATATATTCTAGTTAACGTGCCTATCGTGCTTATCAAATCAGTCCGATAACAAACCATTTTTCATCATGCGTTATCGTGTTGGTCTGTAATAACCCGAAACCAATAAGTCACAGTCCAAACCTTATAATTTCGTGTCGTGTGCGTGTCGGTTAATCGTATCGTGCCTCAAATTGTCACTCCTAATCATGTATTGACACATGCACACATAGAGCCAACAATTCTGTAAAAAATGGGATAAATATATGTACTCATATTACTTAACATACCACGAGTGAAATGCAATGAATAACGACTATAGGCTTTTCTTCAAGATATCCCCCATTGTATGTGGATGCAATGACCTAACACACATAAAAAATAAAATATCAAGAGTGAAAAAATTGACACAATCAAAGGACTCTCTATCCACAATGTGTATCTCATAAATAAGAATCCAATAATTAGCACAAATCTTCTCAATGTGAATGAAGCATATACATCTTGTGGTGATCTTAATATAAGTGAGACGCCCCAAAGTACATCATATTGTGCTTAAACATACAAGGATGAAAGTGGAAGATGCAAAGAAAAAAAAAAGAGGAAAGGAAACTACGTTGCTTAAAATGTAATTTGAAAATCAATGATTGGTTCCAACCTTCAAAGTTATTGATTAAGTACAATAGATGTTACATGATCATTATTAGAAAATGGTTTTTCTTTTTCACACATCACATTAAAACGTTTTAAAAAAACTACTAAAAGGAACTCTAGTATATTCATGACATAACAATCAACCATGACTTTGTAGTAAGATCTTACTATATATATGTAACACCACAACCCCACATCGTATATGTGGGAAAAGAGTTGAGACTTATGGTTGGTCACCTATTACCGCTCGGTACCTAGATTATTAATTGACTTTTGGTGAGGGCCTATGGTGGCAACAATGACCGAGGTGCTCTTTAGGCTACTACATGGGCATATGTTGCAATTTGAACTCTGAGGCTTCAAGGAAACACGTTGGTACTACAATGTGGGAATAAAGTGTTGCACCACAGGAATCATATTATTTAAGTTAAAGAGAATCCAATCCCGCATTGGATATTTGGATATATGTAGAAAAAAGCTTGTTGGTACAACCATTTGAATCCTAGGTCACCAAGGTCATATGTAGCCACCTAATTCGACGAGCATGAACATCATCCATTGGTATGTGGTAGACTTCTAGGCCCAAAGATGGGGGCATATATTAAAGTCGATCCCTCTGGATAATTTTTTTTACACCCCTATATTTTTTTCTTACTGAAAAAATTTAGCTGCATGATGCATCACGATATACAAAATCATGCATTGCGATGCTAAAAAATAAGACACTTTCGTGCATTATGATATACAATTGATGCATCGCGATGCATCAATTGAATATCATGATGCATGAAATGCCTTTTTCTGGTTTCGAAAAAATATAAGAGTATAAAGAAACTAAAAATTGAAAAGGGGACTGGCCCGTTATTTTTTCAAAAACACAAATACTGGACAAATCAAATCAAGAAAATATCGCACTGGCAAAACATATCTGGAACATCTTTAGCGTATTAAACAACTCTTTGGCCCTATGTGTGGGCAATTCAAGCACTTGGGCTCAGGTTGTGACATATTACCCAAAGAAAACAAGACAAATCAAACCAAGAAAAGGCAACAAAATGCATCATATCATCTAAACAGATCTTGTTTGTTATACAACAGATCTAGCATAAAAATAGAAGAATAGGTCAGATCATTATAAATTAAATGATTTATATAAACAAAGGTTTAAATCATAGGTAGATTTTCAAATTTATACCATGTTACATCGAGTTTTCCCTAAGTAGAAATTTTGCCACCAATTTTGATCGAACATTCAATTATTTTTCAGCTATCAATTGTATTTTCTATTCGTTCAAATCATTGTGTGTCAAATCACATCAGATCGCATAATGTATCAACTTGATTCATACTTTAAACTGTAACATATGACAATAGTAAATGGAAATGTCATTTCCATCAGCATAAAATAGAGAGATTATGATGAAGACAACAATTGAAATGGTGTAAAAAAATTTTTGAAAAAGAAAAACCTTCTAGATAACAAGATTTCGAGATCAATCTATATGACTCGTCTTATTTAGAATTCTTTAACAAAAAATGGAAATTATTGGAAACTAAAATAACCAAAAAAATGAGGAAGAGAGTGAGAGATATATAAATTATGAAAGAGGGAGCTTATTTACCATTAGAGTGTTGCGGCCAGTGTACTTCTGAATAGGCGATGTATTCGAAGGAGCGGCGAGGAAGAAGAGAAACAACCCTAAATGGGCTTGGATACATAAAATTGTGAATACAAGTAAGTCCTTCAAGTCTTTTTATACACAAAAATGACAACTGACAAAAGCGAAACCCCTAAACAAATTCACAAATGTATACACGTGTAAATCACGTGTAAAAACCAAGGAAAAAGTTCACAATAAATCCTTAGATTACGAAAATATTTAGATTATTTTTCCTCTAATATCTTTTTTTTAAAAATATGGTCAATTTTTTTCTTAATTTGCGTCCATCTCTCTAACGCTTGTTAAATTGAAGGTGTTAAGTCTCCCTATGTATTAGATGAGACCTTTTGAAGGGTGAAATAGGTAAATCATATTTATAAATTAAATTAAATGTTTAGGGTTTCTTTCATAAAGTCTGAAGTTTAAGGTATCTCTTCTAGAATTTAAACAAAAATTACTATTTTCGTCCTACCCATTTCCTAACTTCATCCTGACCATCTACTATCCACTATGGAGAGAGATACATATAAAACTTAACCGCTTAACGAAATTTATGGACTTAATATGATTATAGGGCATAATTAGATAGGGTAAACAACGTAACAACAATGGTCTTGTACTTTTTGCAAATATAGGAAAAATTAGTACAAATACAGTATTTTGAAAATTTTGATCCTTGTACCAAAAACATTAAACATAAATGGTCCTACCGTCCAACTTCATAAAATTTTTACCATCAATTGTCATCATACAAGGAACACCTGATTTTTATAAGGGCAAAATGGTCAACAGTCAACTCATATTTCCCTTCTTCAATGTCGTCTTGCAAGCATTCCTTTGGAAAACACTTGAATGATGGGGCACTATGGTAAAGGCATTATGACAGTGCTAAACTAAATTCATCATCTTCTTCCTAAAGTGTGCGGCTGCCAACCATGGCAAAACTTGATGCCACCGATAAATTCTCAATATTTTTGGTGATCGGAAAGAGAAAGGAGAGGGAGAAGGGGTGATGGGAGGAAGGGGATCTTCAAACAGCAGAAACGGAATACATATTATCTTCGATCCCAGTGAGGTTTAAGAGAAGGATAGCACCATGGGTATGGAAGGGAGGGAAAAACATAATAGAATAGGTAGTTAGCTAGGGTGGGGTGTACAGAGTAATGTGGGAAATTTGATTAAATCGGTGGGGCGTAGATAGTATATTTTGGGGTGTATATAGCCCCATTTTGGTATAAATCTTTCAATTGAAGAGGAAATTATGAGTGTGATTCTATTTTTATTTTTATTTTTTTGACCATCTTGACTCTAAAAATATCATGCTCTTCACGTGAGAGTCCTTAACGATAAAGAATTAACAGAATTGAATGGAATAACTAATTATGTTCAATTGTTTTGAAAGGGAGGATCAATTTTTTCAAATTTTTATACTAGGACTTTTCCCCAAATTCATAAAATGTGGACCATAGTCGTGTATGCCAATATGCGAACTGATTGTTGCGACCTTAACATGATAAGCCCCATTGATTATTTTAAGACCCTGGACCTTCGTGTGTTTGACTTCCTTGTTTTGCATGTCGAATGGTCGTAATGTTCTTGTTGGCTTGTTGTTAATATAAGAACCTAAACCTTGGTTATTTACCATGATCGTTATTGCTTCTTAACATGCTAGAAATAAACCTAACATGTTTATTTTGGTTCTAGTTCTTTTATTTGAGTATTGGTTCTCTTATAAGATTTCTATGCTTTGTATGCCTTTTCATGGTAGCTTTGTGTATCATCTTAGCTTAACTAAGTCTTAAAGAGTCTTGGTATGATTTCTACATGTTTCTTGGTCATTACTTAGACCATTGGAAGCTTAACTTGGAGATTGAGACGCTTCTTGCTTGTATATGAGCATTTGGAAATTAGCATGCATGAATCCATTCCTTTGGCTTAGAGATTTGTCCATGTTACTTGTGGTTCATATGGGTTGAATTCTAGACCAAGGGTACTAGTTCTTTCATGTTTAAGCCATCCTTGTTCATGGACTTGTTACAATTGGAAATAAAATTAACAACTTATAACTTCACAGATTCAGTCCTGTTTTTGGGCAAATTTCAGGAACATTCTGGTATCAATCTACTAAATAGAATTGGCTTAAATTTTAGTGTGTCCTACCTACATATGTTACATTAATCCCTGTAAATTTTCTTAACTTTCCAAGGTGTTTAAGTGTCTCAAATAGGCCACATATTATGGCTGTCTCTGTATTCTGTTTTGAGAATTTAGAATGTTAACATGAACTTGGAGGGACTGTATTTTGATGAATACAAGTTTGAATTGAGAAATTTTAAATTTTAAATTGTAGATTAAAGTGTATAGTTAAAGAAAAATAAAAAATGACCACAATCGGAGTTGTTAGCGATTTATAGTCAATTTTACAAGATTTACTGTCCAGTAACTTCGTAAATGAAAAATCTGTTTTCTAGATTTCGGGATTTTTGTGGTTGCAGCCATTCCCCCTTGCTTCCTTGACCCAAGTCACTTACCTTGAATCACCTTTGACCCATTTCAAGCCCTTGATGACTTTCTATCATTGGTTCACAAGCATCAACCAATAGGAAGTAAAATAACTCACTCACTTGGATTAACCTAATTTTTTACTCCAAAATTTCCAAGGCTGAACTATTGGCAGCCATTTTCATCTTACGTATGAGAGCTTGCTGGGTTTAGAGAGAGAAGGAGACCTAAGAACACCTCCATCCTTCAACGATCGATTGTCGGAGGTCCGGGAGCCCGATCGGAGTTTTGAGACTACCAAAACGAAGCTCTTGCCTTCCTCTTCGATTGTCTCCATTTTATTTGTTGATCAATAATGTTAATATAAGGCTTAAGGTACGTTTTCAAACCCAGAAAATTTGTAGGTTCGATATTAGGACATACTCCCACCATAATAGTTGTAGTATACATGTTTAGGAAGACTTTTGGTGAAGTACCAATCTTCATTTCAACATGATAGAAATCTGGAAATTTGGCCCTGCCATATTAACTTATTAATTTGGATTTAGTTCAAGCATGAATGTTGTTCTAAATATGCCTAGGAGTAGTTCTTGCGAAGGAATTAATTACATTTGCAAGATGTTGAAAAATTGTCATTTTAGGTTTGAAATATGAATTTATTGAGGCTGCCCTATAAGTCAATAATTTGTACTTGAGTAAAGCGTGAATAATGTCCCAAATGTGTTTAGGAACAACTCTCATGAAGGAAGTAATCACAATTGAAAGTCGTAGACAAAGTTCTATGCTAGGGTTTCAAATTGTAGAATTTGGGCCATCGATAGACTAAGGTCATGCTTGGATTGGTATTGTGGTCCTAATGGATTTATAAAAAGGGTTTGAAAAGGATTGTAAGACTTGTAGTAATGTGACCTACCCTTGTTTTGGATCCTATGGATTTGGGGTAATTGATGTGGGAACTCTGACTCCCTAGAGTCGCCTTGTATGTGTGAATGCACCCTAACTTGTTTAAGGACTTGATTGGGAATCTTGGGATAATTTCCGGGAATCCGAGATGGTGTGAGTGCCTTGTTTTTTGATCGATTCCCCCGCTAATGAGAAGCGGGTGGTTTCGAAATCTTTCAAGCGCGTGGGAATACGCGATCGGCCTCAATTTGTGGACTCAAAATGTGATCAGCAGAGTCATCATCTTTATTTTAAGGAAAAACAAATAAAAACCAAATGTAACCAGACTTTGTAAAAGGGGTTCGGAGGCTAAGTTACGTGGTGAGAATGTGTTAGGCACCCAACTCGCCGTTTCGGTCTCAAAATGATTTTTTGGCTAAAATATGCTCTTTATTATATTTATTTAACATATGAAATAAAGTATTTAAGTATATATATCTATATATATATATATATATATATATATATATCTGTACATATATATATCTGTACATATATTATTACAAACTTGCAACAGCCCTCCTTTCCGGAGTTACAAATGCATTTATAAAATTTTGCCATAATAATGGCTCCTTATAGTACTATTTTCTATAGAAATTTGGGCAGCACAACTGCATATTTTCCTTCCATTTTCTAGTCAAAATAGCACTTTTATATAATAAATATGTTTAGATAGCCTACCTCTTAAAGCATAGGGGTTTTATCCCATACCAACTAGTTTCTAGTCGATTTTAGGGTGCGCTCGCTCTGTCCTTCAGGGAGTGGGAGTCGTCTTTTTTACTACTTTGCTATTGCGGGGATTCGGGCAGAGTGACTGCTTCCAAAAGTTACTTTTCAGCCTCGGGATCCAGGCGGAGCAACTCCTTGATTTTTTGCGGTTGTTTGCTTGCTGACTACGGAAATCGGGCAGAGCAACTGCTTGCTTTTAGCTGATTCGGCGTTTGGATTCGGGCAGAGTAACTACTCTTTTTGGATTTTTTGGATCGGTGGAATAGGGCGGAATCCTAACAGGGCAACTATGTTTCACTTTGGCCGGCTGGTTTAGTGTTTGGGGAAGATTTGGCGGAGCTTCGGGGCTAGAGGAAAAAATTCTCTCGACGTTCTCTACGGTGAACTCACTGCGTAAAACTTTCACTGTGTGTGTTCTGTGCTAACGATGTGTGAATTTCTGAAGCCGGGTACCTCTATTTATAGTTAAGAGTGAGGCTTCCTTCGCAGTTAAGTTTTCTCTATCTGTGCTTCATCGACTTGTGCCACGCACTTGAGAGATTGTACCTTAGGCAAACTGCTACAGTGCAAAAAGCACCGTTTGATGCCACCCATGGAGAGAACTGGCACGGCGCCCAGAGTGAGTATGGGCAGCGCCTGGGCCTCTTTTTGGTGTCCTTTTTGGCACTTAGGCCCCTTGCATTTCACTGTTTATGCATCCTGTTTTTTCTTTTGCATTTTAAACCCTATAACTTGACATTCGTTAGCTTTTAACAGGTCTTGATATTTCATGTCAACGTTACATATCAGGGGTACGAAATTGAGGTGTCTACAGAGCACCTTAATGATGGAGTTTACGGGTAAACCGAAACTTACCAAGTAAATGATCATCGTTGATAAAAAAATAGACTCCCAAATTTCGTGAAAATTATAATGGGGAGTATTGCAATAGGTAGTACTTATAATGCAGTAGTTTAGGATGCAATTCAAATCTCACGTACCCTAAACTTATTTAGTTGGTTATATCAGGTTATCGTAGTTTTGAAGCAGATATGCAATAAAATACTCTGATGGTCACACCTACCGAAATAGGCTGCCTACGTTTCTCTTTTTCAGGAATCAGACCAAACGTAGTTCGACCTCAGCAAACAAACAACAAGCACTAGGTGGGATGGATGGTGTGCTTTGCCCAGGATAGGCAAAGCAGGTAGGACCTCAGATGCGCTTCGCCCAACATAGGCAAAACGATGCAACTTTAAAACGCGTTTTTCCCAGCATAGGGAAAACTAAGCAACCTTTAAAACGCGTTTTCACAAGCATAGGGAAGACGATGCCACGTTTAAAAACATGTTTTCCCCAGCATAGGGAAAACGATACCACCTTTAAAATGCGTTTTCCCCAGCATAGGGAAAACGATGCCACTTTTCAAAACGCACTTTCCCAAGCATAGGGAAACGATACCATCTTTAAAATGCGTTTTCCCCAGCATAGGGAAAACGATGCCACTTTTCAAAACGTACTTTCCCCAGCATAGGGAAAATGATACCACTTTTAAAAACACGCTTTCCCCAACATAGGTAAAACGATACCACTTTTCAAAATGCGTTTTTCCCAACATAGGGAAAACGATGCCACGTTTTCCACAGCATAGGGAAAACGATACCACCTTTAAAACCTGTTTTCCCTAGCATAGGCAAAACGATGCCACTTTTCAAAACGCGCTTTCCTTAGCATAGGGAAAACGATACCACCTTTAAAACACGTTTTTCCTCAGTATAGGCAAAAAAAATGTAACTTTTCAAAACGTACTTTCCTCAGCAAAGGAAAAACAATACCACTTTTAAAAGGCATTTTCCCCAGCATAGGGAAAACGATACCATTTTTCAAAACGCATTTCCCCCAGCATAGGGAAAATGATATCACTTGTAGAAATGCGCTTTCCCCACCATAGGGAAAACGATACCACTTTTCAAAACGTGTTTTCCCCAGCATAGGGAAAACGATACCACTTTTTGAAACGCGTTTTCCCTAACATAGGGAAAATGATACCACTTTTCGAAACGCGTTTTCCCCAGCATAGGGAAAACGATACCACTTTTCAAAACGCGTTTTCCCCAGCATAAGGAAAACGATGCAACATTTTCAAAACGCGTTTTTCACAAGATAGGGAAAACGATTCCAATTGTAAAACATGTTTTCCCCAACATAGGGAAAATGATGCAATCTTTTAAAAACACGCTTTACCCAGCATAGGGAAAACGATGCAACCTTATAAACGCTTTTTCCCCAGCATAGTAAAAATGATGCAACTTTTAAAACGCGTTTTCCCCAGCATAAGGAAAACGATGCAACTTTTTAAAACACGTTCCCCCCAGCATAGGGAAAATAATGCAACTTTTAAAACACGTTTTCCCCAGCATAGGGAAAACAATGCAACCTTTGAAACTCATTTTCCCCTGCATAGGGAAAACGATGCAACTTTTAAAACTCATTATCGCAACTGCGAAATTGATTTCATTTTCGTGTACGAATTGACGCCTAAGGGAAGTTAGTGTTGGGAGTTTAAAATTCAATAAAAACTTGGTGAGAATTTAGCAAAACAATGAAGAAAGAAATAAGTTTAATTAATGTTAATTTTGGGGGTTGATATAGTACAAATAACAGTTGGCATGAAAAAAATGTAAAAAAAGAAGAACAAATATAGAATAAAATTGGACTAAAAATACAAGTTGATATCACATTTATTTCAACCATTTACATTAAGGAGCAACTCATATCAAAGAACAATTGGATGAGAATCCAACCCAAAGATTCCACCTAAAAACAAAGTTTTACAGACGATTTATACATATATGTACAAACAAAGTTTTCAACTAACAGAAAATATCCAATGATTTATGTTCTTACATAAAATCCCTTTTAAACCATCCCTTGATCATACGGTAATTAGGATTAATATGATAACGTGCTGATTTCATCCGCTCTCCAAACATCTTCTTAATCATCACACCAGCAAAGATGAAGTTTGTTGCGATCTCCATCCCAATATCTGGCTCGACAACTAATGCAGGTCATGTTTGGAAAGTTATGAAATTTGCGGCTGCCGGGCACCGAGTTTCTTTCCTATTGATGGATTTAACATATGGCTATGACATGAGCCAGTGATGGCTATTAACGAGTGTGTGATTTTGAGAACCTCGTATTTCTGCATCTCACTCATCAAGTACTCCATGGCCTTTCTTGGTATGGTAGTGCATTGTATGCTCAAGATCCTGAGCTTAAGCAAAATTGTGACGATGGAAGGTGTAAAATGTTCGTCTAACTCACTCATGAATTTGAGCTCTTTTAAGTTTGGACAATTTTCCTCGATCAACTTTACTAGAAGCGCATTGGGAGAATCACTGTTCCAAACCATCATGGAACCCCACACATTGAAACACCTTGCAATTTGTGTAGCTAGATGTTTGAGCTGGCAGCTGCATAAATGAATTTCCCATATTATAAACTAAACAATAGGGCTGACGATTGGATGGGTTGGGTCGGATCGAAACAAGTCGTGACACATTATAACCCAAATATTAAATAGGCCGAAATATGTTGAGTCAAAACGGGTAAAGGGTCATTTTTGCCAAAAGCCATACATTTTTACAAAAAAAATTAATGCGTCAAAATGGGTAACAGCCTAACGGGTCCGACCTACTTTAACCCGACCAGACCCATTTTTTTTTCAGGTTGAAACGGGTAACACATTTCGATCCAAAAAAATTAACAAGCCGGATTGGATTGGGTAAATTTTAGGTCGAGTCGGATGGATTAACGAGTTTTGGGTTATAATTGTCCGGCCTACCAAACAAACTACCATATGCAATCTAACTTCAATCTAAGCTAATGATAATCTACGTATATATAAACTCCCTCTATTTTACTCAAATAGACTACGATTGAAAAGTCAAATAATTAAGGAATATACCAATGATATATTAATGTTATTGGAGTTTGTCATAATTAAAAAAATACTTAATCATAACTAATACGATTACAACACAAGTTGAAGATAAAGATGAAAAATTATGAAAATTGTGAGCATGATATTTGAAAGTGTATTCTTTATGTGATATATCATAAAATAATATTGTAGACTCTTTGCCTGAAACTGATAGAATATGAAAGTGTATTCTTTATGTGATATATCATAAAATTGACAAAGACTAGAATGATCTCTAAAATACTCCTATAAAAAATGTTTTATTTAACAAGTTAACTTTTTAGACCGTAGCTTTACTTATGTATACGTTCTTTGAATTGCACTATAAATACTCCGTATAACTTATTTTATAAATAAGAACAACAATATTTATTTGAGACAAACCTAAGAGAAAAATGACTTTTCTTTTGGAATGAGAGGAACAATATGATTTGGTAAAGATATACAAGACATAAATAAGTTTAGTTAATTGATTTATTATATATATATATATATATATATATATAGCTTAGTGTTCTTAGAATATAGCTAGTGTTTTTTTTCATATACTTGACTTTGTGCCCATGCCCTAGGCACGGTTTTTGTAAGGGATCACATAAATTTCTGTTGGGGTAAATAATTATTTCATCCTTTTTCATCCTAAAAAAATACAAACCACTGCCCTCTTTCCATAGAATGTCTAAAGAAGTGAACAACCCCAAGTAAATTTTAAAAATTATATTTCAAAAACATATATATTTTAGTTATCGGGTCTTACCGTTTCTTATCAAGCCAACCTGATAACAACTCATTTTTTATAGTGTCTTATCGTATTGGCTTTATAACGGCCCGAACCTGGTACATATCTAGACCCTATAATTTCGTGTTGTGTTCGTGTTAGCCAATCGTATCGTGTCTCAAATTTCCTCCCCTAATCATGTATTGACACATGCATACATAGAGCCAACAATTTAGTAAAAAAGGGAATATATATATACTCATATTACTTAACATACCACAAGTGAAATGTAATGAATAACGACCATAGGCTTTTCTTCAAGAGATCCCCATTGTTTGTGGATACATTGACCTAATACACATGAAAAATAAAATATCAAGGGCGAAAAAATCGACACAATCAAAGGACTCTCAATGCACAATGTCTATCTCATAAATAATAATCCAATAATTAACACAAAACTTCTCAATGTGAATGTAGCATATACATCTTGTGGTGATGTTAATTTAAGTGAGACGCCCCAAGGTACATCATATTGTGCTTAAACATACAAGGATGAAAGTGGAAGACGAAAAGAAATATAAAAGGAAAGGAAAGTACGAAATTGGATATATAAAATGTAATTTGAAAAAAAAAATTAGTTATACGAAATTTCCTATCCATTTAAGGACTATCAATGTTACAGGATCATTATTAGAAAATAGTTTCTCTTTTTCACACATCACATTAAAACTTTTAAAAAACTACTAAAGGGAACTCTAGTATATTCATGACAAAACAACCAACCATGGTTTGTAGTAAGATCTAACACCACAACCCCACATCATATATGTGGGAAAAGAGTCGAGTAGCCCTCACGGGCGTAGCTCAGTTGGTTAAGGGTTAGTAGATTTGGAATAGGACTAAGGATCGAGTCCTAGCAACCACAGTGTGGGAGTTTCATCCTCGTACTAGGCACAGGTCTTCCTAGCTACTTAATCGCTGAGTCACCGTGATTTTCACTCTCACATTCTAATGGGGCTGGAGTGTGGGGACTCTCAGGGGGATACTTTCCCCTTTTTCGAACGAGAAAAGAGTTGATACTTATGGTTGGCCACCTATTACCGCTCAGTACCCTTGATTATTAATTGACTTTTGGTAGGGCCTATGATGGCGTCAATGACCGAGGTGCTCTTTAGGCTACTACATGGGCATATGTTCCAATTTGAACTCTGAGGCTTCAAGGAAACACGTTGGAATCACAATGTGGGAATAAAGTATTACAACACAGAAATCATATTATTTAAGTTAAAGAGAGTTCCAATCCCACATTTGATACATGTAGAAAAAAGCTTGTTGGTACAACCTTTGAATCCTAGGTCGTCAAGGTCATATGTAGCCACCTAATTTGACGAGCATGAACATCATCCATTGGTATGTGGTAGACTTCTAGGCCCAAATGTTATGTTCTGGTACACTCAACAGGGATATATTCAGGTCGGTCCCTGTGGATAATTTTTTCTTTACACCCCTATATTTATTTGTATTGAAAAATTTTAGGCACGTAATGCATTGAGATACAAAAAATCATGCATTGTGCTGCTAAAATATAAGAAACTTTCATGTATCACGATATACAATTGATGCATTGCGTTGCTTGATTTTGTGTATCACAATTCATGGAATGCTTTTTTCTAATTACGAAAAAATATAGGAGTGTAAAGCAACTAAAAGTTGAAGAGAAGATTGGCCCGTAATTTTTTCAAAAACACATGTACTAGACAAGTCAAAACCCAAATGAAATCAAGAAAATATCACACCGACAAAACATATCTTGAACCCATATAGCATTTTCAACAGCCATTTGGGCTTATGTGGGGGCAATTCAAGCACTTGGGCTCAGGTTGTGACCTATTACTAGAGCTGTCAAACGGGCCGGGCTGAGCCCACCAGGCCTCAATTAAGGGCCGGATCGGCCCAAAATAGTGTCGGACCTCATAGAACTCAAGCCCAGCTCATGCACATTTCGGGCCTATGGGCCAAAAAAAATAACTATTTTTTTAATTAAAAAAACTCACAAATTAGCTAATAAAAGTTATATAACACATCAAAAGTTCAAAACACACATACTTACTAGTCTAACTTACACAATTACAAAGCAAAAGTGCAACCAAAGCAAATATAAATAAAGGTAGTAACTTTAACAATTGAACGAAACGGAAACTAGAAAAACTATAATGTTACAGACGAAAAAAATATACATGTGCTACTTGAAGGGTAAATTTTTCAAAAAATTTATAACCAAATTGAAGTTCATCATACTGTCCACAATTTTTTAATATGTGTTTTCTAAGGATAGACAAAGGTTTTCAGGTTCTAGTTTGTAAAACCATGTTAACTAACAAATGTTCAATTTTTGATTCGCCGGACACAATCTAGCATTTAAATTTTATTTTTTTATCAAGTTTATACTATTGAGGCTTTTTATTAGCTAATATCAGATAGAGATAATTAAATAGATCAGTTTCGATAAAATTACTAACCACAACCATACTAAAATAGATTAGAACTTGGAAGATCAACTCCATTTCCTCTTTGTAAGTGTCACTTCCATCAATTTAGAATATAAGTTTCAACCAAAAAGAGAACAATGATTTGGAAATAGATTATATTGTGTCATAAATTTATCTAATCAAAAGAAAAAAAAGTGGTTTAAATGAATGTCTGATAGAATTTTTCTTTTTAGATTTATGTTTTAGTTTTTAATTTTGTAATTAAGTTTAAGCGTTTAACTTTATGATCGGGCTGGGTCGGGCTTTCGAGCTTTTTTCGTTCAGGCCACACGTCCCACATGCCTGGCGAGCCGGGCCAAAGAGGCCCGCTTTTCGGGCCTTCTAAATTGACACCCAGACCCTTGAGAAAGTCGGGTAGGCTGGACCGAGCCTATGGGCTGGGCTCGATTTTCATAGCTTTACATATTACCCAAATAAAACGAAGAAAAATAAAATTAAGAAAAGGCAAGAAAATGAATCATATCTATCTAAAAAGATCTTGTTTGTTATACAATAGATCTAGCACAAACATAGAACAACATGTCAGATCTTTATAAATTAAAATAATTATATAAACAAAGGTTTAATTCGTAGGTGGATTTTCAAATTTATACCACATTACATTGAGTTTTCCCTAAGTAGAAATTTTATTAACAATTTTGATCGAACATTCAATTATTTTTCAGCTATCAATTGTATTTTCTTTTTGTTCAAATCAACGTGTGTCGAATCACATCAGATCACATATTGTATCAACTTCATTCATACTTTAAACTGTAACATATGACAATAGTAAATAGAAATGTGATTTCCATAAGCATAAAATAGAGAGATTATGACCAAGAGAACAATTGAAATGGTGTAATTTTTTTAGAAACAAATAAGCGAAAATCTTCTAGATAACAAGATTTCGAGATCACGTGTATGACTCGTCTTATTTGGAATTCTTTTTAACAAATGTAAATTATTCGAAACTAAAATAACCAAAAACAACGAGAACGAGAGTAAGTGATACATAAATTATGAAAGAGGGAGTTTATTTACCATCAGAGTGTTGCGGCCAGTGTACTTGTGAATAGGCTATGTGTTCGAAGGAGCGGCGAGGGAGAAGAGAAACAACCCTAAATGGGCTTCGATACATAAAATTGTGAATACAAGTAAGTCATTCAAGTCTTTTTATACACAAAAATGACAACTGACAAAAGCGAAATCCCTAAACAAATTCACAAATGTATGCACGTGTTAAACACATGTAAAAACCAAGGAAAAATTGCAAAATAAATCCTTATATTATGAACATATTTGGATTATTTTACCTCTAATATCTTTTTGGTTTTAAAGCTAGTCAATTTTTTCTTAATTTACGTCCATCTCTCTAACGCTTGTTAAATGGAAGGCGTTAAGTTTCCATGTGCATTAGATGAGACCTTTTGAAGACTGACCACCTAGTATCCACTGTGGGGAGAGAGAGGGAGACAGAGATAAGTCAATAGCTTAACGCAATGTATGGACTTAATATGATTATAGGGCATAATCCGATAGGGTAAACTACAACATTGGTCTTGTACCTTTTGCAAATATAGGAAAAAGTACATATGCACAGTTTTGAAAATTTTGATCCTTGTACCAAAATATTTAAACATTAATGGTCATACCGTCCAACTCCGTTAATTTTATACCATTAAATGTCTTAATACAAGGAACACCTATTTTTTATAGGGCAAAATGGTGAATGGTCAACTCATATTTCCCTTCTTCATGGTCGTCTTGCAAGCATTCCTTTGGAAAACACATGGATGAAAGAGCACTATAGTAATGGCTTTATCGCAGTGCTTAACTACATTCATCATCTTCTTCCTAAAGTGTGTAGCCACCAACCATGGCCAAAATGATGTCGCCAATAAATTCTCAATTTTTTTGGTGACCGAAAAGAGAAAGGGGGTGAGAGAAGGGATGATGGGAGGAAGGGGATCTTCAAACAGCAAAAACAAAATACATATTATCTTCGATCCTGGTGAGGTTAAGAGAAGGATGCCACCATGGGTATGGAAGGGAGGCAGAGAGAATGGGGGAGGGAAAAAATATAATAGAATAGGTAGTTAGGATGGGGTGTACAGAGTAAAGTGGGAAATTTGATTAAATTGGTGGGGCGTAGATAGTATATTTTGGGGGTGTATATAGCCCCATTTTGGTATAAATCTTTCAATTGAAGAGGAAATTGTGAGTTTGTGATTATTATTATTTTTTAATTCTCTTTTGACCATCTTGACTCTAAAAAAGCATGCTCTTCATGTGAAAGTGCTTAACGATTAAGAATTAACAGAATTGGACGGAATAACTAATCGTGTTCAATTGTTTTTTACTAGGACTTTTCCTCAAATTCATAAAATGTACATGGACCATTAGTGAAGTTTACCCTAGTCATGTATGCCAAATTGCCAACAGATTGCTATGACCTTAACATGATAAGCCCCCACTAATTATGTTTTGTACATCGGAAACAAATTAGAAACAATCACATAGTATAACCAGATCAATCAAAGAGAATAGACAGAGAGGTTGAGGTCAACAGACTATTAAAATTTTATTAATACCAACCTTGTGCACCTTGTGGAGTTACAATTATATATAAGGATACAATATCAAACCATAAATCTACTTAAAGAAGGAAGCATAAAATTTGTTCTGCCGCACGAATGTGGTTGTGTTACTCCATGTGACCTGATCGTCTTGTCACAATGCGGTCGCTTTCATTTCCTGAACGGGACACTTCATCTTCTGCCAATATAACACAGTCGCACGACGCAACCACTTAAAGTACTAGGAGTCTTCCGAAAACTGACGTGGTCACCTTGTCCCTAGCGATGCGACCTCTTTGTTTGACGCAGTCGCCTTGTCCAAAAATGAAGTGACCGCTTTCGTGCGATAAACCTAAAAGTCTATTCGTTAGAAAATCGAGTAAATTAGTGTAGATATTTCAATGAATAAAATAAAATTTGACTCTAAATAATTGTATCGGTTTACGTCATAATGACATAATCTATATACAATTAAAAATAATAATGCAATTAGTAAATCTAAACCATAGATGATGAATTTGCATCTTAACATATTATAATAAATTAATAATCAAGTATAACAATTAAGAGACATATTAATGTGATTGAAGTTGGTCATAATTACAAAAATAAATAATAACAATCAATATTCCTACATCACAAGTAGAGGGTAAAGAAGAAAGATTATGAAAGTTGTTGGATGAGAGATATTATGAAAGATTATGAAAGATTATGAAAGTTGTCTTGGTTAAATGAGACACGACTGACCTAATTTTATCTCGTAAAAATTCTTTCTTATTTGGTAAGTCTTTATTTGATAAGATATTGTCCTTCTTCATTGCACTAACATACTAATCTTGTCCTCAAGTATCGAAGATAACTCAATTACTTGAAATGCAGAAAAGCATGGTGAGTGTGAGAACTCAAACCCATTACTTGTATAACATCATTATAACATGCTTAACGTATTACTTAACATGTTAGAGAGTTCATATTGTTCATATCATGCTTGCATTAGATTTGTTACGATCATAGTCGTTTGAATGTCTTCTATGCGTTGCATGCTTTGTCGTTAATGCTTTGAGTATTCATCTTAGCATGTTAGCACTTAACTAATTCTCTTTCGAGTCTTAGTACCTTGCATATATGACTTATAGCATTCATCTTGATCATAGTATGCTTGGTTGAAAGTTTAGAAGCTTTGTTGCTTCATTTGAGTCTTAGCGTTTGCCCTTGTTGCTTGTATTGCTTGTGTTTCGTCTTTCTTGATGTTCATTTGAGTTCTAGGCCAAGTATTCAAGTCATATTCATGCTTAAACAAACCTTATTCATGCCCAATTCGTTCTAGTTTGAGTTGTGTTTGAATCGTGTTTGATTCGTTGGCCATTCGTCACATGTTTCGAGCCTTGTTTTAACTTGTTTCAGATGTTGTTCGAGTGTGTTTCCGACTTGTTTTGAGTTAGGTTACACCTTAGAATGGTTGCCCATCAGTTTGAGACCATTTAGGACAAGTTTAGACAATGTTCAAGGGCTGAACCTCGCGCTCGCATCGAATTTTGGTCGTTAGCTCGCGGAACAGTGCTGGGAGCACACAAAAATGGGCATGCCTTGCTGAACAGGACCATAAACTCGCATGGTCCAAAGGGGAAGCGACTGCTTTGCCAAGTTTTACACAATACATGATTTTTCTACATTTTTTATTTTGTGAACCATTAACCCATTAAACCCCCCATCCGTAGTGACCTTAATCCCTCATAATAGGCCCTAACTAAAGTTTTCTTAAGCCTAATCTCATTCATCCTCCATTAGACATGTGGATTTCCATTCACTCTTCTTGTGACATGTGGATTTCCACCCACATTTGCATGTCATATATAAGCTTCCCTCCTTTATGATCAGCCATTAAACCCCCCATTGCAGTAAATTTCTTCTCTCTCTTCCCAAGATCTTGTGTGTGAATGGTGAGGGGAGATTAGTGTGTGTTTCCTTCATAACTTGAGCTCCCGAACTCCGATTGCCAATCTGAGACCATCAAATTGAAGATACTGACGAGGAGCACGATTCTATCCAATTAGATTTTGTTCATTTTGTCTTTTTCCTTGGTGTAACGTAAGTTATTGGTTTCCCTTAGGATGTATGCTAGAAATGCCATGCTATCCCCTTTTTCTCATGATTCTCATGCTCCTACCATGCCTATACCATGTTCGATGATGATTTGAGTTTATGGGATTTTGAGTGATATACTAATCTTGTTGTTTTTGTCCTAATCCTAGAATTAAATGTGTTCTATGCCCCATTTCGAATAATTATTGTTCTTGAACTATTGACTTTTGACAACTTTTAGAGATTATGATTCTAGGGTTCCATAAATTATGAATTGTTCATCTTGTTGTTTTGGTCCTAAGCCTAGAGTAAAATGTGTTCTATGATTTGTTTGGACTAACTATTGTTCTTGGACCATTTACTTTTAATAACTTTTAGAAATTGAGACTATAGGGTTCCATAAATTATGAATTGATAATAATCATTAGCTATGGTTATTATTTGGATTAATGGCCGAGTCTATCCAATACGAGAATTTAGAAAAGAGTTTATAATGCATTTAGTGTTTAAACTCTATATGATGAATTTATAGAGACGACTCAACGGAGTCTATTTTAGTGAGCCATTGAACAATAGCGGCTAAATGATTAATCCCTATGACGTTCTAAATACGTTTGACTAATAATATTAATTCTAGACTCTTGAATTGGATTGATTACCATGCTTAACTTAAATGTCAAATAATAGAATGCCTATTTGACATGTTGAGTTCGCTCTTGTCGAACTCAATCCTACTTGATTATTGATGATAATTATTACTTGTCATGAACGAGATCGCTCTTGTCGACCTCGTTCTCTAATCGAGAATCTGTTAAGTAAACACTACTTGACATTTGCATGAGTCCAGCTGGCATACTTGTCCTTGTACACACACGGCTCCATTGCGGCCGCAGTGGGGAAATAACACCTTTGTTGTAACCATTAGAGCGTATTGGTATGTCTATCTCGGGCATCTAATCAGAAGGTCGATGTATTCATAACCATCTGACACCTCACATTCCAGATAACGCTTGTATGCAGGAACTACGTAGCCGTATCGGCTCTCCATATATCCTTATTCTATATGATTTAATTACGAGCACCTATGTGAAACAATGTCCATCTTGGATATATGATATGCATGCTTATGAGATGATATCTTGTCTTGTACGTTGCATATTGCCATGACATGCATGATTGATAGCTTACAAGTCTTTATGACTTACCCATTCCCCTTTACTGCTTTAGATCCTAGCAAAGCAGGTCCTTCTTGCTGAGGCTTGCAGTGTTTGTGTTTCCTCTATTCCTCTTTTGGTCCGACGTTGCACTTGAAGGGTCGGTTTCGACGTCCTCTTCCTTTCTTTTGAAATTTTCAAGGACGAAGGGTTTTAAAGCAAGTCAATTTTTTTTATGGAAGCAGGGACGGTACCCTGCAGAGTTTTATTGATATAAGAAAATAAGTACAAACTTGTGGGGGACAACCAACCTTGCCCTTATAAATGGGAGGATTGAGGAGACTGACCTCGAAAAAGAAATACAACTTATAGCACAAAAAATTAAGAGAGCCTACGACGAATGTAAGGAGTGCCATTAGCATCCAAAATAAAAGAATCACGAATACAAGAGGGCAAGTCACAAACATCTCTAAATTGAGTCGAAGTTAAAGAATCACATCCCAAATTAGCCAGCAAATCTGCAACTGTGTTTGCTTCCGTGTAGCAGTGACAAATGTCAAGATCCAGCTCCCTTTGAATGGTACGAATACTATGAAGGATAGACCAACATTTCCAAGGGAAGGAATGAGAAGAAGAAAGGCAACCCACAAGAACTTTAGAATCCAGCTCCACTACAGCTCCACGAAAACCAGCATCTTTAATCCATTTCACTCCCTCAAATAAAGCCTTAGCTTCAGTAATAGTATTCGAAGCAGAATCATAATGCGAAGAATAAGCATAAATAAATTTTCCAGAAGAATCGCGAACAATGCCACCACCTTCACAAATACCAGGATTGCCACGAGAGGCCCCATCAGAATTAAGCTTAACCAAAGAAGAAGGAGGACGCATCCAACGAATAATCTGAATCCTTGGTTGAGCAATAAGGGTTGAATTATGATTAGTGGAGAAGGCAGCCTTAATGGCAGATAAGTCTTGACGAATAGTGTGAATTAAGGTCAAAGAAGATTGACCATGACCTTAAAAAAAGAAGGCATTTCTATTCTTCCAAATATTCCATAAAATCAGAGATGGAAGAACAACATGGGCCAAGGAAGGCTTGACAAAAAGCCACCAAGAAAGGCAAACCTGGGAAATAGAAGAGGGCCGAAAAGTGACCTGATAATCAGCACAAAATGTAGACCAAATATATGATGCAGAAGGAGATTTCAGGAAGACATGGTTGAAGGTCTCAGATTGACTAGAAGTGCAACATCGACATTTGGAAACCATGTGAAATCCCTTTTTCAAGAGAGCTTCATCTATGGGGAGCTTACGATGAAAAAGCCTCCACATGAAAATACTAATTTGCCGAGGAACTTTAGGGTGCCAATAAAATTTAGAGGTTAATAAAATAGGTTTTAGAACCCTGAGTTGCTACCAAGCCGAAGTAAGGGAGAAACGGCCCGTAGATGTGAGGGTCCAGCAGGGAGAATCGTCAATATCCTGAAAGAGAGAAATCTGGTTTCTGATACGATGCAAATCAGAAGGCTGGAGACGGGCAGCAATAGCGGGTGCAATAGATAAATCATCTTGAAAGAGTTCTCGCACCGTAGAGGTCTGAATAGATTGGGGTCTGGAAACAAGACCACCGTCCAGCCACTTATCAAACCAGGGAGAGCAATTACCCTTACCCACTAGCCAAAGAAGATGTTGCTCGACAAATGGCCGTGAATCAATCATGCGACACCAAACATGAGAGCCCCTAATAGAGACCTGAGTAGGATGATGATGAGAGCAATACTTGGCCATGAGAAACTGAGACCAAAGAGTTTTTTTGGTGCAAAATCGCCACCAAATACTAGACGAATAGGCTCGAACCACATCCTGTAAAAAACGAATCCCAGCTCCTCCCTCAGAGACATGAGTGCAGCATTGAGACCAAGAAATCCAATGAAATCGCTGGTGATGATCAATATGGCCCCAAAAAAAATTATCTAACATTTTTTCCACCATGCGAATAACGGACTTAGTAGGATCAAGAGCTGCAATATGATAAGCAGTAATGGAATGAAGGACCGAATTGATGAGGGTTATCTTACCAGCCGCAGATAATAATGCACCAAACCACGATTCAATTCGATATCTGATTTTTAAAATTAGCGAATCAAAATATCTTTTCAGTTTTCGCCCACAAAATAAGGTGTAACGACCCGACCCGGACTCCAACACGAAATCCCAAGGTCGTGCCACTGAAACTAACATAAGATGAGGAGAAGCACTTGTTAAACAGTAGTGCGAGTCCAACAGTCGAGCTAACAAGCTCTAAACATGAACATAAAGCCGCACTAAAATACGGTATTTCAAAAATCGAATCAGCAGAAGCAATAAGAAAAGAAGTCCCAAGCTATGAAGCTCGAAACCAACGACCATGAAACCAAGAGAGACATTATCTCTCAAAGGAGGAAAAACAAAACCTGCGTGCCGCAATATTGCAGACGCTGAACAAACCATTGGCACTCCAGACCGGCGTTTCAACAAAGAACCAACCTGATATATCAATTACCCAACGGCTAAAGCATACCGGGATCAACCAACAACTATAACAAGTAGGATAAAGAAATGCCCCAAAGCTACTGCGTGTCCAGGAGACAACTGAAATAAATACGAAAACCACGAACAAGGCACGACACAACACGTCGGCCCAAGAAAGAATCAATACAAATACCCCAGTATTCTACCCGACTGTAAAGTCTAAATAACTTTACCAAAATGTCGATCTCACAAGAATAGCAAAGTACATGATATTAATGACAATGCTATAAAGGAACAGGACTCCACAAGCTGCTACTCGGGAATGTTGGCTGTTACAACACGAACCACACAATCTAATCTCGATATATCGATCAGCTACGCACTGCTATAGACATGATCTACTCGACCTCAACGCGGCTACCAATTACTGCAACTGGAAAACAAAGTACGTGATGAGTCATAATGACCCAGTATGCTACTACAAGAGATATGTAACATATAATTATGTAACATAAAATAATCATCATGCCATTTTACAAATGACAGAAAAACCCGTGAAGATGCGTCGTATCATTTAGATACTCCACAAGAAAACCATTTCTTCTCACTTACTAAACCGTCCAAATGAACCAGGGTGTAATTCCCTGTTCAAACACAAATCAAATGAATTAGAAGGTAGTTCCCACAAAACATCATATGCAAGTATATATATCATCATATATACTAATCAAGCTATTCATATAATCATCACGTATAAGGGTGCATATTTATATATATACACCTATATCAGTATGTATATCTTTATATATACATATCAAATCTCCCATATAATCATCATGTATAAGAGTGCATATCTATATATATACACATCAAATCTTTCATATATATATCTCATGTATAAGTATGTATATCTCTATATATACATATCAATTCTCTCATATATTAGTCATGTATAAGCGTGCATATGTATATACACATCTCAAGTCTACCATATAACATCAGCCAATCCAAACATGGTCAATAAGATCTCATGTCCACTAACACTTTGTTATCACATAAGTGCCCATAGTAAGCCACATAAAGGATAGAGAAGATACCAAATCAATGTCGTTGTGTCGCTCCTGCAATCACAACTGTTAATCATATCGTGCCAGTGATATCCGTGTTCAGGCATCAAAGTACTGAGCTCTCTTCTCGGGTCCGAGTTCTCTTCTCGAGAAAAATAGCACTAGCCAATGCGCTCTTTTGGTTACGACAAAGGGGGCTACTTCCCCACTGTAGCTAGCAGTGGAGGTGTGTGTGAAACCCGAATCCGGTACGGCGATACATTGCAACCACGAATCCCATAATTCGTGAAGACAATGCATCGTCCCACCATTAACGTAAAAACTCAAGTAATGCCAGCTGGATTTATATGCAATGCACAAGTAAATGTTTACTTGCAAATTCTCAAGTAGATATACAGATCTACTAAACTCATACGATTATGCACATTGTTACAATAATCATAAAACCACAATAGGAGCTCATTTGAGTCTCTAAATCAGAAGGGTCAAGTTGTCCACTCAATTCAATCCAAGTTCCAAAAGCTAGTAATCTAGTTAAATGGATTCTACAAGTTGTAGGATCTCACCACGATCCACATAAGGTTCAATTGTTCCTTAAGCTCAACTTCGTTGAGTCTTCACTACAATTCATCCCAAATAGGTTATAAATGCTATTTGCATTTCTAACCCTTTTCTAAGTTCTCAGTTCAAGCATAGCTAGGTTCTTGTCTCATTAAGAAACTCTAGATCAACCGTTCACAATTTCACCTATTAGTGAAATATAGATTCAACACAAGTTGGTGAATCAATTCTCAATGAAACCATAGAGTAATCAAAAGCAGATTATGCTACGAGTCAATTACACAATATGCCTTATAAGTCATATCATTAAGTATGAAAACTCAATTCCTAACAAGTATCACAATTATGTTTTCATAAGTCATAATATCTAGTAAGCATAGAATGTTTATTTCTAGCATAAATTCCAAGTTAAGTGGATAACTTAACAAATAATAAACCACACAAGCATAGAAATTCATTTCTTTTATGAATCTAGGTTAAACCCATAACTTAACAAGTAGCAAATCATATCATCCCCCAAGAATTCATTGATGGTCTAGGATCAAATAAAAAGTCAGATTATATTCACTAAAACTCATTCTAGAATGATCATTCATTCTATATTCCCAAATCCATTATGGTTCATGTATTATCTATAAACCACACTTGGCATGTTCAAATATTGTGATCCACACACATATTAGATACTAGACATGTTAAGGTGTTATTCACCATTTTGAATCATTCAATTCAGACCAATAATCATTAATTTATGGTCAGCACAAAGACAAGTCATTTTCCAGATTTTCTGTTATAACTCATTCTGCACAGTCAACTTGTAAGTTCAACCATTAATTCCTCACAACTCCAAAGGAGGTGATTCGTTCTTTGTCTGAAACTAGACTGTTAAGAATATATTTTAGCCTTTTAAACTACTCCAGTATGACTTGTATTCATCAAGATACATCCCCTCGAAGTTCATGTTTAAAACCTGAGTATCTGTTGTGGTTCATTCTGCATGTCTATCATACAAAATTTACCAAATATTTATCGTTACTCCAAATGTTATAAACTTTACATTTTTAGAAACTAGACTCTATGAGCTAGAATTTAACCATTTTAAAACACTCCATTAGGATATGTATTCATCAAAATATGACCACTTCAATTTCACGTTAGCAGATTATCTTTCTGGTAACAGCTTACTGGAACAGCCACCAATTGTGACTAATGAAACATACTTCCCGAGCTCCAAAATTTATGAAACTTTACAGAGAGTTACCTAATATGTATAGGTATAGCATACGCAATTTTTAGAAAAATCCCTTTAGTAGATTAGTACCAGACTTTTCCCGAAATTTACCCAAAATAGAGACTGAATTTGTATGGTTTATTTTCCAACAAGTTCATGAACAATAACGATTCCAAATCAAAGCTTGAACATATTTCAAACTAAACCCAAGACCAAAATCATCAAGTCAAGATCCATGGAAAAGTTTCCAGATTTCATAGAAACATCAAAACGTTTTATAGACTTGATAAGACTCTTCCTTAGCATGATCTAAGCAAGATTGGTGAAGAAACAAGCAAGGTGGTTTAGTAACGTATCTCAGATCTGAAATTCAAACTTATATGAAACTTGAAATAGATAGATGGGAAATGATCTCCTCGACAAGATCTTTCCAACGGTGGTCTCGGCTCGTCGATTGGTTGGCCGAAGCTCCGGTAATCGCCGGAACACTCCAAGAACCCATCTCTCTCTCTCTCTCTCTCTATGTTTGACCGTTTGGAGAGATAACGATGTGAACAAAAAATCAGATTAGAAATGAATGAAGAGATGTCTTGAGGTTTATATACTCCCAAGGGAAGGTCAAAGGTTCAAAATACCCTTATAAAAGATAAAGGAGGGATTTATATTAAGGGTACAATAGGAAATTTCATCAAGACACGTCATAAAAGACTGCCGGTAGTGCAGTCCAAAGTCTGCTGGTAGTGCAGCTCAAGGTCTACCAGTGGCAGCTCAAGGTCTACCGGTGGCAGCTCAAGGTCCACCGGTGGCAGCAGTGCGCGGCTATCTTCCGTTGGCTCCCATTTGCACACCGTTTGACGAAATGACGTGATCTCTTCGCCAAGGTGACCCTAAGGACTTAAACTAAAAGCCTTGAAAGTCTCAATTCAAACTAAAACCATCTAGTATGATATTTCGAACAAAACGATTCAGTCACGTACCATATTTGATCCGTAACTAACAAATGTGAACGAAATCACACGGAACAAACTAAAGATCAAAACAATGATCGAGCAAGTATACATACTTATTTTAAAGTATGTTAAAAGCCTAATAAAGAATCTCAAACTCATACTCAAACTTAATTTAGAATTAAGTCCCTCAAAAATACGAAAGGCGAAACGTTTACGAAACGTGAATTGTGAAACCAAACTTACGACGACGACTATACTTTGAACGTCGTAACCTCATGCAAACATTATAGACATAAGAATAAGGATATTAAATGTATCCAAGTGAGTACACGAAGACCTAGGATCCCTCAATGGTCTTGATAAGAAAGAAGTACGAAACCATTTTATCAAATCAATACTTAAAGATTTGGGGTCTTACATCCTCCCTACCTTGAAAGAATTCGTCCTCGAATTCACAATTCCATAAATCGTACCACAAGGTCGACTCTTTGACCTACTAACATAATCAAGGCGACCACCATGGTGTGTCTCCTATCTTAGGGTAACCCATTATATCAACTCAATTCAATCTCAATGTCGAGTCCTGCTTAATTCTCGACAAAAGTACAACTTTCAAACCAAATTTCTCTGGGCTCAAAATAATACTCCGGTGATAAACGAATCTCTATCGTTCATCATATTCTCACACATTAAACATGTACTTGATCATGCAATTAACATCTATCTCAGGATCATACTCATATATTATTAAGAGCATTTACCATGTAATATTACTCATTCGAACAAGCATTGCAAGCTCAACTTTTACAAACTACACATGTAAGGACAGCTTATAGCAAGACATCACATTCATAGCACAACTTTCATATACATAATGTACATATTTGCACGAGTATATCAATACACCATTTGTTGTTCCATTCCATTTTGGTAATGGGTTCGGTCAATTTCAAATCTAATTCATACCATTCTAGTTCTCCGACGAATACCTCTTGATAATCAAGTCAGGGGCCCTCTGAAGTGGCTTCAAAAGCTTTCGTCGTATAGGATGCGGGGTGTTCATGAATCACATAAAAGCATCCTTTATATCGGTCTCAAGAATACAAATTATAAGCACATATAGGCATGGCATCAACATCATGCAACATAGCATATTAATTTACTATGTATGTAAACCAAGTATGGAATATTCATACTATTAACTACCTATCAATGGCAGATAAAATACATTATACAAGGCTAATACACTATCAATGTATTAGACTAATAACGAGACAATACAACACTTCAAGATTTACTAGGTAGCATATTCTTACTAACTAGTATACAACAATCCTTTTAAGTCAAACCGTATACGGGTCGATAACCAATCCAACCAATCATCACGTGATCACCTACTGGCCAATCACACAGTTCCAACATATCATGAGGAAGTATCACCTTGATCAAGGTAATCCCCCAAATACTAAAACACAACCATTGGGAAAGAGTTCTCAAATTCCCCAACACAAGTAATACAAGAACTGGTGATTAAGTACTACCATAACTATATACACCTATATAGTAATCTATGAAATACTAATAGGTACTACGGGAGGCTTAACCACTCCGCTCTCAAAACGTATTACAACGAACTTTCGTCATAATGATTAACACGACGATAACCATTGGGACCGACAGTCTAACTTCTCTGATTCCTAAAAATGGAATAAGAAACAGCAGCTCTACTAAAATGCAGCACCCACTCTTGGTATAACTGCAACTCATAAGCAATATAGGAGAAATATAATACTCCTAGACACAAGCCTTCACTCACAGAAATCTTGACCAAACGAACTTAGTACACCAAGTCGTATGCTTGTACCAAATAATATGCCAATAAGGCATTATAAATAACACTCGACGGTAAATACTCGACGATAACCCAAACCCAACCTAGGCCATGGAACTTATCCTGGCTTATAGCTAACATAAGCTCTGATACCAACTGTAACGACCCGACCCGGATTCCAACACGAAATCCCAAGGTCATGCCGCTGAAACTAACATAAGATAAGGAGAAGCACTTGTTAAACAGTAGTGCGAGTCCAACAGTCGAGCTAACAAGCTCTAAACATGAACATAAAGCCGCACTAAAATACGTTATTTCAAAAATTGAATCAACGGAAGCAATAAGAAAAGAAGTCCCAAGCTATGAAGTTCGAAACCAACGACCATGAAACCAAGAGAGACATTATCTCTCAAAGGAGGAAAAACAAAACTCGCGTGCCGCAACATTGCAGACGCTGAACAAACCATCGGCACTCCAGGCCGGCATTTCAACAAAGAACCAACCTGATATATCAATTTCCCAACGGCTAAAGCATACCGGGGTCAACCAACAACTATAACAAGTAGGATAAAAAATGCCCCAAAGCTACTGCGTGTCCGGGAGACAACTGAAATAAATACGAAAACCACGAACAAGGCACGACACAACACGTCGGCCCAAGAAAGAATCAATACAAATACCCCAGTATTCTACCCGACTGTAAAGTCTAAATAACTTTACCAAAATGTCGATCTCACAAGAATAGCAACACGAACAAGCTGCTACTCGGGAATGTCGGCTGTTACAACACGAACCACACAATCTAATCTCGATCTATCGATCAGCTACGCACTGCTATAGACATGATCTACTCGACCTCAACGCGGCTACCAATTACTGTAACTGGAAAACAAAGTACGGGATGAGTCATAATGACCCAATACGCTACTACAAGAGATATGTAACATAAAAATAATCATCATGCCATTTTACAAATGACAGAAAAACCCGTGAAGAGGCGTCGTATCATTTAGATACTCCACAAGAAAACCATTTCTTCTCACTTACCCTTATAAAAGATAAAGGAGGGATTTATATTAAGGGTACAATAGGAAATTTCATCAAGACACGTCATAAAAGACTGCCGGTAGTGCAGTCCAAAGTCTTCTGGTAGTGCAGCTCAAGGTCTAGCGGTAGCAGCTCAAGGTCTTCCGGTGGCAGCTCAAGGTCTACCGGTGGCAGCAGCGCGCGACTATCTTCCGATGGCTCCCATTTTGCACACCGTTCGACGAAATGGCATGATTTCTTCGCCAAGCTGACCCTAAGGACTTAAACTAAAAGCCTTAAAAGTCTCAATTCAAACTGAAACCATCTAGTATGATATTTGAACAAAAAGATTCAGTCGCGTACCATATTTGATCTGTAACTAACAAATGTGAACGAAATCACACGGAACAAACTAACGATCGAAACAATGATCGAGCAAGTATACATACTTATTTTAAAGTATGTTAAAAGACTAATAAAGTCTCAAACTCATACTCAAACTTAATTTAGAATTAAGTCCCTCAAAAATAAGAAAGGCGAAACGTTTACGAAACGTGAATCGTGAAACCAAACTTACGACGACGACTATAATTTGAACGTCGTAACCTCATGGAAACATTATATATATAAGAATAAGGATATTAAATGTATCCAAGTGAGTACACGAAGACCTAGGATCCCTCAAAGGTCTCGATAAGAAAGAAGTACGAAACCATTTTATCAAATCAATACTTAAAGATTCGGGGTCTTACATAAGGGGCATCCTAGATAAATAAGAGGGAATTCCTTACGAATATAGACCAAAAGGGAAGCAATAGAAAGAACCCGATCAGGAGGAAGCTTGGAAGAAACAGTAAAACTGCATTTGCTAGAGTTGACTGAGTGGCTTGAAAGCTGCTCATAATGAGAGATAAGTTGCCGATGCCTTAAGAGAGATGGAGTACTGCCATTACAAAAAATTATGATATCGTCTGCAAACGCCAAGTGAGAAATGATAGGGCAGCCACTAGCCGATGAGAAAGCAAGATGAGGATGAGAAGAGTGCAAATCATTTAAACTCCGACTAAGAACCTCGGCCGCAAAGATGAGGATCACATTGGCGAAGCCCTCTAGAAGAAGGGAAGAAACCAGAAGGGGAGCCATTAACCAATACCGAAAACCAATTATTGGAGATGAGGCGCCAAACCATATCAATAAAAGTCTCACAAAAACCAAAACGACGGAGCACTTTAATGAGAAAAAACCAGTCAACTCTATCAAAGGCTTTGGACATATCCAGCTTCAAAATAATGTTGGAACCATCAATCTTCTTATTAAGGGAAGTCATTAATTCTTGCGCAAGAAGGATGTTGTCTTGAATAATACGCCCTTTGACAAAACCACTTTGATTCAGAGAAATAATATCTGGGAGAATATCAGCAAGGCGAGAAGCAATGATCTTTGAGATGACTTTGTTACTGAAGTTGCAATGATTAATAGGCCTGAAGTCGAAAATGAAGAAGCATTGTAAGTTTTAGGAATAGTGACAATAAGAGTGCTAGTCCAACTACGCGGCAGGGAAAACCCAGAAAAGAACTCCAAAATAGCAGCATGAAGATCTGTACCAATAATATCCCAACAATGGGAAAAAAAATAAACCAGAGAAACCATCCGGGCCAGCAGCACGATCACCATTCATAGAAAAAACTACAGTCTTGACCTCATCCAAGGACGGATAGGCAGCAAGAGAAGAGTTCATATAACTAGTGATGAGAGAGGGAATAGAGGAAATAAGCTCATTAATAAAGGTGGGAGTAGTCTGAAGTTGAGACTGAAAATGATGAATAGCCTGATCCCTAATGCCCGAATCAGAAGAAATCACCTGGCCATCAGAGCCTACTATGGCGTGAATGTGTAATTTACGACGAGCCTGTTTAATAGAAGCATGAAAAAATTTGGTGTTGCCATCACCTTCTTTAAGCCACGTAATTCTAGATTTTTGGCGCCAATAATTTTCCTCAATTTGGAGAGCTCGCTTAAGATTAGCATGGGCCTGGTTCATAAAAGCTCTATTCTCAGGGGTTCTCGATGCCTCAAAAAGAAATTCCAATCGCTGAACCTCATCTTCAGCATGTTGGATATTGGTGAAAATATTACCAAAGACATCTTTATTCCATAATTTTAATGCTTGCTTGCAGAGCGCAAGCTTTTTGGCAAAAACAAATAAAGGCTTACCCTCAATAGGCTGCTGCCAAGTAGTCTGAATAAGAGGGAGAAAGGCAAGATGAGATGTCCATACATTAAGAAAACGGAAAGAAGAAGGATGCTTGGTACTGTCCAGAGTAATGCTAGTAAGAAGAGGAGCATGTCTGAGCAGGCACGACCCAGATGACGAACAGAAAAAGCATGAAAAAATTAATGCCATGAAAAATTACAAAACATACGATCAGTGCGCTAAAAAATAGATGCTTCACCATCTCGAGATTTCCACCAAGTGAAGTTGCTGCCTCATTTAGACTATGCTTGGGAATGTGTTTAGAACTTGTACTTGTTTCTTTTATTTAACTACTTGTAGTGTTATCACTTAGAATACTTGTAATCCATTTGATGCCGGCAATGTGTAAGCCGAGCTTTGGTTATCATTTTGATTAGTTCACTACGTATAAGTCTTCCGCTGAGCATCCTATTAGCTCTTATTTAATTCTTAACCATTAACTATTAGCTTGGGTTCCAGCATGTAGAGTCGCCGATGACTTGATTTAATTGCTTAACTATTCTAGAGAGGTTCTTGAAGATGAAGCCTCCATCTTTTTCGGGAGAGGCGGATGCTAGTATAGCCGAGTTATGGCTAGAAGATTTTAAGAAGATCTTTGCAGCTCTAGACTGCACGGATGAAGAGAATGTGGTGTTAGCTGTTTATAAGCTAAGGGGAGCCGCTAATCATTGGTGGGAAGTTCTACACGCTAGTTTGAAGATTGATCGGGTGGCACAGGTGTGGCCTAACTTTGAGACATAGTTTAGGGCTTCTTATGTTCATAATGTGGTTAGACAGCAGAGAGAGAAAGAGTTCCAGGAGCTAGAGCAATGATCTATGTCTGTAGCTAAGTATTCTTCTAATTTTACTAAGTTATCCCGTTATTGTGCACATCTGGTGCTGGATGAAAAACACAAGACCCATAGGTTCGTGAAAGGGTTGAAGATCGAGTGAGTATAGGAAATAGTTATTTTCTCTACAGTTGGCAGATTATCAGAGTGCGGTGGATCATGCTTATGAGATTGAGCGGGACATTAAGGAGCACAGGCAGAAGCCTTCCGTGCAAGCTTCTCGGCAGCAGTCTTTGCAGGCGACTGGTAGAGGTCAACCTTCTCGGAATCGGTCTGGCTATCAGGGTAATCGTCGCAATGGTGGTCATAATAGGCAGCAATCTAGTGGACATAATAGGCGTCCGTCTGAGAGTCGTGGTAGTGGTGCTCCTCCTCCCCAAGGGCAGCAAACTTAGGGTAGTGGACCATTGATTTGTTCTTTCTGTAACAAGATTGGACATTCTAGTAAGAAGTACAGAACCAGGCTTGGTACTTGTCTTAGTTGTGGAGATCCTAGTCATCAGCTCAAAGACTATCCTAAGTCTAGAGCAGCTCAGTGCATGGGGTCAGTTCAGCAATCTGTGTCTAAGAGGGACAGTGAAGGGCGCCCTAAGGCGCAGGCTCGTGTTTTCGCGCTTGATCAGTAAGGTGTCCCCTAGTCTACTTCTGTGATCAGAGGTATTCTCTTAGTCTTCGGTCATCCTACTCGAATTCTTATAGATATGGGTTCTACTCATTCTTATGTTGCATCACATTTCTTAGAGCATTTATGTGTATTGCCTGCCTAGTTGCCTTATGTGCTAGACGTGTCTACACCATTGGGTGATTGCTTATTGGCGTTTGACGTCTATAAAGACTGTGATGTGCTTGTTAATGCTCGAGTCTTGCATGCTGATTTGGTAGTATTGCCTATTCGAGACTTTGATGTGATTCTTTGAATGGATTTGCTATGTGTACATCATGATTTAATTGATTGCCGACGTTAGAGAGTAACTTTGGCAATGCCCGGTATTCCGGAGTTTGTGCTTTCGGGTGATCATGCTATGAATGGTGTTCATATTATTTCTGCCTTGTGGGCTAGACAACTTTTATCACGTGGGTGTACGGGGAATTTAGCTTGTGTATTGATACTAGCATGTCTACTGCTAAGTTAGAAGATATTTTGGTAGTTAATGAGTTTCCTGATGTCTTTTCTACTGAGTATGCTTTACCTCCCGACCGAGAGCTAGAGTTTTGTATTGAGCTATTACCAAGGACTTCTGCCATTTGACCAGGGTTGATTTTTAACTTCTTTGCACGAGAAATATCAACTTCTTAAGGGTTTTTGTATTTGGTAGGAATCCTCTTTAGTGTTTTTGATCTTCGCAACATAGGGTTTCCAATCAATGGGAATAGCTTCAGATATCCATGCCTTTCGACATCTTTGGCATTTTTTGGTTCGCCGGAAAGAATTTAAGACAATGGGCCAGACAGAGGGTCTGCTACAACTAAGTCTGTTGAAGTAATAGGGATTTCTTGAGATATAGCTTCAGGTGCAGCTACATCTGCCTCAATGGACAGAATTTTAGGGTTTATGGAACATAAGGAATTTGATGCCATTGGAGAAGAATTTAGGGTTTTCTGACAATCAAGGGAAAAATGCCAAAAAGAGGGATTTGTGAGAGAATGAGAGAACTTTTGGGTTTTCAACCTATTAGTTAATTATACCAACCGACGGATTGTGTTTTATTACTCCCTCTGTAAGTCTCCTTTCCTCTTTAGTCAGTTCAAGGGCTGGCGATTGGATGGGTTGGGTCGGGTATGGGTTGGGTCGAAACGGGTAACGGGTCGAAATGGGTCATGACCCGTTATAACCCAAAATAAAACAGGTCGAAACGTGTGACGTGACAAAACAGGTAGACCTATTTTGACCCCGACTTTTCCATCAAAAAACTTACATTTATATGGCAAAAACTAATGGGTCGAAACGGGTAACGGGTTCGACCCACTTTAACCCGACCCAAATCAACCCATTATTTTTTGGCTCGCAATGGGTTACCCATTTCAACCAAAAAATTTAACTGGTCAGGTTGGGTCGGGTGATAGTCAAACTGAGCTGGGTGGGTTGGCAGGTTTTGGGTTGTAATTACCAGGCATAGTTAGTTCCATAAAAAAATAATCTACTTTTTTCATTTTTATCCTTATTTTTTTATACAATCATTTTTAGAGAGTTACTTCTATTATGTTATCCTAATTTTTTATACAATCTAAGTAACCATATAGTTCTATTAATTGACTAATATACATTTCGGTATTACTAAATAGGTAAAAACTTAGTAAATACCATCTTACGGGTATTTTCTGTAATACCTGATAGAGTGGGTTCTGTTTAACGAATTATAATTTAGAAGACGGTAGGAGGCCTACTCTAAATGTTACCTATATTTTAAGTCACCATAACACCCAACAGGTTTCTTCCAGCACCTAGAAACTATGTATATGTAATATATGTATTCTCCAAGTCAAAACGAAGTTCAAATCTAAAAAGGAATAGAAAGAAAAAAAAAACAACGCTAGGAAATCATGAGCCGTACTACTTCACCAATAATTGTATAGCTCTTGAGTGTGCCATAGCAGAACAATCTATCTGTGAGTGCCCCGTTTTTCAACTTGTCCCCCGCTACTGAAAAGCGGGTGGTTTCAAAACCTTTTAAAAGCGCATGGAATATGCTTGGCCTCAATTTATGGACTCAAAATATAAACAACAAAGTCGTCATCTTTATTTTAAAGATAAACAAAGAAAAACCAAAAATACCAGATTTGCAAAAGGGTTCGGAGGCTAAGTTACGAGTTGGGAAGGGGTTAGGAACCTAACTCACCCTTTCGGACTAAAAATAGCTTCTTCTTTTTTTGGCTAAATATGCTCTTTTATAAAATTAACAATTTAAAATAAATCATTTAAATATACATATATATAATAAAAGAAATAAAGAAACTTACAGCAGCCTCATTTTAGAGTTCCAAATATACTTTATAAAAATTTGGCCATAATAACAGCTTATTTTAGTCGTATTTGTTATAGAATTTTGGGCAGCGTAATTGCTTATTTCATGATATATTAATATTTTAAATAGAACTTTTTAAAGATAAAATAAATAAAACTTTAAGGTACCTACCTCTTGAAGCATGTGGGTTTTATCCGGTACCAAACTTCTTTATGTTAGGCTTTAGGTTGCGCTTGCTCTATCCTTCAGGGAGAGGGAGTCTTTTGCTTTTGCGGTGTTTCGGGCAATGTAACTACTCCTTTTTGTTGTTTTAACCGCACGATCCAGGAGGCACAACTGCTTGCTTTTGCTTGCTTGCTTACGTGCTTTTTACTACTTGCTTGTGTGCTTGCTGGGTTTGAAATCGGGCCGAGCAACTGTTTGCTTCAACTGGATTTGACGTTTGGATTCAGGCAGGACAACTCCTCTTTTTGAGATTTTTGAACCGGTGAAATAGGGCGGAAACCTAGTTGGGTAACTAGGGTACAGTTTGGCCGGAGAGTTTTAGTGTTTAGGGGATTATTTGGAAGCTTAGCGGAGCTTCGGGTTTGGATGGAGGATACATGCGTAAGTTCACAACGCTCTCTCTCAAAACTGTGAGTGAGAGTTCTTCCATAAAATTTTGAGTGAGTTCCTCTTCTTTTTTTTTTCACTACTAGGGCCTTCTATTTATAGGCTGAGAGGCTGGGTTCCTTAACAACGAAGATTAATCCAAATATTTTCTTCCATAGTTTAACAGCTTGTACCGTATGTTTAAGGAATTGCACCAAAAGGTAACTACAACAGTGTACAGGTACCTTGTCGGTGCAGCCAGGGGCTCTTTTGGGCATGGCACCCAGATAGGCTATAGACCGCACAATCTTGCTTTTTTCTTCTATTTTCTTCACTTTGGCCCCCTTTAATTCATTGTTTATTAATTCTTCTGTTCTTTTACATTTTTTACCCTGTAACATGACATCCGTTAGTCCTTTGAATAGGTCTTGCTATTTTATGGCATGTCATAAAATAGGTGTATGAAATTGGGGTGTCTACAGAGACCTCAACGATGGAGTTTATAGGTAAACCAAAATTTACCAGTAAATGAACATCGTTGATAAGAAATAGACTCCATAATTTCGATGAAATTATAATAGGAAAGAATGCAATATGCAATAGTTTATAATGCAACAGTTTAAACTCATGCCCTTAATTATTTTTATTGGACTGATGGGAATAGAGTAGATATGATGCAAATGAAAATGCTTTGATGGTCGTGCCCACTAAGTAGGCTGCCTACGTATTATTTTCAGGAATCAGACCAAACTTAGTTCAGCTGAAGCTGATATAAACACCAAGCACTAGGTGGGATAGATGGGATTTGATCTTTTCCATGACCTGGGGTTTACACCCGTTGTAGAAAGGATCCAACACAAATTCAGGTGGGATTGCATGAAACCGATCATTTCCAGGACCTGGGGTTTACACTCGTTGTGGAAAGGATCCAACACAGATTCAGATGGAATGGCATGAAACCGATCATTTCCAGGACCCGGGGATTACACCCATTGTGGAAAGGATCCAACATAGATTCAGGTGGAATTGCATGAAACCGATCATTTCAAGGACCCGGCGTTTGCACCCATTTTGGAAAGGATCCAACACATATTCTGGTGGAATTACATGAAACCGATCATTTCCAAGACCCTGGGTTTGCACCTGTTTTGGAAAGGATCCAACACAGATTCAAATGGAATTGCATAAAATCGATGATCTCCAGGACCCAGGGTTTGCACCCGTTGTGGAAAGGATCCAACACAGATTCAGGTGGAATTGCATGCGACAGATAAAGTATGATGCAGATACTTTACCCCTTCTTTTCTTTTATTTCTCTCTCTTATTTTTTTTGCTTGCTTATTTTTTTTCTTCGATGTTAGATGGATGGTCTTTAACTTTGTTGACTGCAGTTACTTCCGTTAAGTCTCCATCAGGACTTCAAGGCAATTTTGCAGTTTGGGCGAACTTGAGGTTTTAATTTTTGAAATCACTACAAGAAAACAGAGCAATTTAAACGGAAAATTCGTTGCAAAAAATGAAAATCCGTTACAATTAGATGATTGAAACGGAAAAAGTTTGTTGCAAATTCGATTTGGAAAACGCTTATTGCAAATTTTATGCAACCGTATGTATTCCGTTGCATGATATTGCAACGAAAACCAAGTGTTGCAATTTCAAAATTTTCGGTTGCAAATGTGTTTCCAAGGACATTTGACGTTTGTTGCAAATAGCAACTAATTTTTTCTGTTGCATTCTTGCAACAAACTTTTTCCGTTGCATTTTCGCAACAGATTTTTTTTGTTGCATTCTTGTAACAGACTTTTTCGTTGCATTTTTTGTTGCAAGAATGCAACTGATTTTTTTCGTTGCATTTTTTGTTGCATTTTTGTAACAGACTTTTTCGTTGCATTTTTTGTTACATTCTTGCAACCGACTTTTTTGTTGCATTTTTGCAACAGACTTTTCCGTTACAATGTTTATATATGTTTGTTGCTAGTTCGTAATTGAAATTTTTTAAAAATTATTATTGCAACAGAAGAAATATATATATATATACACACACACAATCGTACCTTATTGAACATTTCATATTTCACATTTTACAAAAAAAATTTAATCTAAAATCAAACATTTAAAACAACTCAAATTTAAGCATTTGATTTTAAAGTCATTGTCGAAGTGTCGGATTACATGAAAGTGTATAGAATGTTGAGATCCTCCAAGTGATTAACAAAAGACATTGTCTAACTGTCAAACTACATAGACGTTGATGGAGGCGAAATCTAGCATTATCTTGTCAACAACACCTGAGCCAGACTCCAACACCTGAGCCACACTCTGTTCAAAACAACATAACACATTGTTAGCACAAGAAGAAGTGCAAACGAAATCTCTCATTCCTAATGTATCAAAACACATGCACAATTTGCAATTGAGCTAAACATCAATTGGTGACAATTCGAAGAATGGTAAATGTCAGAAGGTGATGCGATATAACACACCTATAGTGATACTGAGAAACAAAATTATAACAAACTTCTCCCTCCCTCTCTACTGAGATTTATAAATGAATGTTGATATATAAAAAGGGGATGGCTAGGTGTAGAGTTATCGAAGTTATAATTATACAATGATTTTTCTTCAGCTTTAATTCAATGTATTCATTTCCATAAAGATCTCACTCTCTCTCTCTCTCTCTCTCTCTCTCTCTCCCTCTCTAAGTACATATTTATAAATAAACAGGGTGACTACTTGTTAGATATTTTCTGGTACTGACCACTACTAGCAAGAGCAATTCTTAAATCAGGTAATATCCTTGACACCATACCTCATGAGGATATGTCAACGTAGATGCAAATATTTTTGAAACTGACGAGGCGATAGCAACTTCACGTGCACCCAATTTATCCATTGCAATGTTATCTGGAATAATTAGAGAAATAACAGTATTTAGTTTCCCAACCCTGAAGAGCTCGTGATGAGATAAATTATGTTAACCAATATACCTCGGTGGGCCAAATAGCATTTGATCTTTTCATATGCCGGAAATTGAATGGTGGCGTGACTAATACCAGCCAATGCAGGTATAAAACCGCTGTCCACAAAGTAAAACACAAGAAAGCATTATTATTAATTGCATAACAGCACATGTACCCACTATCATAACTTCAACTATTGTGAATGACAAGTCATAACAGTATGTATAAGCCACGAATCCCTTCTTCATGAGCAATTCTCCTCAAAGCTGAAAGTGTACCTCTATATGGCACCAAGCCCGTCCTCATTCCTTGGGTCTACAAGAAGGTAAGAAAGGGTAAATCCTTGGAGCTTCAGCAGCTTTTCCACAAGGTATAATTTATGGGACATTTTATATGCCATGTGTGAAGAAGAGCTAATGGAGACATTTTATATGCCATGTGTGAAGAAGACAAACTTGCTCAGAAGTTGGACTTGCTCAGGTTGGAGCGGAACAATATCAAAGAATTGTTCTCCTCGATAACTGCCCAAGCAAATGGCACAATGGATGATCCTTGAGCTGCTGGCAGCAGGTTCCAGATCAAGGAAGTAATAGTTTCTTTTGAAGTCAGTCTACCAGCCATTTTTTCTATTTTCATTGTACCAATAAACAGAAACAAATGTAAACGACCAAGATTCTGAGGTTCACAAGACTAATGAGAAATTTCATCACGCATGTCATAACAAGGTTTATCGCTGACTAAATAAGACAAGGAGCGAGGATATTTTCTATCACTAAACATGTATCGACAGCCATCAGCCTCACTTGCAGATCAAGAGCAAATAAGAAAAAAAATGAACGTAGAAGAAGGAAAATTGAGGGGCATTACTAATAACTACCTTCTCACCAAGATAAATAAGGGGTTTTTCCTACGCACTGGTTACTGGGTCACAGAGTGGTGATAAGATCACACACTTGTGTGGTGCGAGGATTAGATACAAGGCTCTTAGAAGTCTTAGAAAGAGAATAGCATGTGATGCACTTAGCTCTGGTTGGATAGCATTTCCCGGAAGTTCTCCAACTAACATAAACAAGGGAGGTCCAGTATTTATATGAAAAAGTGACGTGAGAGAGGTTGCCTCTGCGGTTCCTCCATGAACTACAAGATAGTACAACTGAAGGAGGTTCATGACCTTTGAGACCTGCAACACATCTGTACCCAAAGCCTCCTTGAAATTTCCTGTTTTATCAAGCTGCCCTACTAGGATTTTCTATTTATTTAGTTTTATTCAAGAATAAAAGGCTGATCTATATGTAGGTGCCAATTTGTTCAAACGTCTCCCAGTTCAAGCTAAATGGGTCTATTCAAGTAACTCATTCACAAGAAAAGGAATATGACTAAAGTAAATATAACTGAAAAATTTATGAACCTCAAATTCATTCTTAGACCACTAGAGTTATCAAAGCCCATAGGAAAAAAGAACTAAAAAAATATTAACGGAAGAAAAGCTACAACTCACCGCCCAGTTAGGAAGCAATGCCAGAATAGTGGGAGAGAGGCCACGATACATGCCACACAATCCCTCCTTTTGAAATATTTGTTCTAGACTCCCAACTATAAGACTGCCTGATCAAAAACGGAACAACTTTAGCTACCCAATGCAAGGAAAGAGCCCTTGAATTCTAATGGAACCCAGAAGCAACGAAGTGAAATCGTTGTTAGCAATAAATAACCAAAACCAATGGCATCCTGCTCAAATTTTTATGTGATCAAAATCTTCAAAATAGCTAAACTATTTATCTCGCATACTTGACAGAGGCTCCAGTGCATTTAGAAAAGAGGTTTTGCTAACAAGTGCCCCTCTGGAACTTGTTAAGCCTCCATTAACAAAAATAGTTGCATTGAAATCCATCCACAATGCATTAGAAAGAATAGCCAATGCATTGGTATTGATTCCTGATGTTAAGAATTTATTAACTGGGAAATGTTAACAAGTGACATAGTGGCACTTAGTACCTCTAACGCTTCCATTACCAAGACGCGGTAATCCGTGAACCTGAAACCTAGTCTTGATGACATCTAAAGGACAAACAAATGTGGCCGCGATAACTCCTGCACCAATTATCGAACTCAGATCAACATCAAGTAAATTATGTGAGTAACCAACAAATATTAACGCGAATAAAATATATAATAGGGGCTTGAGTGTCGGCGGTCATGGCTGAATCTACGAGGGGAAGTTAAAATGCAAGCAGAAAAATGTTGATTCGAATTGACGGAGTCCTCTCTGAGGAGGGCGATCGCGTAGAACCAGGGTGGCATGGCCAGTGAAATAGAACTAAGAGTCAGAGGTTTGTGAGATCGATTTCTGGTGTTGAATTAGGGTTTTAGGCAACAATAATAACGATTAAGCACCATGAGCGAGTTGTGCGGCGATGAGATCGAGGTGGTTCGCCATACGCATGAGGAGGCTCATCCCATTCTCATCTGCCCATCGATTTGAGAGAGAGAAAGAGAGAGAGAGAGAGAGGATTATTTTTTTAAAAAAAATTTATGTATGTTATCCGGTTACTCAAATTCACTCGTTCAAAGTACAAAGCTTTCTTGTCTAACGGACGATTCGCCACAACTGGGACGAGAGTGTTTAGTGGTTAGGTTAGGTTAGGTTTTGAACTAAGTAAAGGTAAAACAACGTCGTTTTTAGACTAGTTTTTTAAATTTAATAAAATAAAATTCATATAGGATTAATTGCAACTGAAATTTAATGAGGAATTTCAAACCAATATTTCATCTGTTTCAAAATCCTTTACAAAATTATGCGGGTTTCTTCCCTCCAATTTTTTGTCCAAAATAGAATGTCAAATTTTTTAGTTTCAAAATATAAAAATCTTATATTAATAAATGGAACTGAACTTGAAACGGAAAATTGCAATGGAAGCTCATCTGTTTCAACAACCATTGCAAAATTAGATGACATTGAAACTGATTTCAATTCTGTTGCAAAATTCCGTTTCAATATTTGACATCATTTTTCCCTCCAACTTTTCCCCCCAAAAAAGGACGCGGCTAATGGGTTTCCTCATTAAAAATTCTTTGTCCACTCATATTGTAACTGAATTCAATTCCATTGCAATATTCAGTTGGAGTTGCCATGTTTTCTTGTAGTGATGAACTTTGGAGGGGGGAAATGAAAAATTTCCTCCCCTTTTAACACTTACGGGATGAAGGCAGCAGCAACACCCATTTCCTTCTTCATTTTTTTGCCATTGTTGCTGCCGATGAAGAATTCTTCGTTTCTTCAACATTTTCTCAAATTTCATCCACCAAATTAATTGCTTTGTTCACCAAATGGCTTCCTCTTCAAGATCTAGGAAGGGAGAAGCTGTTATGGATGCAGAATCAGGTGAAAGACGCGTGAACTACCTTCTTTGAGCCGAAATGTTGTCAGATATTGGTATTCTGACAACGATTGGGGTAACATACATCGATATCAGCACACCCATGTTGCTCATCTTCTAGATCCAGCTGTAAGTCTTCAATTTCTCAAACCCATTTTGTTTAGTTTCTTGAATTTCTTGGGTTTCTTGATATTTCGGTATTCTTGGAGTATACCTATTGTAACTTTGGTGCTTATGCATGCATGATATATACTAGGATGATGCATTTGGCTATGAAAGTAAATGCAAAAAATGGATTTGATGTTATTTAATTTTACGATGCATGCTTATGCTTTTGACACTATTTGATTATGCGATGCATATTTATGCAACTGATATATTATTTCTGCGATGCATGCTTATGCAACTAATATATCATTATTTTGCGATGCATGGTCATACAACTAATATTTTTGTTTTGGGTAATGCACTTGCAACAGATATATCTTTTTTTTTTCCTACAATGCACATGTAGCTGATATTTTTTTTTTCAAATAAACATGCTGAATATTATATATATATATATATATAATGAGTATGGACATGACATAATTAATGTAATGACATGACATATGATATGCGTGATGAGATGAAAGATAATGAGCTTTTCTTTTCTTTTAGTTTCTTCATTTATTTTCTTGTTTCTTTACTTTTTTTTTCTTCTCTCGTCTTCCACTTTTTTTTTTGACAAGAATTTTTTTGATGATGTATTTCTTCTTTTGTTTCTTTTCGCAGGCACGCGATACTGTTAACCGGGTTCGGGCCAGTTCAGAGAAACTAGTTGCCATTTATAATTCTTTACCACCGCAGGCAACGATTTTGATCGAACAGACATGCTAAGCAACATTTTTGCGAGTGGCCGGCCAATTTCGTAGCTACCTGTCAATCTACGAGGTCTTGAGAAAGTATTGGTGGGATACCACCCATACCTTTCACTTCAGCTGGGGAGAAGCCACTATGACTCCCTACAATTTTGCTGCCATTACGGGTATTCCTTCCGGCATTGGTAGGAACTTAACGCGAGATTTCACCCTGTGCCATCAACATGATTTGGTCGTTATTGGGCCTCGTGCCGGATTATAAGAGCATAGATGAGATCCGTATCCGCAGCGTAAAGAGGTGGCTAGAACAGAATGTTGGACGTGTTGACGATGATGACTACAAGGCTGTCACTCGTGTGGCCAGAGCATTCCTGTTCTTCATTTTGGGGACGGCGATTTTTGCCAACTCATCCACCACTCTGCGGGTGTCTGTCTTGGGATGTCTCTAGGATCTGTACTGGATTTCTAAGTTTGACTGGGGGCCGGCAGGCTTAACCGAGCTCTACTCTTCCATGGACCATGCCAGCCGCAACGACTCCCCAAAACATAACGGTTATTCTCCAGCCTAGGAGGTAACTTCTCTTTTTTTTTTATTCCTGCTTCTAGATAGTTGCTAGAATTCATGCATCATTCATTGACTGATTATTTTTTCTTTTTTCTCCCTTTTTTTTCTTTGCAGGTCTGGGCCTATTCAGTTTTTGGCTTCGCTCCTGGCTGATTTAAGAAACATATTCACGCACCGCCCTTCCTTTTCGAGTACGTAAATGTTAACAGGGTGGAGGATGTCCAGGATGCCTCCAGGCTGCCAGTAGCGATGGTACGAGAGAGGATTGTTAGCTCTTGTATAGACATGGCGAGTCTCACTCCTTAGAGGGTTGACTGAGTTATATTTGACCTCCTTGGAGATGAGCAGCCTACGCATTTTGATGGTGTCCATCAGCATGATTATTTATATATGGGCCAGCGGGTCAATCGGCAGCATTATCTTTTCCCTGTGGGCCCAGTGACACCACCAGCGCCACCAACATGGGTGACCGTCCCGAATTTCTTACCGAACAGATATCAGTGTCTGGCGTGATACATTTTCCATCCTGATGTTTTTTCTTGCCATGCCATATGCTGAGTTCTTGAGGAGGGTACTTCACCCTGTCCCGGCAGCAGAGACGTGCATTAGACGTCTCAGATAGGCCTAGGCCTTCACATTTGGTTCCTGGTGCTCAAGATGATTATTTTGTGCCTGCCAGATATTTTTCCACCTTCTACTATTCTCGTGGGGGAAGACTTGTGGAGGAGGCCTTGCTTGATGTTGATATCTCAGAGCCGTATCAGATTCCTGAGAGGTCTCGCGCGGTATACCCTTTCTTCTTTTTATTTTCCCAGACTGATATTTTTTTTCCAGGTGGACGTCTCATCATATCGCAATGTGGTGAAAGGCTTCTTTGGCCTTGCCAAGCTGTATCAGTGGATGATAGATGAGTTTTCATGCCGGAACAACGATGTTGTGAGCCGAGCCAGGCATCAGGATGATGATGATGATGAAGCTAGCAGATCGGGTCATATTCGGGCAAGAGGACGAGAGTATAGGGTTGGCATGACTGGTCCTTGGGTTATGGGCGGAGGCTTGGAGCGGAGCAGATCATCTTTATATTTTTAATGAAATGTATTTTATTCTAGCGATGCCTAAAATAAAAGAAAATTTATCATTACCTATTGTGAAGACACACTGTACTCAGGGATGATGGGTTTTGGATTTGGGGGATACACTTTCGAATTTTATCGGAGTTGCCGATGCTTTGGAGGGAAGGAAATGCAGCCGGCACCTTCTGTACTTGGATTGCTTTATTCCGAGGCCGGTGAAGGCTACGTATAGCCTCGTATACTCCACACATCCAGTGGTTGGATAAGGGCTATAATTCTTCAAAAGTGGGAGCTGCCAGGGCAAAACCAGGATACTAGGCAGTTTGGGAATTTATTAGTGAGCAGCCTAAGGAAAAAATGGGCACTACATTAGGTGCTTCTGGGCACGACGCCCAGAACTAGGGTAGGGGGTGCCCAGAGTCCTTTTCTGGGTTCTCCTATTTGGCCCTGTTGATGCACTGTTTTTTTTTTCGGCCATTTCTCCGATTTCTTTGCTACAATAGAGAGGACAGGGGAGCGTCAGTCCTCACACCATCTTTCTTTCTCTCTTCGCTTCTTTAAAATAGATTCAGTTTGAGTTGGTTCAATCTTTTTAGAAACCATATAAGTAGGCGCTTTTGTGCTCAAAACATGTCTTTTGTTTCTGTTTTTCTTGCCAACTCAGATATAAATTATGCAGCCTACATTAGTAGGTCCGACCATCAGAGCATTTAATTTGCATATTTGCTTAAAAACTGCGATAACCTGCTATAACCGACTAAAAATGTCTAGGATATGGAGATTTGGTATGCATTATAAACTACTGCATTATAACTGCTACATGTTGCATCTCTCCCCCGTATTAATTGCACGAAATTGGAGAGTCTATTTCTTATCAACGATGTTCGTCTACTCAATAAGTTGCGCGTTACCCGTAGACTCCATTGTTGAGGGGCTCTGTAGACGCCCTAATTTCGTACCCCTGGTATGTAACATGACATGAAATATCAAGACCTGTTAAAACTTAACAAATGTCAAGTTATAGGGTTCAAAGATGCAAAAGACAAAGCAGGATGCGTAAAACAGTGAAATGTAGGGGGGCAAAGTGCCAGAAAAGCACCAAAGTATGAAAGCTGGCGCCACCCACACTCAAAGTGGGGGCAGCGTCCAGTTCATACATGGGTGGCGCCCAGATTATGCTACAGGATTCTCCCAAGTGCTATAGGACAACTACAGTTCGCGTAAATTGCAAGATCTCCGGCGTTCTGTACAATCGATTGAAACCTGAAGAGAGGAAAATAAATTCCTCCCGTGTCCTCTTCTCAGCATATACATAGAGCCTTCGGGGTTCACTTTCAGACACACCTTTTCTTCCCCAAAACTCTCCGCGCCGTTGTTACGCTGAAGAAATAGAGAGCGAAGAGAGATAGTGAGTGATCCTCCTATAAAGCCTCGAAACCCTGCCAAATCTCCTCCAAACTCAAAACTAACCGGTCAAAGTGAGCCTTAGTCCCCCTAGCTAGGTTTCCACCCTATTTCCCCGGTGTGAAAATCTCAGAAAGAGCAGTTGCTCTGCCCGAGTTAAAAGGCCAAATCAGCTAGAAATAAGTCGTTATTCTGCCCGATTTCCGCATCCCTCAAGCAATCAATCAATCAATCCTAAGCAGTTGCCCCGCCCAGATCCCGAGGCCAAAAAGTAACTTTCGGAAGTTGTCATTCTGCTCGAAGCCCCGCACCATTTCATCAAAAAAGACTCCATCTCCCAAAATGACAGAGCGAGCGCACCCTAGTCCACTAGTATGTATGTTTTAAGATTTTTATTTGTAAAAGGTGCCACTTTCCATCCGGCCTAATGTAAAAATATAAGTAGTTGTGCTACCTGGATTTAGTTAGGAAATAGGACTAAAAAGAGCCATTATTATGGCCAAATATTTTTAAGTATATTTGTAACTATTTGTAAAGAGACGGCTGCAAGTCTGTAAATTATGTAGCCACAGATGTATTTGTTTTTATTTCCTTTCTTTTAATGCATTATTTATTTGCTAAATAAATATAACAAAAAGCATACTTTAGCCAAAAACTATTTTTGAGACCGAAAGGGCGAGTTGGGTGCCTAGCACTTTCCCAACTCGTAACTTAGCCTCCGAACCCGATTTTACAATCACTGGTTTTATTTTTTGGTTTTTCTTTATTTCTTCAATTCCTCAAAATAAAGATGGCGACTCTATAAAACATTTTGGATCCAGTGGGGCATCGCAACATCCTTTCTCGCACTTTTCCATTTTCCCCTAAAAAAGGGAGAATGGGAACGAAAGGGTGATGTATTCCTATATCCTGGTATCCCCTAAAAAAGGGATAACTTGATAAAGAAAACACAAAGCACTCATACTGATCCGAAATAGGCCATAAGGCTATTTTTACAAAATCCATAGTGGGGCCTCACAACACTCCTTTCTTGTACTTTTCTATTTTCCCCTAAAAAAAGGGAGAATGGGAATGAAAGGGTGATGTATTGCTATATCCCGGTATCCCCTAAAATATGAATAACTTGATGTAGAAAACCCAAAGCTCCCATATTCGACCAAAATTTCACTGAAGTCACCGAGGCGTATTCAAATGCACTATATTAGACAACACTCCTCTCGCACTTTTAATTTCGTCTTCCCCTAAACAAGGGAGGATGAAATGAGGGCAGTGGTGTCCTGCATCCGCACGTACACCCACCCCTATCCAAGGGCGCGCGGGCCGCGGGCTCAGTTCTGGGAACCCACAATAGGTCCTTGCATGATTATCTTGAGTATGTTTGGATGTGTTAGACTCCATGTTGGAGGTGTTCCTTAGGTATATACAAGCTTGTACATCCTTTATTTTTTATTCAATGCATGGAACTGAGTCTTGTGTACGTCGCACCTTTTAGAGTTTTGATACTCTTCATTGTTGTTTAACTTCATAGAAGTGTTCAAGCCTATTCATTAACTCCTTGACTTGGTTTAACTCTAATGTTCTTGCCCGATTAATTGTTACTTTATTCGTCATTTCGATCGTGAGTTGTTGTGCCTTGTTCTAGTTTCATTCCAGGTTGTTTTGGGTGTGTGTTTCGAGTGAGTCTCAAACTTTTTTTGGTGGGGGGTTTCAACCTAGGATGGCTGAGTTTTATGTTAGGGGTTCATTTTGGTTTAGTTTTAAGTCCATTTGCCTAAAAATCTTGGATGTAGTCGCATCCACTCATCAATGCCCTCGAATTTGATTCAACGAGCAACTTCCATACTAGTAGATCAGCAGTGATGCGCTCACATTGTAGGGCTGAATGCAACAACATTGAGCTAGACTTTATTATGAACATATTTATGCAATTTCATATTTTGGCTATGTTTTACCCTTAACGAAACCTATCCTAAACCATCCCAATTAGTCCGAATTAACTTCTAATAGGTCTGAATCACTTTGATTATTTTGTTGATCATCTTGGCTCTTGAATAGCTAATTTATTACGCCTAAACACTCCCACAGTGAACCCATGAATTCCCATTTGTATCCCCCCTTTAGTTGGGGACCTTATAGTCTCAAACCGAGCTGAGAATCCTCATTATTTCTCATATATTTTCTTTCATCCAACCATGTTCTACGGAGTGTGTGTGGGTGTGTTCTTCGTGATAGGATGCTAAGGAACAATTGTACATACTTCAATGAGGTATTTATTGTCAGTTTGAGGAAATTATATGGGTTTATAACTTGGGTATATGTAGGGATGATTGTAAATGGGTTATTGGGTTTGTTGTGTCTATTAATGTCCTTATGAGTTGAAATACTTGTTTTTGGCTTTAGAAACCAAGATTATTATTTAATTTTGCAATTGTCTTATGACCTAGAAATGGAAGGTTAGTATTTGGACGTAACGGATTCAATTAAGTGTTTAATGGAGTGTATTGAGCCCTAGGGTGAAATCCTATGAATTTTAGGGTTCGTCGAGTTTCGATTGTGAAAGTCATGAGAATTGGTCATGTGTGCCTATTTATATGGTTATATAATATTTGATGTTTTAGGACTTCGAGAGAAGTCCCAAAGTGATGTGGTAAGGTTTACTGGTTATCTACGGGATCCTATGGAATTGGGTGTTTAAAGTTGGGAATACCAACTTGTGAGACTTATCTCTCGGGCATGTTAGTGCACCAACATGTTAAAAGGTTTAGGATGCAACCCTTGTGTGTTTTGCAAAGAATTTGCGGGGACATGATTAGATAAATGTGCCATTGTGATTGATGTGAGAGTAACCTATGGACATTTGATGTTTAGTGACTAGCTAAGTAATTATTCTCAAATTATAATTTATACTCGATCTATTGAACATGTGCTTGATTGTTTGAGTTTGGGTTGAATGGTATCTGAATAGCATTTAGGTCGCAATAGTAAGAGTTCATGGGTTATATCTTTAATAGCCTAGCAAGTGAAGTGTGGTAGTACGATTCAACGGAGTCGATCTAGGTTGATAATACACTAATGAATGTTGTGTTCGTATCATGTGATATTTGAGAAGTGTTTAGCCTTGGTTGTGATGACTTGAGTAATGTTGATATGTACCCTATTTGACATTTGGACTTTGTAAACTTTGATGGTAATCTCAAGGTAAGACTTAAATAATTTAAATAGTAGTGTAACCGAATTGCATGAAATTCAGAGATGATTTTGATTTAATAACTCATGAGAAATATTTGATAAGTTTTGAATTGTTTATTATGATTATAGTGATATTGGTATTATTGAGAATTCATTTGTGGTAATTTATCTTTGAGAATAAATTGACGTTTCTATCTGAATACTTGATTATATATTAAGAACAATAATGAGAATTTAACTTGAACAACATGAGACTTTGAAATTAGTTGTTGTAGGTAACAATGGTTTTACTCTATAAATCATTGTATCCTACTATTGTGATTTGGTGTAATACTTAGATCAACATCAGTTAGGATTCAATGAAAATTGTTAATGCAGTTTGAGGTGCATTGACAAGAATATATAATAGGTAAACATCGGAATTCTTTAAACAATTAAAGCAGTAATAAACACATAAGTTTATCAAATGATCTACAAGCTATGCTTGTAGATCCAACCTTATGACAAAAAATGATTTCACTAAAAGATTATGAGTTTTACAAAACAAAATGTGAAACCAACAAAATACCAAACACCTCTCACAAGACAACTAGTCTGGAGAGTAAACCCACAAACATATGAGTAAAAAGAACATTGGATTAAAAAATAAGTTTCCTATCAACTAGGAAAGCAAATATCAAAACAGCAGATACAGGTGCTGATACAGCTGCATACAAAATCCAGACAGCTCTCAGCTTTTTCGTTTTGTGTTTATCTCTCTGTATTTCTGCGTCTATCAGCCTGTCAGCGTATATCTTTGTCATCATGAAGCCCTTGCGTCTACACTTGAAGTAGATACCTACACACATAAGAATCCACAAATTCCAAGGAAACATAGAATGTTTAGGAAATAAACGGTTAGTTTCCTAAGATAGTTACCAAATATAAATCAAAGAATCTTACCAAAGATTTTGTCAAATTAACTAAGGACTCTTGAGAACTTATGGAAATAATTAATTATGGTAATTCCTTACCATTGCTTTAGGACCAAGAAAGGGCAGAACAATATTTACATAAAATATAGAAAATAGGACGCCCCTATTTTACCCTTACAATATCCCCCTTTGTTGAACCTTTTCGGTCAAATCCAATGACAAGTGTTTTTCAACACCAATCAAACATCCAACCTGCATTGGTTAGTTTTTCTCCCCAGGAATTTTTGCAGGCACATAAGATCAGAGCATATGTATGTAGGTCAGAATCCGAGCATATCACTTAAGCACAATTGAAAACTGATGCAAAACCATAGTAAAAGTTATACAATGCAAATTAGAAATTGTTTTGAGAGTCACAAAGCAAATAAAACCAATATTATGACTCAATCAACATCTTCTTCTTCAACAGCATCATCAGTAGGTAGAGCAGGATCATCATCATCAGCGGGTAGAGAAGCAGCAGCAATAGCATCACTTGTCTCTCCCCCTATTTGAGCATAATGATTGGCAAGCCAGGCTGTGTACTGTGCTTCTAAAGTCTGAAGGAGGGCAATCAGATAATTGACCTGTGCAAGCAGGTTACTAATGAATGACATGGATATTGGAGCACAAGTACCTAAGGTAAAAAAGTTCAAAGCAGGTTGAGCAGATGTAGTTTCTGGAGTAGTTGCATTGTTGTCAGCAACAAGAGAGGGTTGTTGATCCTTAACTTCACAGTAAGGTGCATAAGGGGATACTAGTAGTAAATACTGAATTCTATCTCCTTTCAACAACATAGGAGAAATTGGAAAGGGCTCTAGAATCGGAGTAAGTCTTTCTTTGTCCACGAGAGTTACACCTTGAGCTGTCAGTAGGTTAGAAATGAGGGATGGATAGGGAAGTGCTTTTTATCTTTTACTGTTTCAGTAAATACAAGAACCTTCCTGAACACTAGGTCCCCAAAATCAAAGGGAAGTCCTAAGCCAATCTGATACATGAGCCTTGCATGCTCTTTGGTTGAGGGAGCCCAATTTCCACAACTAATTTTATGCATTACTGGACATCAGGAAGATAGCTGGGCTATGCTAACTATGGTTTTTGCCCCAGACCAATTTTGGATAAGGCCTCCACTCAATTCCTTGATACAAACATCCAAATTTGTTGATAACTCGGGCATAGGAACATCAGTAGATCCTTAATGCTTGTTGATAACAGCAGGTGAGAAATCAATCAACTTTCCTCCAACAAAAACGTTTTCAAACATAGGATCATCAACTTCAAAAATCCTTTTCTCCAGGTTTGCATAAAATTCCATCACCATTTCCTTAACATAAGGAACAACAATGGTGATGGTATGCAGCAGATTTCTATTCTCAAAAAAATTAACTAAGTTCTGATTCTTCAAATCCTCCAAAGGGATTCGTCTCTCATCTTTAACTTTTTTGTTCGAAATTATGTCTTACAGAAGTTGTTTCTGTAATGAAAGAGGATGAGAAGGAAACAATTTTATGTTAACAGAATATTTCCATCTTCTTGAGAATTCAGCTGTATTGGATGCACGTACCCAAGGGACAGAAGCATATAGTCAGAATATGGAAAGGCTGCCTCCAGCCTCTCAGAATCTCTGAGCCACATGCCCTGAATAGTGGGACCCAAGACCTCGTCCGTAAGCTCCATTCCCATGTATATAGGACGAGTGGTGTCCGGGATCACTTGCCCTCTCCCAAACTACCGTAAGATCCGGTCCGGTTGATAAAAAGAGGTCCGATGAAGACCTAACATGACTACTTGACTATACTCATCGATATGTCGAAGAAAAAGTCGGATCTCCCAATGGCGAATGACCCAGATTATGTCTATTGAGCCCCGACGATAAAAGTGATCAGCCCTATCAATTTCAGAATAATTGGTATGAGGAAAATGCATGTGCATGCCATAAAGTGATGGGTCATAAGGAGCTGCATGCGGAACGGGAGCCTAAACCGAGAGGAAATGCTCTTCTAGCCACATATGAACCAGAATGGGGCTACCGGTAGGGAACAGTTCATCACCAGTAGCAAAAGCAATCAGGCCAGCGAAGGTCTCCGCCAAAATCACCGGGACAATGTTCACCCGGTGATCTCGAGCTTGTAATGCCAGGTCAGCGACCCGTGCATCGACAAATCCGGGTAGACCTACTATCAAGTATCTCCCTACCAAACAGAGAAAGAGCGCCGTCAGCCTACACCGCAGATAGTCCACATCATCCTCCCTGTATTCTGTAAAGGCTCCAGGAAGGACCGTTAAATTAAAAGTCTCCCCATTGAAGAAACCTGGAGTAGCACTGCAGGTAGAATTAAAAAGCTCCCGGATAGCCATATATGGACGCCTTCTATAGACGGGAACTGCGATTTGGCAAGTAGGTGCCACCCCCAGCATCTCACAGAACTCCTCAAAAGTAGGACACATCTCATTCATGCCGAAGTTAAATAAATGGTCCTGAGGAGACCAAAACCTGGCGGCTCCCCTCAACATGTCCCAGTTTATAATGACATTCCGCCAGGACAAAAGGCACCTGAACCCAAAAAGATGATCAAACCAGTCCCTCTCGTCAGATTGCAAGGAGAGAATCCAATAATCCAAGGCATTCTCATAAATCTCAATTTCTAAAGCCGTAGGAATACGTGCGGCCATTTATAAAAAGTGATGCGAAGGATTTTATGTGGCGAAAGAGAGCCACGGCAGGAAAGAAGAGAGCTGGTGAATTGTAAAAGGCAGGAATTAAATGATTTGGTATGAAATCAGGCTGGTCTCCGTCTGAATTTATACCAAAAACTGAAGAAACGGAAAGTTCAGTGCATAGTGCGTAAATAGTAAGTGAACAGTGGCTGCACAGTAGAATCCATGGTGCCACCAAAGGAGTCTCTTGGCGCCGCACCATACTCCCCATATGGCCGCGCCAAGTGCCTTCTACTGTGCTAAAAATTCTGCCTGGTATCCTGGTTTAATTGTCCGACACTCCGCTGTTCCTGTGTCTGATCGCGAAAAAGAAAGAGAGGCTATGAAAGGTGGCTACGAACAAGGGTTCAATAGCCACAGGGCACGGAAAGAACAAGGGAGGCGGCCATTTCTCTGTTCTAATATCACCAGAAAAGCCCGCTCCGATCCAAAGGTGTATTCTCATAAATTCCTTCTCTTAAAGTGCAGCGTGCCATTACCCTTTAGATGTCTTGTATAGTTTTATATTCTGTGTGAATTTATTTTTGCATATGTAATATACTGCATCATTTACATTATATTGCATTATATCATAATGTCTGTACATGTTTCTTTTAAAAAAAAAACAAAAATAACAAAAGAAAAAAAAAATATGTAAAAAAAAACACTAATATTCCCAGGAATTCGAAGCTAATGTGCTCGGGACGACTGACTCCTATTAAGGCCACCACCCATGACCCCGGGACCCGTTGTGCCACCAGCTTTGTATCCCCGACCTCTGCCCCGGCTGCGGCTCGACCCGACATCATCATCATCACCTCGACGTCTGGGCCGCCGCGCTGTGCTGCTCCCACTACAAGAGAACTCATCAGCAAGTTTTTGATAAAGCTTGCTAATACTGAAAAAGCCCCGCAGCAGCTTCTTATTAGTAGACACGTTCACCTATAAAAAAAAAGAAAAAAGGAGTAAAAAAATGTGTTAGTCTAAAAAAATTAATAATAATAATAATAGTAGTACATAAAAAAATTTAATATATATATATATATATATATGAATGCATAAAAAATAGATACAAGAAAAAATAAGAGAGATAAAGAAAGAGGGACAATAAAGGTGAATGTGTCTACCGAACGAGCCTGCTTTGGGACACGACGCTCCTCGGGAATCTCGACATCAGGAAGAACCTGCTCTACCGTGTTACCGCCCCAATGATACTGAAAAGTAGAGAAGATATCATCAGGCTCTGTAACATCAGGTTCTCGTCTAGAGATGAAGTAGACGGCCCTGGCCTAGCAGAAGCATCAGAATGCCGCTGGGCACAACAGGAGCAGGAAAAGGAGGATGCAGCACTAATCTCAGGAAATCCTCATACGCCATCATTGGATAATCTGTCACTGGCATGGGGTATTTCACCAGGTACTGATACATGTTTGGCAGTTGATCGGACTCTATCACCCAGAAAGGAGGCCGAGGAGGCACCACTAGAGCTACTAAAACAGACTGATGCTGACGGTTCACACGTTCACCCATGTATAAGGAATCCACCATAATGGAAACTGATCGATGTTTTAATTAATCTTTTTCCTTGCAAGTGGACAAGACTATTATAGAATAGCATTGGAAGCAAGGGTCGAACCCATAGAGACAAGTGATCACGAACAATGCAATTTATCGATAGCAAATTATTAATCTAAAGGGGGTTTTTATATTTATTTCTATTCTAAACTACTATTTTTATTTAGATGTTTAACTAATTAGTAGCAATTACAGATATGAAGATCTTATGGTGGGTGGCAATCTAGGATTCTGGGTTTCACTTGTATCTCCTTTATGTTCAATTCATAATAATTATCATTCAATTTCTTGGGTTTGTTCACTAAAGATAGATATAGTCTGTTGAACAATTGGTTCAGCCTCCATCCCCGCAAAATTCATCCATTCTATATCCTAAGCACATGAACTGTTAATCTAGCTGTCACCTAGATTTATGATCTATCTATCACCTAGATCATGTATGAACCTGGTCCTAACTTATCACTCTTCTGCATCGATAGGTCCAATTTATTGTGATGGTGAGCCAGTGTACGACATATGCACATTGGTCATGCAGTTATCCGCACCTCTAAGCCTTTATTAATTGCGATTACATTCATTTGTTCAAAGCAAAATAATATAGGGATTGATAAACACCACAATTAACAAGAATTGAATGAACATATATGAGAATCAAAACATAAATTCGATACAAGTTACCTCCCACCTCCTAGATTATGGATGATTTAGTTCATCATAGACAATTAACATCACATGGAGATGATCGGATACATGATTTGATCTTCAATACTTGTAATTACACAATCTAACTATGTTATACACTCTAAAAACTATCTAAAATCTACCTAAGACTGCTTCCAGCCGTCTCTGCCCTTTGGCTCTCGGCATCCAACTTCAATATATACTCGGGAGTTGTAATCCAATCGAATCACTGTGTGAAAATCCGAAAATAGCGCATTCTGACCACCTTGCGGTCGCAAAGTGTTGAGTACCTTGCGTCCGCAAGGTCTCCAGTGTGTCTGGCCTTTGGTTTCTTGACTTTTCATATGTACTGCCTACCTTGCAATCGCAAGGTCTCCGGTACCTTGCGTCCGTAAGGTCTCCAGATTCAACAGTCTTCGTTTCTTCTTCATTTTTCCTCTTTGGCCCTTCTTGGAATTTGCACATAAAACCCTGGAGTTTTGCATATTTTCACTAAAAACCCTGAAACTTACAAAACTCACCGAAAACATATATTACTAGCCAAAAGCCTCGTGAAATAGCATAATTTAAGTCATAGAAGCATATAAAATCGACGTATAAAATACATCGATCAAATACCCCCAAACTTAAACTTTGCTCATCCATGAGTAAATAATAATGATATAATACTTATAAATACAAAAGCATATAAATAACAAAAAATGAAAATGTTTTTGGAGGGTGACACTATTTACACTCCTCTATAAACCCACAAACTCAAGGAGACTCTTTCGAGTGACTCGACTAAGCAGATAAATACAAAAACTGATAAATACAAAAGCAGATAAAAATTAAACTAAAAATAAAACAAAAATACTTTTGGCTTCACCTCAAGTTATACAAGTATGGCATGCGAAGCAGTCTCAGTTCGATGCTCATCACATATATAGGCTTAGTCACATAAAACCAACTGATTTTTTCTTAAAACTGCTACTACTTCTAATTTCTCCGTGAGTTTGTGATCACCAATCTTAAAGAATATCTTAACTAAAACAGTTTTATTAAGCTAAACACCACATTCATATGAAAATCAAAGTTGAATAGAAAATCATGCATTGAGAATTATGAGATCTACCATCCAAACCCGATCAGTTACATATAGGAAGGTACCAAGGATTTCAAAGACTTATACATCCATCCCATGCACTTCTATGTATGACATACAATGCTCTCCTATCCCAATAACTTGTAATAGCTAAGATTATGCTAACACAGTGAGCTTTAGGGCGAATAATAATGAACATGAAGTGTGTGATCAATTTCATATGACTACTTGACAGTTAAAACAACATAAGCATTGGCAAGAAGATCATTAGGTCTTTATTTAGCTTGTAATGTAAGGCCAAGGTGTTGGGGGATTTGATGGAAAGGGATTGGAATTCAAAATGAGAGAGTAAGACTACCCTTTATCCCTCATACTTCCAAGCAAAAGGAAGTTTTCCCTATTTAGGCTAGGACCTGCAAAGAGTACAAGTGGAGGGGTGCTTTTTGTTACTTTTTAGTTTTCTTCTTTCCCCCCCCCCCCCAAACTTGTTTTGGGCAATATATACTTCTAAAAATATCACATCATTCTTATCAGCATGATTTTTCTAATATATTTTCTCTTGAAAGCTATGCTTCCATTTGAAACTTTGTTACACTCTTCTTCTTTCGTTTCATTTTTCGCCGATACATAATTTTTCTTTTCTTTTCTTTTTCTCTTTTATTTTTCGACGACAAAAAGAAGAAGTCTTCCGAAAAATAGCCTAACTGAAAAGAAGTGGTCCTCCCAAAAATCAATTTCCCTACCCACATCCTACTCTCTCAAAGGGTAGGCTAAAAGTGTATAGGCTTAAGGGTTAAGTTAATGTGGGTAATAGAAACGATGTCGAATGGGGGTCGATGTGTGCTTAGCACACGCCATTCTTTTTCATTAGGCTCAACGGGGACACTAGGGATATTTTTAGTATAGGTCAAGGAATATTTAGGCTCTAACGATCCAAAGATGGCCTAAGTCATTTCTAAATGCCATATGCTCATGTAGTTTTTAAAGCAAGTAAAACACACAAAATATCATATCAACTATGGAAATTGTGGGGTTGAATGTTTAGCATCACTGGATTTCACATAAGCATTCGCTAAGACAGATGGTAGGGACAATTGAGACTAACATGCAGACACGGTTCGAAAGTGTGTTTAAGATATATAAATGAGAAAAATCCAAGGGATCTAACTATCAAGCAATTGACCCTAAGTCACAATTTAATACAACAATTATGTTCGAATGGCTATGCATCATATTCTTGTGCATATCTTGTTGTAATGAAGTAGGTGTTATAAACTTTATAAAACTATTCTAATCAATCCATAATTATGACTGATGTGGGTGCATGAAGAATTTGGAGAAAAGTAAAAGTTTCGCAAAATTAAGTAAATTTCAGAGGGATCTACGAACTAGCTATGCGGTTCATTGCATTAATTCCTCATGGACTACGACTAGCATTACCACATCTAGACATGAGGATGAAAATTTTGAAATATTTTATTTTTTTTATTTTGATTTTGATTTTTTTTAAAAGAAAATTGGAGATGATGACGATGACTCAATTGATGATGGGTCCCCATAAGAGGAACCCACAAGCATCCAATGTGAGTGTATTCTGGTCAAGGCAACACCTCCAAAAATAAGAAAAAAAAATAAAAAACAGGAAAATAGGGTGAAGAGTTAAATGGTCATCAAAAAAAGAAATTAGTCTTCACCCTAGAAACATAGCCCAACTCCATTCCTCCTTAGGCTAGGACCTGCTAGGACTCTAAGCTTAGAATCCCCCCCCCCAAACTTAATTTCTATTTTGTCCTCAAAATTGAGGAACATATGAGTGGATTGATGGGGTAGGATAAATATCAAAAGGAGATAGCAGGTCCACCTAATGAAAGAGGATGGAACTTGGGCCTCGACTCATGGTGAGTCGGGCGGAAATAACGAATGAGGATGTAACTCAGGGATCGTGCCAGGAGGTAGCCCATAATAAGTGGAGACGTTTTGTCCCATTGTGTTAAACCAACCAAATAGCCGCTCTTGGTCGGCACGAATTTGTGCCAACTGTTGAGTTGCCATCTGGCCTTCTAGGGCAACGTCTTCTAGCCTATTGGAGATCCCTACGAGTGGGTCCTCCTCCTCCTCTTTGGGTTCCTCCTCTTGAGGAACCCTCACTCTCGGCTGCTGGTGGTACTCAAACAAAATGACGCTAGTAATGGCCGCACCAGCCTTAAGCCTCTCTGCGTGTCTGATAAGGGTCTTGATTTGGCCGTTGATCAGACAGCCAACATCAACAGACCTACTAGACATAATGGTGTAGGTCAAGACAGCCCTCTCCCAAGTCACCGTATGTTGGTGACTGGAGGGCATGAGACGCCCACAAACAAATTTGAACACGGGCTTGGCCGTGTTCTGGAGGAAGGACTTCTCCATGGTGCGTGGACCGAAGGGTGGATTACGGTTGTAGGTCCACACAACACCAGGGAGGGCGATGGTCTCATTGACCACCTCGACAGGGATAGGAAGGTGGAGGTGTGTGCTAAAATTATCGGTACCAACCGCGAAGTTGGAGGTGCCGAAATATTCGTTAATGCTTTGGGACGAAAAGTCTACTACCACGTACCTAACATTAACGGTGTCTAAAACATCCCCATCAATGCCAATGCTTCCATTGGCATAGAACTCTCGGAAAATAGGCACTACGGCTGCCCTTGCCGGAGAGTCGATCAAACGCCCCCACCTACGGGCCGTAAAATTTGGACGGAGTCCAAATTCTTCAGCCTTGAATCCCCTCTCGGGAACCAAGGACTTGGAGAGTTTGGCTGCATAACGTTTTGAGGCCTCGTAGGACACAAATCGGGTGATGTCAAAATTTTGTTCCTCCTCCTGAACAGGGCAGGAGGAGGAAGCACCGGTATTTCTACGCTTTCTAAACATTTTGTTTGATCAAAAATTAAAAACTAAAGATTTAACAATTAAAATAAGTTTTTAGAATTTTTAAAATTAAAAATAAATTCTAAAGCATGAACAATTTTACCTACATTAAAACTATCTAACAACCTAGCATGCAAATATTTGACGTAAAAATTAAAGAGAGGGGTTAGGATTACTTTTTTGCAGCTTAAATGGAGAGAGTAGCCGAAGTGTTGAGGTTAATCGGCGTCGACAACAATGGAGTTTCTTCCTCTTTCTTCAAATTCCTCAAGCTTCCATGGAGTGATATGGTGGATGAGGGAGAGGTAGAAGATGAAGATTTGGTGAGAGAGGGAGACGATCTTAGGAGTAGAGACGAAATCTGGACTGATCTCGCCGGATTTCTTGAAAAAGGGAGGCGGCTGCTGTTGTTTTGTTGAAGAGGGAGAGAGTTTCTGGTGATTCAGCAATTGAAAACCCGACACTGTTTATATAGGGGGACCTTACGGTCGCAAGGTCTGCCACACCTTGCGACCGCAAGGTGGGCAGTTCAGGCGATTCGTATTCTATACTAATTCCCATGTTTGACTGGTACACTGCGCGAAACTTGCATTTACTGAGGGCCTTGCGGTCGCAAGGTCCTCTACACTGCGTCCGAAGGTGTCCAGAATTTGTCCAACTTGTTTTCCTTTCTCTCTTTTCAACAGTTTTGCAAATCAGTCCTTTTTCGTTAACTTCCGTTATGTTTTGTAACTTTCCTGTATTGCAAAAACTTAACAAAAATTCTAAACTAAAATTATTAGTAACATATAAATACAACACTAAGACGCTTTTCTCCCCCAAACTTGATTTTTGGCATATTTAATTAAAAGTTAAATGTCCAAAACTTAAATTTAATGGAGAATAGCGTATTTAAACTAACTACAAAGTAAATAACATTCAAAATAGTGGGTTGCCTCCCACTTAGCGCCTTTGTTTAACGTCTTTGGCTCGACCAAACTCCAAGCCTAATCCCGGGGTGGTTAATTGTCGGCCAAACGAATTATCTCAATTGTTCGTTCAAACACTAGATATGGCTTGATCGGTGTCCATTAACTTTGTTCATTATTTTTAGGATTTTGAATATCAACAGCTCCATTAGGATAGATTCGTACGATTATAAAGGGACCAGACTATTTAGATTTTAACTTTCCGGGGAATAGCCTAAGTCTAGAGTTAAAAAGTAACACTTTCATCCCTAGATGAAACATCATGTTGGCTAACCCCAAATCATGATACTTTTTGGTCTTTTATTTGTATGTTTTCGCATTCTCATACGAATTCAACCTATGTTCTTCTTATTCATTTAACTGAAACAATCTTTCCTCTCCAGCCAAGGTAAAATCTAAATTCAATTCTTTAACAGCCCAATAGGCTTTGTGCTCAATTTCAACTGGTAAATGGAAAGCTTTGCCATATACCATTCTATATGGACTCATACCTATGGGGGTTTTAAAAGCAGTTCGGTATGCCCATAAAGCATCCTTAAGTTTAGATTCCCAATCTTTACGATTAGGCATTACAGTCTTTTCTAATACTGCTTTTATTTGTCTATTGCTAACTTCCACTTGGCCGGATGTTTGAGGATGATAAGGTGTAGCTAACTTGTGAGTTACACCATGCTTCCTAAGAACATTATTCAACAACTTATTGGTAAAATGAGTTCCTTGGTCACTTATTATGGCCTTAGGTACTCCATATCTAGCAAACAAATCTTCTACGAATTTAACCACTGTTTTGCCATCATTTGTCTTGGTTGCTACAGCTTCAATCCATTTAGATATGTAATCAACCGCTACTAAAATATACTCGCAATTATTTGACACTGGAAAAGGACCCATGAAATCAATACCCCAAACATAAAAAATTTCGACAACCAAATTAATATGCAAGGGCATTTCGTTTCTCTTTCCTATTCCACATGTTCTTTGACACTTATCACATGTTCTATAAAACAATTCACAATCTCTAAAAACAGTAGGCCAATATAAACCTGATTGCAAAAAATTTCTAGCAGTTTTGTTTCCACTAAAATGACCTCCACAAGAGTATCCGTGGCAGAATTCCATAATACCTTGTTGGTCTTTTTCTTGAATACATCTCCTTATTAAAAAATCTGAACAAATTTTGTATAAATGAGGTGCTTCCCAAAAATAATTTTTCGTTTCTGCCAAAAATTTCTTCTTTTCATAATGATCAAAATCCGGATTAATGATATCAGACACATAGTAATTGACAGAATCAGCATACCAAGGGTCTGAATCTTTAATGGCTAAAAGTTGCTCATCAGGAAAATCATCATTTATGGGAACAGGATCATTAAGAAATTGACGTTCAAGTAAGGGTGAAAATTCTAATCTAGACAGATGGTCGGCTACGACATTTTCGTTTCCCTTTTTATCTTTGATTGTAATGTCAAATTCTTGTCACAATAACATCCATCTAATTAATCTTGGTTTAGCATCTTTCTTACTTAACATATATTTTAATGCACAATGATCAGAAAATATTATCACCTTTGATCCTAATAGATATGATCTAAATTTTTCTAAAGCATATACTACTGCTAAAAACTCTTTTTCTGTAGTTGTATAATTCAATTGTGCATCATTTAAAGTTCTACTAGCATAGTGGATCACATGAGGCTTTCTATCTACCCTTTGTCCTAACACGGCTCCGATCGCAAAATCTGATGCATCACACATGATTTCAAAAGGAAGTGACCAATCAGGGCCGGATAAAATAGGGGCAGTAGTTAATTTTTCTTTTAATAAATTTAAAGCTTCTAAACATTCTTTATCAAAAATAAATTTTGTATCTTTTGCTAATAAATTACATAGAGGCTTACATATTTTGGAAAAATCTTTTATGAATCTTCGATAAAAACCAGCATGCCCTAGAAAACTTCTAACACCTTTAACTGAAGTGGGAGGGGTAGTTGTGAAATAACTTCAATTTTAGCTTTATCAACTTCAATGCCTTTATTTGGAACAACATGCCCTAAGACAATTCCATGTTTGACCATGAAGGGACTTTTTTCCCCACTTAAAGTTAAGTTTGTTTCACAACATCTTTTCAAGACTGATGTAAGATTTTCTGAGCAATGATCAAAAGAATTTCCAAAAACTAAAAATCATCCATGAAGACTTCAACACATCTTTCAACTAAATCTGGAAATATAGAAATCATGCATCATTGAAAAGTAGCTAGTGAATTACACAACCCAAAAGGCATTCTCCTAAAAGCAAAAGTACCAAAGGGACATGTAAAAGTTGTTTTCTCTTGGTCTTCGGGTGCAACAGGGATCTGATTGTAACCAGAAAAACCATCAAGAAAGCAATAATATTCATGACCGGCTAGTCTTTCAAGGAGTTGATCAATAAATGGCAAAGAAAAGTGGTCTTTCCTAGTTGCCGCATTAAGTTTTCTCAAATCAATGCACATTCTATGTGACGACCCGACCCGGATTCCAACACGAAATCCCAAGGTCGTGCCGCTGGAACTAACTTAAGAAGAGGACAAGCACTTGATAAGTAGTAGTGCTAGTCAAACAGTCGAGCAAACTCGCTCTAAACATGAACATAACACCGCACTAAAATACGGTATTTAAAAAATCGAATCAGCGGAAGCAATATAAGAAAGAAGTCCCAAGCTATGAAGCTCGAAACCAACGACAATGAAAACCAAGAGAGACATTATCTCTCAAAGGAGGAAAAAACAAAACTCGCGTGCCGCAACATTGACGCTAATCAAACCATCGGCACTCGTTTCAACAAAGAACCAACCCGATATAACAATTACCCAACGGCTAAAGCATACCGGGTCAAGCAACAACTATAAAAACTAGAATAAGGAAATTCCCCAAAGCTACCGCAAGACAACCGAAATAAATACTAAAACCAAACAAGGCACGACACAACACGTCGGCCCAAGAAAAACCAATACAAATACCCAAGTATTCTACCCAACTGTAAAGTCTAAATAACTTTACAAAATGTCGATCTCACAAGAATAGCAAAGTACATTAAATTAATGACAATGCTAAAAAGGAACAAGACTCCACAAGCTGCTACTCGGGAAAGTCGGCTGCTACAAACACGAACCACACGATCTAACCTCGATCTATCGACCGCGCCCTGCTACAGTCACGAACTACTCGACCTCAATGCAGCTATCAGTTACTGCAACTAAAAACAAGTACGGGATGAGTCATAATGACCCAGTACGCTACCACAATATATATGCAACATATAATTATGTAACATAAACATAACCAAGGTGTCATTTTATATATGACAGAAAAACCCGTGAAGAGGCGTCGTATCGTTTCGATACTCCACAAGATATCCACTCCTTCTTACTTACTAAACCGTCCAAATGAACCAGGGTGTAATTCCCTGCTCACACACAAATCAAATGAATTAGAAGGTAGTTCCCACAAAACATCATATGCAAGTATACATATCATTATATATACGAATCAAGCTATTCACACTGCTACCACGTGTAAGGGTGCATGTTTATATATATACACCTATATCAGTATGTATATCTCTAAATATACATATGAAATCTCCCATAAAATCATCATGCATAAGTGTGCATATCTATATATATACACATCAAGTCTTTCATATATATCTCATATACAAGTATGCATATATCTATATATACATATCAAATCTCTCATGTATCATCAGCCAATTCAAACATGGTCAATAAGATCTCATGTTCAACTAACACTTTGTTATCACATAAGTGCCCATAGTAAGCCACATAAAGGATAGAGAAGATACCAAATCACTTCCGTCGTATTGCTCTCCGCAATCACAACCGTTAATCAAATCGTGCCGTGATACCCGTGTTCAGGTATCAAAGTACCGAGCTCTCTTCTCGGGTCCGAGCTCTCTACTCAGAAAATAGCACTAGCCAATGCGCTCTTTTGGTTACGGCAAAGGGGGCTACTTCCCCACTGTAGCTAGCAGTGGAGGTGTGTGTGAAACCCGAATCCGGTACGGCGATACATTGCAACCACGAATCCCATAATTCGTGAAAACAATGCATCGTCCCACCATCATCATGAAAACTCAAGTAATGCCAGCTGGACTTATATGCAATGCACAAGTAGATGTTTACTTGCTAATTCTCAAGTAGATATAATGACCTACTAAACTCATACGATTATGCACATTGTTACATAAATCACAAAACCACAATAGGAACTCATTTGAGTCTCTAAAGCATAAGTGCCAAGTTTGTTCACTCTATTCAATTCAAGTTTCAAAAGCTATTAATCTAGTCAACTGGAATATAATTGTCATAGGATCTCACCACGATCCTCGTAAGGTTCAATTGTTCCTTAACTCGACTCCGTTGAGTCTTTACTACAATTCCAACCAAATAGAGTTTGAACACTATATGTGTCCCAAGACTCTTTTCTATGTTCTCGTTTGAGGCATAGCAAGGTTCTCATTCCATTTAGGAATCTTAGTTCAAGTCCCAAGTAAGTTATATAAGGGAAGCCCAAGTTGATTATTGTGAAATCAAGCTTAGTTCAATTTTGATTCATAATTCCACTTAATAGTAGAATCCAAGTTCACCACAATTCATTAACCGTAGAACAGATCAGGCACGAAGGCAAATACATTCAATATGCTCATAAGTCATATCATAGAAACACATAGAAGAATCAATTTTTGACAAGGTAGGAAATCATGCATTTAGTCATAATATAAAATATACACAGTATTCCATATTCACCTATGAAATTCAACAGAGTCACAACTTAACCATCAGTCGATTAAGTACTATCCAAGACTACTCCGTTAGTCTCGGATCATGAAGCCATTTACTAAACTCTTCCTAGAGTAGTAACTCATTCAATAACACAAAAGTCGATGGTAGTCAAAGACTTAAGCAACACTAGAGCGGTAATAACCCGTAAGGTCAAACCATACCGGTGAGTCTTAGATAACAACATGGTCATCCTAGCGACTTATACAAGTAGACTCCATGTATAGAGTACTAAGAAAGCCCCAATCCAAATCTTCTCATAGAATAGTCCTCAAATTCATTATTCAACAAGTAGGTGTTTTTACTCATTAAAGAATCAAGTAGGAATTCGACAAGAGCGAATTCAACCGTCAAGTAGATACATCATTCTACAACATGATCTCAATTGTGCATTTGCTTCACACAATCACATAAACCACATAAGAACTCGATTGAGTCTTATAATCACTCATATCAAACATGTCCTTCAATCCATCCCAAAGTCACGTAAGCTAATATATTAGTCTAACGCACTACAAACATCGTAGGGATTGAATGTGGAGTCGGTATTGTTCAATAACTCCCAAATTTCAACTCCGGTGAGTTTTACTAAAATTCAACCAAATAGAGCATTGATACTATATGCATCACATTGCCCTTTCCTAAGTTCTCCTTTCATTTAGAACTCGATAACTAGGCCGTTCATGATCTTAAACTAGCCTTAAACACAATCCCGAGTTTCAAACCCTAGTTTCGGTGATTTTGTTAAACCTTGAATTGAACCGAATTCTTTCACAAGAGTTATTCCTAAGCTCATTATAAACAACATTCATGCTTTATAAAATGTCAAAATCACAACTTCATAGAGAATTCATAAAATCCTACACATGTTTCAAAGGTTGAATTGGAGGATTTGTCTTCACAAAAGATGTTCATAATCATCAATAGAGCAACTATAATGAAGGGGTCATGTCATTTTATTGAACATGAAAATTTCAGGGATTTCTCAACGTACCTTAGTCCTAAGATTAATGGAGGAAAGGTTGATTAAAGAGAGGATTGTTGTAGAGAAGATCGAGAGCTTCGATTTGGCGGTCTCGGTTCGTCGATCGGACCACCGGATCTCCGGGAAATGGTCCTTCAACCTAGGGTTTCTTCCATGGACGAATTTGGAGCTTAGTCTCTGAATCTCTGGTTTGTTATGATCAGCAATGGCTGATTTTGGCTGGACTTTGTGTTTATATACTTCCCAAGAAGTCCCTAATCCAAGTGATGGTGTTAAGAGGCTTCTAATTGGCCAAGGAATGTGAGCCATTGATAAGCAATGATCCAAGGGTTCACAAGGGTCTTAGACAAGTCAACAAAGGTGGCTTTGAGTCACAATGGACGTCCAAGGGCCAAGGGTTCAAGAGTCAATAGCCAAAACACTCAAAAAATGACCAAAGGCTGAAAACTGCCCAATTTCCAGATTGTTGTTACTGGACAGTCGATCTTGTAAAATCGACCATAAATAGCTCACACCTCCAAATGAGGTGATTATTGATTTTTGTGAAACTAGACTCTTTAAACTATAGTTTAGCCTTTTAAATTACTCAATTTGGACTTATATTCATCAAAATATGGCTACTACAAGTTCAAGTACAGAAGCTGATTTCCTGAAAACAGAATTCTGGCACAGCCGTAAGTCAAGACCTAAATGAGGTACTTATACACCTTGGAAAAATACCATATTATACAGGGAGTATCCTAACATATGTAGGTAAAACATACTAAATTTTTAGAAAATTCTCTTCAGTAGATTGGTACCAGAATTTTCCCGAAGTTTGCCCAAAACCGGATTGAATCTGTGAAGTAATATGTTGGTCATCTAATTTCCAAATGCAACAAGTCTATGAACAATGATTATGCAAGCATGGGAAATACTAGTACACTTGGTTTAGAACTTAAATGAACTTCTCGCAAGTTTAAAGCACAAACAATACAAGCAACGAAGGCAATCCCGAGAAACCCTAAGGCTCAAACGAAGCAACAATGCTTCTAAACTCTCAACCAAGCATACAACAACTAAGATGAACATTGTAAATCTTATATGCAAGGTACTAAGACTCCAATGAGACTTATTTAGGTGCTATCATGTTAAGATAAACACTCGACGCATTAACAACAAAGCATGCAACACGAGAAAGTCAAATACACGAAGGTTCGGAGTCTTACATCCTCACCACCTTAAAAGAATTCGTCCTCGAATTCAAAACTCGACAACAACCAAAAGTTCAATACTCTGGCCTGCACATGAAGTCGAGGTGACCGTCTAGGTATGCCTCAAAACACGAGGGGGAGAAATACTCAAATCTCAACTACAATAAATTCCAAATCAAGTCATCTTGACTCTTGACAGAGTTCAAAGACATTAGCAAAGCTTACAAAGTTCCATCAAACGTGGATATCAAGGTTTAAATGCCTCTCTATCAACTAATCAGGTAATTCATGCATGTGCATTAATTGCACCGAACTAACTAACTTCCCAACCAAATTTTTTTTTTCTGGGCTAGCTAAATTATTCCAGCCACAATACGAATCTCTAGGGTTTAACGCCCTTACACTATAATCAAGTAGTCAATCATCATCATAGACAACATATTCACCCAACAAGGAAGACATTCAACACAGTGTAACTTATTCGATCAAGTCACAAGTTCATTTCATTCATAGCATGATCTCCATATACAAGTTGCACATATTTGCACAAGCAAAACAAGATACCATTTTCAATTACATTCTGTTTGGTAACGGGTTCAGTTAATTCCTATCTCATATTATACCATTCTAGTTCTCCGACGAAGACCTCTTGATAATCAAGTCAGGCCCTCTCAAGTGACTTCAAAAGTTTTCGTCGTACAGGATGTGGGGTGGTCGTGAATCACATATCAACATCCTTTATATCGGTCTCAACAATAGCAATCATAAGCACATATAGGCATGGCATCAACATCATGCAACATAGCATATTAATTTACTATGTATGTATACCAAGTATGGAATATTCATACTATTAACTACCTATCAATGGTAGATAAAACACATTATTCAAGGCTAATACTCTATCAATGTATTAGACTAATAACGAGACAATACAACACTTCACAAGTCACTAGGTAGCATATTCTTACTAACTAGTATATAACCAATCCTTATAAGTCAAACCGTATACGGGTCGACAACCGATCCGACCAATCATCATGTGATCACCTACTGGCCCATCACCAAGTTCCAACATATCATGAGGAAATTTCACCTTGATCAAGGTAGTCCCCCAAATACCAAAACACAACCATCGGGAAAGGGTTCTCAAATTCCCAACACAAGTAATACAAGAACTGGTGATTAAATACTACCATAACTATATACACCTATATAGTAATCTATGAAATACTATTAGGTACCTCGGGAGGCTTAACCACTCCGCTCTCGAAACGTATTACAACGAACTTTCACCATAATGATTAATACGACGATCACCCTTGGGACCGACAGTCTAGCTTCTCTGATTCCTAAAAATGGAACAAGAAACAACAGCTCTACTAAAATGCAGCACCTACTCTTGGTATAACTGCAACTCGTAAGCAATAAAGGAGAAATATAATACTCCTAGACACAAACCTTCACTCACGGCAATCTAGACCAAACGAACTTAGTACTCCAAGTCGTGTATTTGTACCAATGAATATGCCAATAAGGCATTATAAACAACACTCGACGGTAAATACTCGACGAAAACCCAAACCCAAACTAGGCCATGGAACCTATCCTGGCTTATAGCTAACATAAGCTCTGATACCAACTGTGACGACCCGACCCGGATTCCAACACGAAATCCCAAGGTCGTGCCGCTGGAACTAACTTAAGAAGAGGACAAGCACTTGATAAGCAGTAGTGCTAGTCAAACAGTCGAGCAAACTCGCTCTAAACATGAACATAACACCGCACTAAAATACGGTATTTCAAAAATCGAATCAGCGGAAGCAATATAAGAAAGAAGTCCCAAGCTATGAAGCTCGAAACCAACGACAATGAAAACCAAGAGAGACATTATCTCTCAAAGGAGGAAAAACAAAACTCGCGTGCCGCAACATTGCAGACGCTAATCAAACCATCGGCACTCCAGGCCGGCGTTTCAACAAAGAACCAACCTGATATAACAATTACCCAACGGCTAAAGCATACCGGGGTCAAGCAACAACTATAAAAACTAGAATAAGGAAATTCCCCAAAGCTACTGCGTGCCCGGGAGACAACTGAAATAAATACTAAAACCGCAAACAAGGCACGACACAACACGTCGGCCCAAGAAAAACCAATACAAATACCCAAGTATTCTACCCAACTGTAAAGTCTAAATAACTTTACAAAATGTCGATCTCACAAGAATAGCAAAGTACATTAAATTAATGACAATGCTAAAAAGGAACAAGACTCCACAAGCTGCTACTCGGGAAAGTCGGCTGCTACAAACACGAACCACACGATCTAACCTCGATCTATCGACCGCGCCCTGCTACAGTCACGAACTACTCGACCTCAATGCGCCTATCGCCATCGCAACTAAAAACAAGTACGGGATGAGTCATAATGACCCAGTACGCTACCACAATATATATGCAACATATAATTATGTAACATAAACATAACCAAGGTGTCATTTTATATATGACAGAAAAACCCGTGAAGAGGCGTCGTATCGTTTCGATACTCCACAAGATATCCACTCCTTCTTACTTACTAAACCGTCCAAATGAACTGGTGTAATTCCCTGCTCACACACAAATCAAATGAATTAGAAGGTAGTTCCCACAAAACATCATATGCAAGTATACATATCATTATATATACGAATCAAGCTATTCACACTGCTACCACGTGTAAGGGTGCATGTTTATATATATACACCTATATCAGTATGTATATCTCTAAATATACATATGAAATCTCCCATAAAATCATCATGCATAAGTGTGCATATCTATATATATACACATCAAGTCTTTCATATATATCTCATATACAAGTATGCATATATCTATATATACATATCAAATCTCTCATGTATCATCAGCCAATACAAACATGGTCAATAAGATCTCATGTTCAACTAACACTTTGTTATCACATAAGTGCCCATAGTAAGCCACATAAAGGATAGAGAAGATACCAAATCACTTCCGTCGTATTGCTCCCCGCAATCACAACCGTTAATCAAATCGTGCTGATACCCGTGTTCAGTATCAAAGTACCGAGCTCTTCTCGGTCCGAGCTCTACTCGGAAAATAGCACTAGCCAATGCGCTCTTTGGTTACGGCAAAGGGGCTACTTCCCCACCGTAGCTAGCAAAGGAGGTGTGTGTGAAACCCGAATCCCGACGGCGATACATTGCAACCACGAATCCCATAATTCGTGAAAACAATGCATCGTCCCACCATCATCATGAAAACTCAAGTAATGCCACTGACTTATATGCAATGCACAAGTAGATGTTTACTTGCTAATTCTCAAGTAGATATAATGACCTACTAAACTCATACGATTATGCACATTGTTACATAAATCACAAAACCACAATAGGAACTCATTTGAGTCTCTAAATCATAAGTGCCAAGTTTGTTCACTCTATTCAATTCAAGTTTCAAAAGCTATTAATCTAGTCAACTGGAATATAATTGTCATAGGATCTCACCACGATCCTCGTAAGGTTCAATTGTTCCTTAACTCGACTCGTTGAGTCTTTACTACAATTCCAACCAAATAGAGTTTGAACACTATATGTGTCCCAAGACTCTTTTCTATGTTCTCGTTTGAGGCATAGCAAGGTTCTCATTCCATTTAGGAATCTTAGTTCAAGTCCCAAGTAAGTTATATAAGGGAAGCCCAAGTTGATTATTGTGAAATCAAGCTTAGTTCAATTTTGATTCATAATTCCACTTAATAGTAGAATCCAAGTTCACCACAATTCATTAACCGTAGAACGATCGTGCACGAAGGCAAATACATTCAATATGCTCATAAGTCATATCATAGAAACACATAGAAGAATCAATTTTTGACAAGGTAGGAAATCATGCATTTAGTCATAATATAAAATATACACAAGTATTCCATATTCACCTATGAAATTCAACAGAGTCACAACTTAACCATCACCGATTAGTACTATCCAAGACTACTCCGTTAGTCTCGGATCATGAAGCCATTTACTAAACTCTTCCTAGAGTAGTAACTCATTCAATAACACAAAAGTCGATGGTAGTCAAAGACTTAAGCAACACTAGAGCGGTAATAACCCGTAAGGTCAAACCATATCGGTGAGTCTTAGATAACAACATGGTCATCCTAGCGACTTATACAAGTAGACTCCATGTATAGAGTACTAAGAAAGCCCCAATCCAAATCTTCTCATAGAATAGTCCTCAAATTCATTATTCAACAAGTAGGTGTTTTTACTCATTAAAGAATCAAGTAGGAATTCGACAAGAGCGAATTCAACCTCGTCAAGTAGATACATCATTCTACAACATGATCTCAATTGTGCATTTGCTTCACACAATCACATAAACCACATAAGAACTCGATTGAGTCTTATAATCACTCATATCAAACATGTCCTTCAATCCATCCCAAAGTCACGTAAGCTAATATATTAGTCTAACGCACTACAACGTCATAGGGATTGAATGTGGAGTCGGTATTGTTCAATAACTCCCAAATTTCAACTCCGGTGAGTTTTACTAAAATTCAACCAAATAGAGCATTGATACTATATGCATCACATTGCCCTTTCCTAAGTTCTCCTTTCATTTAGAACTCGATAACTAGGCCGTTCATGATCTTAAACTAGCCTTAAACACAATCCCGAAGTTTCAAACCCTAGTTTCGGTGATTTTGTTAAACCTTGAATTGAACCGAATTCTTTCACAAGAGTTATTCCCTAAGCTCATTATAAACAACATTCATGCTTTATAAAATGTCAAAATCACAACTTCATAGAGAATTCATAAAATCCTACACATGTTTCAAAGGTTGAATTGGAGGATTTGTCTTCACAAAAGATGTTCATAATCATCAATAGAGCAACTATAATGAAGGGGTCATGTCATTTTATTGAACATGAAAATTTCAGGGATTTCTCAACGTACCTTAGTCCTAAGATTAATGGAGGAAAGGTTGATTAAAGAGAGGATTGTTGTAGAGAAGATCGAGAGCTTCGATTTGGCGGTCTCGGTTCGTCGATCGGACCACCGGATCTCCGGGAAATGGTCCTTCAACCTAGGGTTTCTTCCATGGACGAATTTGGAGCTTGGTCTCTGAATCTCTGGTTTGTTATGATCAGCAATGGCTGATTTTGGCTGGACTTTGTGTTTATATACTTCCCAAGAAGTCCCTAATCCAAGTGATGGTGTTAAGAGGCTTCTAATTGGCCAAGGAATGTGAGCCATTGATAAGCAATGATCCAAGGGTTCACAAGGGTCTTAGACAAGTCAACAAAGGTGGCTTTGAGTCACAATGGACGTCCAAGGGCCAAGGGTTCAAGAGTCAATAGCCAAAACACTCAAAAAAATGACCAAAGGCTGAAAACTGCCCAATTTCCAGATTGTTGTTACTGGACAGTCGATCTTGTAAAATCGACCATAAATAGCTCACACCTCCAAATGAGGTGATTATTGATTTTTGTGAAACTAGACTCTTTAAACTATAGTTTAGCCTTTTAAATTACTCAATTTGGACTTATATTCATCAAAATATGGCTACTACAAGTTCAAGTACAGAAGCTGATTTCCTGAAAACAGAATTCTGGCACAGCGGTAAGTCAAGACCTAAATGAGGTACTTATACACCTTGGAAAAATACCATATTATACAGGGAGTATCCTAACATATGTAGGTAAAACATACTAAATTTTTAGAAAATTCTCTTCAGTAGATTGGTACCAGAATTTTCCCGAAGTTTGCCCAAAACCGGACTGAATCTGTGAAGTAATATGTTGGTCATCTAATTTCCAAATGCAACAAGTCTATGAACAATGATTATGCAAGCATGGGAAATACTAGTACACTTGGTTTAGAACTTAAATGAACTTCTCGCAAGTTTAAAGCACAAACAATACAAGCAACGAAGGCAATCTCGAGAAACCCTAAGGCTCAAACGAAGCAACAATGCTTCTAAACTCTCAACCAAGCATACAACAACTAAGATGAACATTGTAAATCTTATATGCAAGGTACTAAGACTCCAATGAGACTTATTTAGGTGCTATCATGTTAAGATAAACACTCGACGCATTAACAACAAAGCATGCAACACGAGAAAGTCAAATACACGAAGGTTCGGGGTCTTACACTAAGAGTATGGAACGAAGAATTCAAATGACCTAAATGAGGTATAATCTCTTACCTCGAAATGCTTAGCAAAATTATTCTTGTCACGCGTACAATCGTATCACGCTCGTTCGTCAGAAAATAACATTTAATGTAATAGAGTATCAATTAATATATCATTTTAATATTATATTTCTTTATTTGACAAATTTTCTTTTTAAAATTCTTAAAATTAAGTTTCAATCACACACACACATCATCCGTTGGATAAATATTATATATATATAATATGTAACCATTACTCCTATTAACTACTATATATCATATGTTAGTATTGTATCTCACGCACACAGCACACATACTCACGCACAACACACACACACACACTGTTCCAACACACTGTTCCAACACACATAACTCACAATATATTCTAACTCATGAAATTCGATTTCCCTCTCCCATTTACTGTTTCAAATCATTATTTTTTTTTTTCGTTTTGAATATTTCTTCACCTACTTTGAATTACTCATTAACAGTTATACAACAACGAAATACTGTTACTTAGGAAATTTTGGATGAAGACTTACAGTGATTTTCTCCGAAAAATTAAAATTGCTATCGTTCTGTCTCGCGATGTCGGTTGCCGATCCCTTCTTCTTTTTTTTTTCTTTTTTTGTACTCAGTTAACGATAAAGGGTTTTCTCCTCCTTTAACCCATTATTTATATAAGAACCCTATTAGGTTTCCTAACCCTAACATTAAATGGGCCAAGACCAAACTTTTAATTGGTTAATATTATTAGGAAATAGTAATTTGGAAAAATTACAAGCCGGTACAACTTTTAAAACATGTTTTCAAATAAATCCAGCTATTTTTTAGACATATCTTTTAGATACAATTTTAGGGCAAAATTACGTTACAGTCCTTCAGCCTACGTCCCCAAAATTTTGAATTGACGATTTCGGAGAAATTCCAGCAATTCGATTGAAAGGTATGTCGCTTTAAAAATTCTTTCATTCTCAATTATATGCCTTAGGTTTCTTGATGCCAAGGTTTGGCATTATAGTTCCTGGATTGATTTTGTTTCTGCAAAATAATGTCAAATGTATCCTGATAATAATGTCAGAGTTTTTGGATTAATTTGGTACTGGATAATAATGTCAAATGCATCCTGATGCCAGGGCATGGCATTAGAGTTTCTGGATTGATTTTGGTCCTCGAAAATACTATCAAATGCATCCTGATGCCAGGGCTTGGCATCAGAGTTTCGATTAATTGTGAATCGCATAATATCAACTATCCCGATGCAGGCTTGGCATCGAGTTTCTTGATTGATTTTGGTCCTCCGCATACCGCTTAAATGCATCCTGATGCCAGGGTTTGGCGCTTGGGATCAGAGTTTCTGGATTGATTTTTGTCCTGCATATTGCTGTCAAATGCATCCTGATGCCAGGTCTTGGCATCAGAGTTTCTGTATTGATTTGTTCCTGCATAATGTTGTCAAATTCATCCTGATGCCAGGTCTTGGCATCAGAGTTTAGACAATTGCTCAATTGTGAATGATAGATATGTGAAGTATTGGTAAATTATGAGATAGCAGATGTAATTCATTTTGGTATGAAAGTCAAACGAATTTCATTTTAAGTTTGATTAAATTGATCTTAAGAGTAGTTTTGTTATGTTATAAGCTAGATGCTGTCAGGCATCCTACTTGAAACTCCTTCTATACTTCTGTCTAATTGGTTCATAAGCATCGCATACTTATGCATTGTTAAGGAAGAATATAGACTTTTGTATATGTTTCATTGTGATAAAAAAATATAATGCCTTGCGATTGAGATTGAGGCTTTAAGACTAGAAATATATTATTGGGGAACATTTTCCTAAGTGATAGATTTATTTTTAATTGTCCAAAGTGTGTATATCTTCACTTTCACCTTTCTCCTTGATCATAAATGATTTTGTTTCCTTATGTAATAGTTGAGCAAGCAAGAGGATCTCATTGTTAATGGAGTCCAGTGTTATGATTTTGCTGAAATTTAGGGGAGAGACAATTGTGAAAAGGGTTACAGATGGTTTTGAGTTTTCTGATTTGCTATTATCAATTACAAGCAAATATTCTGTTAATGTTGAAACTTTGAGATTGAGATATTCTCTTGGACCTCATCAGAATTGTATTTTATCAAATGATGAAGATTTTTTGAATATGTTGGTGCTAGGTAAAATTCTAAGCATTTATGTTATTTCAGTAGATGTTATTGATGTTTTGGGTGCAATTGTTGATGGTGTAGAGAATGATTTGGGGTCAAAGGTTGCTTTTGGTCCTTCTAGGAGTAGTTTGGATGCTTCTTCTTCTCATAAGTCAAAGGGTGATTTTGGTCCTTCTAGGAGTAGTTTGGATGCTTCTTCTTCTCATAATAGTAAATCTGTTGATGTTGGTTTTGCTGAAATTGATAATGAAAGTTATCCTGCTTATGATTTTTTTTCCTATTCCATCTTCCAGTAATTTGTTATCGGTTGGTTGGGAAGAGATTATCACCGGATCTGGACAAATATTTAAAGGTGGCATGAGAGAGTTTCGTACTGAACTTATGAAATATTCTATGAAACTTGGATTTGAATATGTTTTTGCTAGGAATGAGAGTAAGAGGGCTACTGTTGTTTGTGGTAATAAATTCATTGATAACTGTGATTGGTTCATCAAGTGTGCTGTTTCTAATGTTGATAATTCTATAATTATAAAGAAGTGCAATCTTACACACAGTTGCAAAGTTTCTTTTATTGATGGAGTTAAGAAATCAAAAAGGATGGGTTATAATGTAATTGCAAATTTTATTTGTGATAATGTTCGTAGTCACCAAATTATTCTCGAAGGATGTAATTGAGTATGTTAGGATCCATTATGGGGTTGAGATATCATATATGACAAAGATGGAGAAGTGTTGAGGTTGCTCGTAATAAGGTATTTGGTAGTTATGATGAATCGCTTGATGAGTTGCGTGGTATGTTGAAGCTTTGAAGAGTAATCCGCGCTTTGGTGTTTATTGAATCGATTCCATTTCAAAATGTTTCACCCGGTTATTCATATGTTTTCGCATGTTTGGATGGTTTTAATTATTGTCGGCCTATATTGTTTGTAGATGGGACATTTATGAAATCTCGATGTAAGTCAATCCTCTTATTCGCCACGGCGAAGGATGGTAATCAAGGTAAGTTGTACGTGACACTTATATTGGTTTGTGTTTTCTATGTGTTTTGATGTGAAAGTTGTTGTTTTACTAATTTGAATATTTCATTTTTGTTTTTATATAGGACTATTTCCATTTGCCTTGTTGTTGTAAGTTCGTAAAATTATGATAATTGGCATTGGTTTCTTTCAAAAGTAAAAGAAGCGCTAATGGTCGTGATGTGCTTATTTATCGATCGAATGTTGGGTTGATGCAAGCGATTCCGCATGTTTTTGGTAGTTCTAAGCATTTTTTTGTTTGGTTCATCTTTGTCGTAATTTGAAAGATATGTGTGGTGGCAAGCGTTCTTCCTTTCGCAAGAATATTTGTTTAAAATTTAAAGAATGTGCTTATGCGCCTACAGCTTGAGTTGTTTGAGAAGAAGCTTGAGGTATTTAAAGGAGTTGGTGGACGATTGCCTTAGATTTTTGGTTGACCTTCCTTTCGTAATTGGGCCATTGCACATTGTTCGATAATCGTTATTTCGAACTTACATCAAATGCCGCAGAGTCATTCAACAATTGGATTATTGATGCTCGAGGACTTCCTATCACTTGTATGGTGGATCAGATAAGAAAAAAACTTATGGTATGGTTTGTCGAAAGGTGAATAATGGTTTGAAATGGAACAAGCTTCTTTGTGCTAAGATGGATAAAAAGTGGATAGAGAATTTGAAATTTGGTATGTCATGGCAAAGTTATGAAAGCTACTAACTCTATTTATGAAGTTGTATCTAATCCTACCGTGCGAAGTTGATTTGGATTGTCGAACATGTTCTTGCTATCAATGGCGTATTCAAGGCTTCCCATGCCGTCATGTCGTTGTTGTTATTGTCGAGCAGAGAGTTGAAGACATAATTGATAAATACTTTTAAATAGTTATTATGTCAAGTGCTACGAGGGAAGCCCGATTCCAATTCCAACAACTTATAAGTATGAGATTCAAAAATCATCGAAGCTTCGAATCTTACCCCCAAGAATGAAGAAATTGCCCGACGGCCTAAGAAGAAGAATTGCATCCAAGGGTGAAATTCGAGTAGTACAAGGAAACATAAATGTAGTAGATGTAATAAATGTTGTAATCACAATTCTAGGACATGTAGAGATTCAAGTGTAATGTTGATTATATTTTAGTTGACGAATCGAAGAATTTATGAGTTTGATTATTGGAATTGACAACGTAAATTGGATGTTGTTTTGTGGTCCCGAAAAAATTGAATCTTTGTTATCAATTTTTTGAAATTTCAATGGAACCTGATGCCGGGTTGGCATCGAGCTTCATTGATTTGGTCCCGCAAAATCCATTCAATGCAACCCGATGCCGGGTTGGCATCGAGCCCGATTGATTTTGGTCCCGCAAAATCTAGTCAAATTCAACCCGATGCCGTGGGTTGGCATCGAGGTCTCGATTGATTTTGGTCCTCGCAAAATCCATTCAAATGCAACCCGATGCCGTGTTGGCATCGAAGTTTCGATTGATTTTGGTCCTCAAAATCAAGTCATGCATCCCGATGCCGTGTCTTGGCATCGAGGTTCCTCGGATTGATTTTGGTCCTCAAAAATCCATTCAATGCAACCCGATGCCGGGTTGGCATCGAGTTTTCGATTGATTTTGGTCCTCCAAAATCAAGCCAAAACCCGATGCCGTTGCTTGGCACGAGCTTCTCGATTGATTTGGGTCCTACAAAATCCATTCAAATGGAACCCGATGCCGTGGGTTGGCACGAAGCTTCTGGATTGATTTGGGTCCTCGAAAAATCTAGTCAATGCAACCCCGATGCCGTGGCTTGGCATCGAGGCTCGGATTGATTTTGGTCCTCCAAAATCAAGTCAATGTGCAACCTGATGCCGTAAGCTTGGCATCGAGGTTCTCGATTGATTTGGTCCTCCAAAATCGTCAATGCAACCCGATGCTCCCAAGTTGGCATCGAGGTTCAGATTGATTTTGGT
>CM028380.1:37344517-37380233 GCA_013146195.2 Codonopsis lanceolata
TATCACATTTACTCTCTTGAGAAGACTGTCCAGAGGTACGTAATCATTACATCTCATTTAAAAAATTGATTTTTTAAATAAAAAAAACAAAGAAAAAAAAGGAGATTTCGTTCTCTCTAAAAAAACGAGGAGTCTTCGAAAAAAAAAAGGAGAGAAAGTCTTTTTCTATATGTTGTCATTTGTTTCCCAAAACATGTAAAGGCAGAAATTCCCCTCATCATTATTTTAAATCGCCATCAAAAAGTTGGTAAGTGCATCACTATTATTGATTAAAAAAAAGCTAGCAAGTCCTACTTTGAGATGACAAGGTCTACCACAAAAAAAAAAAAAGAGCAAAAAAAAAACAAGAAAAGAAAAAAAAGAGAAAAATGATGAAAAAAAAAAGAGAAAAAGAAGAAGAAGAAGAAGGAATCAATAGGAAGCCAGAAAAGAAAAGAAAGTTGGAAAAACTGGGACAACCAGGAAAGTAAATGCTGAAAGCCGAGAAGTCAGAGAAAAGCCAAGCAACTCAGGGATCATACACAATTGGGGCTAGGGGCTTTCAAACCCAGAGGTATTTTAGCCCATATCCTTAAGAGTATGCTCATTTGGTCTTGCTTATTTTGAATGCCCAACCGAAGTCTTCAAGCGAGCCTTCCAAAAGTATATTCAAGCTGATAAAATTCTTGCTTTTCCTATATTAGCTTGCCGAGTCTTCTTCTTGATCTCTGAGCACCACATATCGCCGAAATATATTTAAAAAAAAAAAGAGATGAAGATGACGAGTCAACTCATGAAAAAACATGATAAATCTACACGAGTTGATAATGAGTCAAGAAGATATGGACCAGAAAATTTTTAAGAACACATGAAATTCAGAGCAGGCAAGTTGTCTTGACCAGAATCACCTTCGACCCATTGCGGCCGAGCTATTAAATGGTACACTAGGGACTTCTAACCATACACCCAACCCCTTCTAAATGCCTGAACAAACCTACCAATTTCCAAAGCCTAACCATCTCTAAAACAGCAACTTCTCAACAAGCTGAGCGGGGCTCCACCCTTATATATATCCACCAAGAGTGATAATCTTCTTTTTATCCCAAGAGAGAGAAAACGAGTATCTTTTCAGACACTCTCTCAATTTGCTCCGAGATGTCAAAAAAAAAAAAGTAGAAAAAAAAAACGGAATTTCCCTCTCACAAAAAAAAAAAAAGAAAGAAGAAAGAAAAGAGAGAGAAAAAGAAAAAAAAGAGAGAAAAGCCTTTCCTCGAGCAATTGCTTCAAAATAATTTCTCGCAACAAAGAAAAACATCAATCACTCTTGGACAATCCCACGCCCGCAACAAAGCAGCCGACCTCCCGACCATACCTACAATCATGTCTAGAGACCAAATTCTCATCCAAACCCATAGCTTAAAAGGCCACCCAATAATCGCCCTGCGATCGCCTTTCCTAAAATAACCAAACCCATGGCCGAAAATACCTTTGAGAAAGAGGCCGATCAGATCCTCAATCCTAAAGCTAAACCATCCTAAATGCTTGAACACTATGCCATAACCTAGTCACCACCTATAGCTTTGTTTCAATCGGATGCAACGTGATCTGGGTCGGGAAGATGAACTCCTTGCTAAAACACATAAAATTATCAAAAGATAAATGTTAAGTAGGGTCCATAAAACTGTGATCTTGGCGATAAACTACGGATCATGACTCTTCTTTTTGTCCATTAGAGTCATCCACTTTCTGTGAACATACTCATTCCTGTCTCCCACAAAAGTCTTTCTCAATCGAGTTTTTTTGGGGATGTCTCCAGTTAATCTCTTCAGAAACTTGCCCATCCCATCTTACAAAATTTGGTTGATTAAATTCATCCTGGGACTTCTCTCGCCAAACTCATTGGATACACAAAGGCTCATCATCTCCGAGGTGCCATTTCCATCTTCGCTTGAAGAAGCGAAAAAGCTACAAAACCATGATCCCTTCAAGAATAAGCGCTCATCCTCGCATGTATCGAAAGCGGCTTCCTATAAGGTAAAAGCTCGCTAGGTTAAAAACCCGAAAGGGCGGCCTAGGCAAAAGTTAGAGCACGAACAAAAACAAAAAAAAAACAAAAAAGAAAGGAAAAGAAAAAGAAAAGAAAAGAAAAATGGTTCCTCCGAGGCATTGATTAGTAGGACTCACTAGTCCCGGTTGAAATTTTTTTTTTGAATGATGCACTAGTCAAAAGACTAAGAACTGACCCAACACATCATCCGCCTCCATTTCAAATATCAACTCCTATACATATAACCCTCCAAGGCCAACAAAAAGTCACATCTCAAGCTCTTATATTGCATTTCCATCACCTTGCCTTATCTTGTCTTAACATGTTTAAGAAACAGATGGTACACATACACATGCAAAAGTTTTTTTTTTTTAAAGAAAGGGAAAATTTCATTCGCATGCTTGCATCCTTTGCTTGCATCTTTCTAATGCATCTTATCAGGTCTTCCGCCGCATCGGCCTATGAATGTTCTGTTAGCATCTCGCCAAGAATCACCTCCCAAAGATCCCCCACAACATCATCAAAAGTTACAAAAAGTGAAATCCATATCCCCAGCAGATCAGTCGGCAAATGGGGCAGAAAAGCCAGAAAATCGGCAGCAGAGCAAAAGAAAAAAATTATAGTTAAGGCTAGAAATAACAGCAAAAAAAAAAAATTCCAGCTGAAGCCGGAAATTGTAATAGCAAGGATGGAATTTCCAGCTAAGGCCGAACATTGCGGCAACAAAAGAAATTCAAGCAAAAGCTGGAACTGCGACAAAAGAAAAATCCCCAACGGGTGCAGCAAGAACAGCAAAGCAGCAGCAGCGGCAGAAGTCGCAAATGCCAAGCCAAGGTAAGAAAAGGTAAGTATTTTACCCATTTTCTGTGCATCAATAGCTATGTTGGAAAACTTTCTTTAAAGGGGCATACAACCCCGGATCAGAAGGAAAGGTCTTGTCCTCCGAGGAAGGCAGCGTTCCTGAGGAGACATCTCATGCATCACAACACTTGATAGACTACCTTACAGCACATACATTGTGGCATACCGTCTTTTAGTAATGCGATGGATATCGCATTCAGCGTTACGATGCAATGGATATTGCATCCGTCCTTCCATGTCAATGCGATGGATATCGCATTCAGCGTTGCGATGCAATGGATATTGCATCCGTCGTTCCGTGTCAATGCGATGGATATCGCATTCAGCGTTGCGATGCAATGGATATTGCATCCGTCCTTCCATGTCAATGCGATGGATATCGCATTCAGCGTTGCGATGCAATGGATATTGCATCCGTCTTTCAGTGTCAAGGCGATGGATATCGCATTCAGCGTGGTGATTCAATGGATATTGCATCCGTCGTTCCGTGTCAATGCGATGGATATCACATTCAGCGTTGCGATGCAATGGATATTGCATCCGTCCTTCCATGTCAATGCGATGGATATTGAATTCAGCGTTGCGATGCAATGGATATTGCATCCGTTGTTCCGTGCCAATGCGATGGATATCGCATTCAGCGTTGCGATGCAATGGATATTGCATCCGTCTTTCCGTGTCAATGCGATGGATATCGCATTCAGCGTTGCGATGTAATGGATATTGCATCCGTCCTTCCGTGTCAATGCGATGGATATCGCATTCAGCGTTGCGATGTAATGGATATTGCATCCGTCTTTCAGTGTCAATGCAATGGATATCGCCTCCAGTGTTGCGATACAATGGATATTGCATCCGTCGTTCCGTGTCAATGCGATGGATATCGCATTCAGCGTTGCGATGCAATGGATATTGCATCCGTCCTTCCGTGCCAATGCGATTGATATCGCATTCAGCGTTGCGATGCAATGTATATTGCATCCGTCTTTCAGTGTCAATACGATGGATATCGCATTCAGCGTTGCGATGTAATGGATATTGCATCCGTCTTTCCATATCAATGCGATGGATATCACATTCAGTGTTGCGAAGCAATGGATATTGCATCCGTCTTTCAGTGTCAATGTGTGAGGTTCCCGGGGTACGACCCGCGCCCCGCACGCCCTTGGATAGGGGTGCGCGTGCGTGCGGATGCGGGATACCACTGCTCTCGTTCCACCCTCCCTTGTTTATGGGAAGACGAAATCAAAAGTGCGAGAGGAGTGCTGTCTATGTTAACGCGTTGGAATGCACCTCGGTTGCCTTTAGTGGATTTTTTATCCAATATGGGAACTTGTGGTTTCCCGCATCAAGTTATCCCTTTTTTAGGGGATACCAGGATATGGGAATGCATTACCCTTTCATTCCCATTTTCCCTTTTTTAGGGGAAAACGAAAAAGTGCAAAAAAGGATATTGCGACGCCCCCACTATGTATGGATTTTATAAAAATAGCCTTATGGCCCGTTCAGATCACTATGGGAGCTTTGGGTTTCCCGCATCAAGTTATCCCTTTTTTAGGGGATACCAGGATATGGGAATACATCACCCTTCCATTCCCATTTCTCCTTTTTTTAGTGGAGAATGAAAAAGTGCAAAGAAGGAATGTTGTGAGGCCCCACTGGATCCGAAAGTTTTAGAGTCGTCATCTTTATTTGAAGGCAAATAAAGCAAAACCAAAGAAAAAAAATAAACCCGAGAAAAAGAAGACGGGTTCGGAGGCTAAGTTACGAGTTGGGAAGGTGCTAGGCACCCAACTCGCCCTTTCGGTCTCAAAAATGGTTTTTGGCTGAAGTATGCTTATTGTTATATTTATTTCGCAAATAAATAAAGTATTAAAAGACAGGAAATTAAAACAGATACATCCGTGGCTACATTATTTACGGACTTGCAGCCATTTTCTTACAATAATTACAGACATATTTAAGAATATTTGGCCATTATAACGGCTCTTTTACATAGTATTTACTATTCTAATCCGGGCAGCATAACGTCTTATATTGGCTACATTGTACTAGATTTAAATAACAACTTTAAAAATAAAAGACAGAAAAGTAAATAAATAAAATAAACAACGCCCTTAAAGGCTTTACCTTTTAGAGCGGTGGTGTGCTCGCTCTGTCCTTCAGGGAGAGGGAGTCTTTTGTTGTTTGTTGTGTGGTTGTTATTTTGATTTGGGCAGAATGACTGATTATTTCTGAGGCTTTGGGCTTGTCAACTCGGGCAGAGTGACAACTTATTTTGGGTAGGTTTTGGCCTTTTTGGTTGGGCGGAACCACGGCTTAGTTTTTTGGCTTTTCAGCTCGTTACTCGAGCAGAGTAACGGCTTACTTTGGGATTTTTGGACCGAGGAAGTGAGGTGGATACCTAACAACTAGGCTAGGGATCACTTATAACCTATGGGTATTTATTTTGGCGGAGTTTGGACGGGGTTTGGAGATTTTAGGGACTTCCACTCACCTATCTCGCACCTCTCATACTAATATTATTTAAAGAACGAAGGATCAGAACTTCGTTTCGATTCTTGATCGCGGAAAATGAGCACTGAAATGAGGAGGCCGAGGCTTCTATTTATAGTGGAGAAGCAGGACTCGTCAGGAATTTTCGAATTTCTTCAGCCTGCATCAATGACTTGTACCTTGAGCTTCAAACCTTGTACATTTTCAATTTGAGAGAGAGCTACAGTGAATGGCATGGTGCGGCCAAGGAGACCCTTGGTGCGGCACCAAGGGGCCTTGGTGCGGCACCATGCATACAATTCAAGTTTCATTTTTTGCACTTTTACTCCCTGCAATTCACTGTTTCGCGCATCCTGCTTTTCCTTTCGCATTTTTGACTCATGTAACTTGACATTTGTTAAGTTTTGACAGTTCTTGATATTTTATGTTAGTCACATACCAGGGGTACGAAATTGGGGTGTCTACAGAGCCCCTCAACGATGGAGTCTACGGGTAACCCAAGGCTTACTGAGTAGACGAACATCGTTGATAAACAATAGATTCTCCAATTTCGTTCATTTAAGAACGGGAGAATGCAATTGGTAGCAGTTATAATGCACAGTTATCATGCTATGCTGATGAGCACAAGATTTCCACGAATTTTCCCGGGAATTTTCTTTTATTTTGTGCTATTTTTGAATTAATTATGCTTTGGAAATATTATTATTTGTGTTTTTGTGCTTAATATAGGTTTCCATGCATAATCGAGCTTCTATACGGTGTTTAGCACGAAGTTCGAGGCAATTACGGGCTTAAAAGTTAATTTGGAAAGTATTTGGTCAATGCCCGTTAAGTCCGTCAAGTTTCCAAGGCACTCAGAGGCTAACGGAGGCTGAAAATACTAACTGAGGATCATTTTGCAAAGCCTGGGAGGAACAGGCCGGCGGCGCTAAAATTCAAGACTCCAGGGGCACCGGAGAAATTAACAGAAAATGAAGGGCAGCCGCCGCAATTGCATAGAGGCCCCTGCGCGTTGTCGAGCTCCTGATTGCGCCACTTGTCAAATTCTGCCGCGCCTCCTCCACTAAGTCGGCCCGCGGTCCTTCATCCGGATCCGGGTATGACCCGCGTGTTCCAGCCCACCTACCATCTCTCCAGCCCACTTTTATCTCTCCTTCCAGCCCACTTTCAACCTGGATCAACCCGCGGCTCCTCCCTGGTTCAGCCCGCGACCCAGCCTTGCCCATCAGCCTTTTCCTTCTCCATTTTGTCCCTAACTTTCTTCTGTGCTGCCGAAAATGCCCCTCCAGTTTCCAGCCTTTGTGTCTTCCCCAATTAATTTCCAGAAGCCTCAATTTTTGAACAGAGAAGCCCACTTTCGGGCTGCAAGCCCTAAATGGGGCACCAGCCCCCATTCCCACCATTTTCATCCAACTCTTTGATGCTTGATCACCATTGAAGGTTTGGAACATCAAATCAAGGGCCAAGGACGCACTTGCAAAAGATTTCAACCCCGGATTCGCGATTTTTCGGTTCAATTCTTTCTACTCATATTTTTAGATATTTGTTATGGTTTCTTGGGTTGATTGATTTTGTAATTGTTGAATTGGTTTGTGCTTCAATTATTTATGGAATGCAATTAATTTTTATGTCAAATGTAGTGATTTAATTTAATTTATCTCTTTATTTAGTATATAAGCATGTTGGTTATTATTTTGTGAAATTAATGCTTTTAATTATCTGGCCAATAATTAAATGATTTTAGAAATATTTAGGATCCGCGAGAGCTACCTATTTATTTCGGACCAATCAATTTAATAGTTGGTGTTTTGTGACACACACCGATAGCCAAAGTGAGATTAGGTTTGACACGCGATCGAACCACCTTAGCCATTCGCGAGGTCGGAGAGATTAGGGTTGACTATAAGATGCGAAAGCCCGTAGTTAGTCAATTTAGCAGTCTCGGCTACCAACATGACTTGTAGAAAAATATAGAGAGTTTCTTTTTGCGAAGTATTACCCATGCGCTTGGTTATTATTGTGTTTTCTTAATGCTTTTAATGGCGTAGCGAACCATTAGATGATCACTAGAATGATAGGATACGAAGCGAAAGCCCTTCCTGTTATTCCGAAAATCACAATAGTAGTTTGCGTGGCGTGAGACCGAAAGGAGATCGCACGTAGATAGTCTTTGGACGCTTGTTTACACATGCAGTTATTTTCCCCCCTGTGTTATGTGTTGCGATGATATGAGCCCGTAGCAAGGTTGAGAGATAGCTAGATTTGCTATACGTAGCGAAAGCCCGTAGCGAATAAAATAGCGCGTCCGACTACCAAGACTTGAGTTAAAGAAAAGCAAAAAGAGGATTAAATTAGAACACCGGCTAGACTAGAAATGATGCATTCCGATATTTCTATCTTGATTTGTTGTTGCCAAACCACATCCGCGTTAGTTTAGATTTAATTGCTTTCTAGGTTGTTTTTATTTTTAGATTTTAATTTAATTTCTTTTCGCTCAAATATAATTAGTTAGCATAATTTCGGTACTTAGTTGGAGTGAGAATTACGCGCATTCCTCGTGGGATCGACTCGTACTTACGTACTTTATTACTTGATACGGCCGGGTAATCTTGCCCGAGATGCGTTCGCGCACATCATATGCAAACTCCATAACCTAGACATTTTTAGTCGGTTATAAAAGGTTATCGTAGTTTTAAGCAGGTATGAATTTAAAGTGCTCTGATGGTCGGACCTACTAATGTAGGCTGCCTACGTATTCCCCATTAAAGGAAATCAGACCAAACGTAGTTCAGGCCAAAAACTTAAACTACAACCAAGTGAGGATGTCATGTTCTTCGGGTCAAGCCCGATCGAGAACACAACGGAAAAAGATTTTTGTGTTTTCGAAAAGTCGTATTCTTCCTGGCCTCGAAACCGTTGTCAAATACGGTATGAAGATCTGAATGTTTTTCTGCCACCACATTTCAACCGGTCAATACCTTGTTGTTGAAACATGTTAAGAAGAATTTTCAAAGTTGTGTCTGGCTGGTCGCTGCCTTGTTTCCAAACACAACCAGAAAACTTTCAAATATCCAGAAAACTTCACTCGACCGATAAAGATTCGTCACCGAGCACGGAAAAGTAAACATTCTTCAAGTATTTTCGAAAATTGTGAAGTGGAAAACATTCTTTTTCCTTCCTTTTTTCTCGCTCTCTTTGTTTTTTTCCAAATATTCCTCTTTTTTTGTATTTTTGAAATATTCCTTTTTTTTTTTTTGTATTTTTTGTTTTTTGTTTTTGTTTTTTGTTTTTATATTATTTTTGTTATGATGGTCGTGCCTACCGAAATAGGCTGCCTACGTATCCTTATCCAAGGAATCAAACCAAACGTAGTTCACCTTTATTGGGGATCACTTATAACCTATGGATATTTATTTCGGCGGAGTTTGGACGGAGTTTGAAGACTTTAGGGGCTTCCACTCACCTATCTCGCACCTCTCGTACTAATATTTTCGAAGGAACACGGAGAGACAGAGGTTCGTTGCGATTTTATCGCGGAGACTGAACAACTGAAATGAGGAGCCGGGGTCTCCTATTTATACTTGAGAAGCAGGGACTCGGTGGGAATTTCTGAGTTTGTTCTGCCGACATCAATGAGTTGTACTCCAAGCTTCAGAACTTGCACCTTCCGTTTACTGAGAGAGGCAAAAGTAAAATCCTTGGTGTGGCCAAGAGCTTCCTTAGTGCGGCACCACTAGCATGATGTGGTGGCACCAAGGTCCTTGGTGCGGCACCATTAGCACTATTCAAGTTTTTTTTTTCGCACTTTCACCCCTCGCAGTTCACTGTTTCGCGCATCCTGCTTTTCCTTTCGCATTTTTAACTCCTGCAACTTGACATTTGTTAAGTTTTAACAGTTCTTGATATCTTATCTCAGAGTCACATATCAGGGGTACGAAATTGGGGTGTCTTCAGAGCCCTTCAACGATGGAGTCTACGGGTAACCCAAGGTTTAATGAGTAGATGAACATCGTTGATAAACAATAGACTCTCCAATTTCGTTCATTTCAAAACGGGAGAATGCAATTGGTAGCAGTTATAATGCACAGTTTATCATGCTATCCGAACTCCATAACCTAGGCACTTTTAGTCGGGTATAAAAGGTTATCGTAGTTTTTAAGCAGATATGAATTTAAAGTGCTCTGATGGTCGGACCTACTAATGTAGGCTACCTACGTATTCCCTATTAAAAGAAATCAGACCAAACGTAGTTCAAGCCAAAAACCTAAACTACAACCAAGTGAGGATGTCATGTTCTTCGGGTCAAGCCCGATCAAGAACACAACGGAAAAAGATTTTTGTGTTTTTCGAAAAAGCCGTATTCTTCCGGTCCGAAACAGTTGTCAAATATTGTATGAAGATTTGAATGTTTTTCTACAACCACATTTCAACCGGTCAATACCTTGCGTTGAAACATGTTAAGAAGAATTTTCAAAGTTGTGTAATCGGGGTCATTGCCTTGTTTCCAAACATAACCGAAAACTTTCAAATATCGAAGCGCACTCGGCCGAGTAAAGATCCGTCGCCGAGCACGGCAAAGTAAACATTCATCAAGTATTTTCAAAAATTGTGAGGTGGAAAACATTCTTTTTCTTCCTTTTTTTCTCGCTCTCTCTATTTTTTTTTTTCAAATATTCCTCTTTTTTTGTATTTTTTGAAATATTCATCTTTTTTTGTATTTTGAAATATTCCTCTTTTTTTTATTTTTGAAATATTCATCTTTTTGTTTGTTTTTTTAAATCAAAACTCGTTTTGAAGAGTGTTTTTTTTGTTGTGATGGTCGTGTCTACCGAAATAGGCTGCCTACGTATCCTTATCCAAGGAATCAGACCAAACGTAGTTTGGCTCTACTGGGGATAAAGTGTTGTAATGCAGACAAGTGTTATGCGAAAAGATAGTCGTAATATCCATTACAACCTAGTGAAAATAGCGCATAACAAAATGCAAAACCCATTGCATCACAACACTAAACGCAATATCCATTGTGTTGACACAAAACTGAATGCAATATTCATTGCATAAAACATATGCAATATCCATTGCATCGGAACACAAAACGCAATATCCATTGCGTCGACACAAAACTTAATGCAATATCCATTGCATTAACACAGAAAATGGATGCAATATCCATTGCATCGGAAAACAAAATGCAATATCCATTGCGCCAACACAAACTTAATGCAATATCCATTGCATTAACACAACGGATGCAATATCCATTGCATCGCCAAAATAAGCAATATCCATTGCGCCAGACACAAACTTAATGCAATATCCATTGCATTAAAATGAAAAACGGATGCAATATCCATTGCATGCAAAACAAACGCATAATATCCATTCGACACAAACTTAATGCAATATCCATTGCATTAACACGGAGAACGGATGCAATATCCATTGCATCGCAAAACAAAACGCAATATCCATTGCCTACACAAACTTAATGCAATATCCATTGCATTAACAAGCGGCAATATCCATTGCATCGCTGAAACAAAAGCGCAATATCCATTGCGGAGCCGAACTTAATGCAATATCCATTGCATTAACACGCAAACGGATGCAATATCCATTGCATCGCCATTGAATGCGATATCCATCGCATTGACAAGGAAGGACAGATGCAATATCCATTGCATCGCAACGCTGAATGCGATATCTATCGCATTGACCTGGAAGGACGGATGCAATATCCATTGTATCGCAATGCTGAATACGATATCCATCGCATTGACATGGAAGGACGGATGCAATATCCATTGCATCGCAACATTGAATGCGATATCCATCGTATTGACACGGAAGGACGGATGCAATATCCATTGCATCGCAACACTGAATGCGATATCCATCGTATTGACACGGAAGGGCGGATGCAATATCCATTGCATCGCCTTGGCCGAATGTGATATCCATCGCATTGACACGGAAGGGCGGATGCAATATCCATTGCATCTCAACGAATGCGATATCGATCTTATTGACAGGACGGAAGGAGCGGATGCAATATCCATTGCATCTTATGCTTGAATGCGATATCGGTCGCATTGACACGGAAGGACGGATGCAATATCCATTGCATCGCAACACTTGAATGCGATATCCATCGCATTGACTTGGATGGACGGACGCAATATCCATTGCATCGCAATACTGAATGCGATATCCATCGCAATTACACGGAAAGATAGATGCAATATCCATTGCATCGCAACGTTAGATGAGATATCCATCGCATTACTAAAAGAATGTATGTCATGATGTATGTGCTGTAAAGGTAGTCTATCAAATGTTGTGATGCATGAGACGTCTCCTCAGGAACACTGCCTTCGTCAGAGAACAAAATCTTTCCCTCTGATCCGGGGTTGTATGCCCCTTAAAGAAAAGTTTTCCAACACAGCTATTGATGCACAGAAAATGGGTAAAATACTTACCTTTTCTTACCTTGGCTTTGCCTTTGCGACTTCTGTCTCTACTGTTTTTGATGTACTAGCTGTTTTTACTGCACCTGCTAGGGATTTTTGTTGCAGTTCCAGCTTTTGCTGGAATTTTTTTTTATTTTTTATTATTATTTTAAAAAAAAACTTTTGAATGCTCATGTGTACCATCTGTTTCTTAAACATGTTAAGACAGGATAAGGCAATGTGATGGAAATGTAATATGAGAGATTGAGATGTGACTTTTAGTTGGCTTTGGAGGGTTATGTGTATGGAAGTTGATGGTGCTATTTGAAATGGAGGCGAATGATGTGTTGGGTCAGTTTTCAGTCTTTTGACTAGTGCATCATTCAAAAAAAGGAATTCAACCGGGACTAGTGAGCCCTACTAATCAATGCCTCGGATGAACCATCAATTTTTTCTTTTCTTTTCCTTTTTTTTTTCTCTTGTTGTTGTTTTTGTTTTGTTTTGTTTTTTTTTTTTGTTCGTGCTCTAACTTTTGCCTAGGCCACCCTTTCGGGTTTTCAACCTAGCGAGCTTTTACCTTATAGGAAGCCAATCCTTCGATGCATGCGAAGATGAGCTGCTTATTCTTGAGGGATCATGGGTTTTGTAGTCTCTTTGCTCCTTCAGGTAGAGATGGAAATGACAGCTGCCTCTGGAGATGATGAGCCTCTGTGTATCCAATGAGTTTGGCGAGAGAAGTTCCAGGATGAATTTAATCAACAAAATTTTGTAAAATGGGATGGGCAAGTTTATGAAGAGATTAACTGGAGACAAGCCCAGAAAAACTCGATTGAGAAAGATTTTTGTGGGAGACAAGAATGAGTATGCTCACAGAAAGTGGATGACTCTAATGGACAAAAAGAAGAGTCATGATCCAGAGTTTATCGCCGTGTATCACATGTTTTATGGACCCTACTTAACATTTATCTTTTGATAATTTTATGTGTCTTTAGCAAGGAGTTCTGTCCTGGACCCAGATCACGTTGCATCCGATTGAAACAGAGCTATATGTGGTGACTAGGTTATGGCATAGTGTTCAAGCATTCAGGATGGTTTAGCTTTAGGATTGGGGATCTGATCGGCCTCGTGCTCAAAGGTATTTTGGGCCATGGGTTTTGTTATTTTAGGAAAGGCGATCGCAGGGCGATTATTGGGTGGCCTTTTAGGCTATGGGTTTGGATAGAAAGTTGGTTTTTTGGACCTGGTTGTGGATATGGTTGGGGGGTCGGCTTTTGGCTTTGGTTGCAGATCGTGGGGTTGTCCAAGAGTGATTGATGTTTTTCTTTTGGTTGCGAGAGAAATGTTTTGAAGAAATTGCTCAGGGGAGGCTTCTCTCTTTCTTTTCTTTTTTGTTTTTTTTTTTTGACCTCTCGGAGCAATTTGGGAAAGTGCTTGAAGAGATACTCGTCTTCTCTCTCTTGGGATAAAAGAAGATTGTTACTCTTGGTGGATATATATAAGGGTGGAGCAGCCCCAATTTTGAGAAGCTGGGTTTTAGAGATGGTTAGACTTTGGCAATTGATGGATTTGTTCAGGTATTTGGAAGATGATGGGTGTATGGTTGGAAGCCCCTAGTGTGCCGTTTAATAGCTCGGTCGCAATGGGTCGAAGGTGATTCTGGTCAAGACGAGTTGCCTACTCTGGATTTCACGTGTTCTAAAAAGTTTTCGGGTCCATATCTTCTTGATGACTCATCATCAACTCGTGTAGATTTATCATGTTTTTTCATGAGTTGACTCGTCATCTTCATCTCCTTTTTTCTTTACAGATATTTCGGCGATATATGGTGCTCAGAGATCAAGAAGAAGACTCGACAAGCTAATATAGGAAAAGCAAGAATTTTATCAGGCTTGAATATACTTTTGGAAGGATCAGTTTGAAGACTCGGTTGGGCTTTCAAAATAACGAAGACCAAATGAGCATACTCTGCAAGGATATGGGCTAAGAAAATACCTCTGGGTTTGAAAGCTCCTAGCCCTGAATTGTTGTGTATGATCCCTGAGTTGCTTGGTTTTTCTGGACTTCTCAGCTTTCCAGACTTTTCTGCCTTCTTGGCTGTCCCAATTTTTCCAACTTTCTTTTCTTTTCTGACTTGCTATCGGTCCTTCTTCTTTTTTCCCATTTATTTTTTTTTCATCATTTTTCTCTTTTTCTCTTTTCTTCTTTTTTTTTTCTTTCTTTTTTTTTTTTGTGGTCGTAGACCTTGACATCTCAAAGTACGACTTGCTAGAATTTTTTTTTGAAACAAGAATGACTGATACACTTATCAACTGATGATGGCGATTGAAAATAATGGTGAGGGGGAATTTCCTGTATTTACATGTTTTGGGAAACAGAAGACAACATAAAAAAAAAGACTTTCTCTCCTTTTTTTTTTTCCGAAGACTCCCTTTTTTTTTCTTTTTTTTCTTTTTTTTTTTTTTAAATGATCATTTTTTCTTTATGAGATGTAATAATTACGTACCTCCGGACAGTCCTCTCAATAGAGTAAATGACAGTAGTCAACTTTTTTTAGCCCCTGCAAAATTGTTAGTGGTACCAGAAAACAACAAGGGTTCCAAAATTGACACTGTGTTGAAAATAGTTGTTTCCTGGAGATTTTATTTGACAGTAGAACATTCAAAGGTGCAAAGAGTCTTTGGAGGTGTATATACAACGGTATTCTAGGGTACTTTCTACACTACAAGAAAAGAGAGTATTTGGGTCGCTCATTTACTGTCCCTAAAAGTCCATTTGCCGTCCCTAATAGTATTTAGGATGGCCATAGAGACGGCAAAGTGGGGGCGTAAATAATATGGGTACTAAATGTTTTAGAGACACGAAAAGCCATCCCTAAAGGTTTTTAAAGACGGAATTTTTGCCAACCCTAATACGTTTCAAAACATTCTAAATAATTGGCGGGAAAACAAAAAGAATGGATTGTTGACATCCTAAATGTTTTGGCGCCAACAATTTTGGTTCTAAAATTTTGGTGGGAAAACAAAAAAAAACCGATTTTTGACGTCCTAAATGTTTTGGCGCCAAAACTTTTGATCGGAAATTACAAAAAATAATGACGGGTAATATTAGAAAAATTTGTGGAAAACTTATTAAGGTCGACTTCACCGTCCTAAAAAATAATTTCTTATATTGATATATGCATTCTATTAACGAATTATAAATTTAGCATTTTCATCAATACGACAAACAAAAGTTTTAATAAAAGAAGATATCATTAATAATAAAAGATAATCATTACATCAATCTGTTAATAAAGTTGATTGTTTACCAAAATAATCAATCTACTAGATCCTAAGATTAATTAACCAAACTACAAGCAACTTCTTGAAATATAAAAAATATCATTTCAACTAGTTTAAACTCCAAAATAATATATCATAAAAAACAAAAACAAAGTCTAGCTTGATGATAACTTTTGACCAATGTGCATCGAACGACATCTTGTGATATTCCCAAAAGCAACCTGAAAAAATAAATGAAATAAAACAATCAATTGAAAAATAATCACATAATTTTCATTTTCCAAGGAAGTATAAGAAAAATTCTTATAATCTCATGTACAATCAAGGCAAATCTTGATAATAACTTTTGATCAATGTGTATCGAACGACATCTTGCGCTATTCCCAAAAGCAACCTAGAAAAATAAACAACACAGATTTCTATGGGAACAAAAGCTATATGCTTATTCCTAGGTTTTATATTGACGTAAACTAATCAGATGGCAGCCCTTAACTTGAGTGTATCTAGTCCGTGGTTTTCTTAACCATAAACACCGCTACCCGAGCAACTAAATCCTCAAAGAGTTCCAGCAAAGAGGCTATAGTTAAGATGCATCGTAGAGGGGATTATAAGTATTCTTTTGGAAAGATAGCAAGCGGTTTCAAATTTCTGTCTAGCTTCCAAGCAGAAAAGTTCAGGAATCTTTTTGGAAAGTAGCCGTTTTACACCAATCAATCATTCATCAGTGCCAAGGGTAGGTTATCCAAACTATATATTAGTGACTTAAGTGATGACATTTTGCATACAACCCTCGAGGAAGTCATTCCATCATAAACATGATAGTATAACACTAAAATAACCAGAATAATGCCCTTCTCCCCCCCCCCCCCATTGGAACTTGATCACAAGCGAACAGAAAATAAATCAATGTACAAGATCAAACCAGTTATGACAAACTGTCCTTTTTCTATATTTTCATTTTTTTTTTGTTTTTTTGTTTTTTAGAGGGGAAGGAGATGAGGGTGGGTTGCGAAACGCTCACCTGCATTTGAACACGAATGGTGTCAATGTGCGCAAATTGGAAATGAGCAGATTGGGACCGACTATGTCTTCTATCCTTTCTACTCTTTAACCCAGATAGAAATTTAGAGCTCTTGTCTTTCTTCTGGATGTCAAAAGAATGACTCGAAATCTAAAGAATAGCAAACATGATAAGAAACGTACAGTAAGAGGGCAAAGATTAAGTTGACATCAGACCAAGAGAAGTATAACAACAGGGAACAAAAGAATTTTAGTACTAGGGCAGATGAACAAGTTAGAGAAAGAGAGTACCCCGAAAACGCCATACATGCAAGCAATACTTCGTAAGCTGATTCCCGTAAGTCATCTTCTGATAATCTTTTAAAATCCTAAAACCATGTATCAGTCACCCGAGACATGAAGGTCCACACAATAAAAAAAAAAGAAGCGAAAAGTGATAAAGAAACATTTTTTCACTAAAAAGACTGAATGACACACTCTTGGGCTAAATACAATTTATACTTTGTAATTTTCAATGTGGATCGCATCACTTCAATTTCAACATTTATGAAATTTGATCTCCAAGAAGGATTAGCAATGAAGCTCGCTAAGAGAGAGAGAGAGGAAGAAGAATAAACTGATGCAAATTAAATAAAACCAAGTTATGTTGGTAAATAAAAAAAATGTAGATAGAAAGAGAAAAGAAGAAACAAACGAACCTATCATGTTGGCACCTAAAAAAACACCAATCATGCAAGTATTATCTTTTTATCTAATAAGTGGTTCAAATTTAATGGCAGGTTTCCCATACAGTAGCTTGTTGGCGGTCAGCCGAGCAGTCATTAGGCTCTCCACTTCCATCAATGGATATGAAGGTAAGGTAGACATAGCATTCAAAAAAGATTGGAGGATAAATGTTGAAATCTAAAGAGTTAAACATTGAAAGTCATTATAAACTCAACACCCTACGCAACCTTTAGTTATATTACACCCTTCAAGTCATAAGACTTAATAGTAAACCAAACAAATACCTGTTTTTAAGGCATGTAATCCTAGTGAAGGAATGCTTATGTTTTTCCCAGACTTTGAAGATGTGGATGTAGTAAATGTATGTTTGACCCCATGGTCATCCTTAGAAACAGTTGCTCTTCGACCAAAGAATTTTGTAATTTTGCATGGTTAGCCTCGATTGGAGGTGGGGTGATTCGAGGAGGAGATCCAGCAGATTCTGGGTCTGAAAGAAGAAAATAGGAATGTCCTAATTGAGAGTGTATCTGCAGAACACAAACAAAAGCTAAAATTAATGCTTTGAGACAAGACATCCACTAAAACTATGCCTAGCTCATCATATTAAACAACAACATGAATGACTTTAGAATGCTTTATGGGAGTAGTACTTGTGTCCTTTTAACTCCCATTTGAATTTCCAGATTCAAGATAAAAGTTTGTGCAAAAGAGAATCCATGTCATATTGAAGCTATGAAACGTCCCAATGACAAGACTCAAATATGAAACAAACTTGGAAAACATAATAGTTGTGACGTAGATGAATATTGAGGTAGAACCGTACCAGCAATCAAGTTTGAAAAAGAACAAAGAAAAATTTCAATCAGGGCAATTATCCCTATTCCAAGAATCATGTACTCTTAGGTGGTCCAGGTGGCATCGTATTATTTTAACAAAAATTACAATAAGCTAAATCATTTAACTGGGAGTGGCTTTAAAGGAAAAATCACCACTAAAACAGGGCAGAACAAATAATCATGTTTTAATATGACTTATCATGGGAAGGAGCAGAAAAATAAACTAAAAACTAGGCATTCAGATCTCTAATACCCCCAAAACTTTTCTTCGTAAAAATTTCTTTCATAAAAAAATATATCATCGACAAGATGACTCTGATAAGCAAACCATGTTTAATAATGAATATCCCTGCTTCACATCTTCATGAAGGATGCTTTACTTTAGATTTATTGAGTTACTTACAATCAGAAAGTGACACTCTTTAAGGGCAGAGGTCCTTTAACATGTTCATGCATAATCAATCATCGCGATTCTTTCTAAATATCCTATAAAGGACTCAGAAAGGTCTAACTGGTTTATTAAACCATAATTCGACATCCGGCTAAAAGTTCAGCTCCTCTATTCTTCTCCTTCAGATACCAGGTATTTCTGAATGCTAAACTGGATTTGAACCATTCTGACTATAACACCAATGAATATTGAAACCTGACACAGTTAAGGTTCGTTTTAAAGAAAAGAGTAATATATCAGAAGGAAGAGCCGCCACAAAGAGATTCCTCGTTTATCATTTATAGATAATTATGAATGAGAGCTAGTAATAAGGATGCTAAACTTTCTAATATCTTGAATTCTTTTAGTGTATCTACGCTCCTGCTTGGCCATCATAATGCCCTAGTTAGCTCCATGGTTCACAATTTCTAATTCCGTTATGTTCTCAACCATGCAGAAAAGCAGCAGCATTGTTAAGCTTGATATTCTAATTTCTAATTCCGTTATGTTGGTACCTTCTCTCGAACAGAATGAGCTTTTCGATAAGTTGGTAACTTACTATGTACTCGGTGCTTTAGTTTTTCTTTCGTCTCTGCACTTGCGAAAGGGGGTCGAGCATAACAGAATTATGTTAGGATCGATATAGATTGTTGGGAACTTTACCTAACAGCTTAAACTTTTAGAAATAAGTTCCAAAAGTACACAACACATGGATGAAGAAAATCTCTTTGCCCAACATAAATGAAATAGCGTCTTTGTTTGTTGAATCATACCTCATATTTTGTAAGCCCCACCAAAAACAGTAGAAGTACTTCTCAAAGAACTCTGAGGAGACAACATTATTTGTTATGGCATTTCCAAATATCCCGTAATTGAAACTTGCAGTGTTCTGCAGATCACAAGCAGTATAGACTGTCGTGTTATTTGTCCATTTCCTCCGATCATCCTCATCCAAAGAACAACAATCAAGATAATGAAGTGAACATCTCACTGGACTTAATTCATTTCTGCACGCAGATTTCCAGCATGTGGCGTGTCGTTCAATTGACAATAAGTACCACGATGCCCCTAACACCTACCCAAAACAGAGGTTCAATGATTTTAAGAAAGAATCGTTGATAGTCAAACACAAAATAACATCATTGAGAATTCTAACCAAGTACTGACATCTCTACAGGGGTAAAGTTTTGACTGAAAAAGGCTAAAAGGAATTACAGAAAAAGGAAAGAGCATGTAAGAGAAGCGACATACATGACTAGCTAACATGTAGAGTACAAGATTATATGCTGCACCAGCCCAAGCAGTTTTTCTGACGACTCCTGTGGCTTTGATTATCTGAGAGCTCAATGGAAAAATCAAATATAACCTCGGTATATACTGGAACAGAACAATAAGTACAAGAGCGTTGGTCGTAAGATCAGCATGGGAGCTCCTGATTGACGGTATAATGAACCATAGGACAATCTGTTCAACAATTTCAAATACCAAGTTAATTTGGACTACGGTAGAATATTCAAAAGCGATCAAAATTAATTACTCTCTCCATAAGAATTGGCCTAAGATCAAATACCTGAGGAAGAGGCAATGTTGCAATAACATCAATGAAGAAATCAGACTTAAGGTACCTCCTGGCAATCTTGTACGGATCCATGACAAGTTCACCTCTACCAAATACCCTTGAACTCGGCGATATATAAGCTGTTCTAAACTTAATAACTATATGCAACAGATAAAATGCATCGGCAATAGTGCGTAAACAAGTAATAACAATCCTCAAATTCAAGTCAGTCATCATACACGACCATGACGAAGAATCCCTGTTTGTGAGATATATACATATATACGCATATGGGAGAGAGAGTGATTAGATTCATGCATTATACCCAAATGCCTAACAACAAAAAAATATTTTTTGATTCAAGCAACTACAAATCAATCCAGCCCTAATTAAATAATTCAAACTGCAAGTAAAACAAAACCCTAGAACATCATAATAGCAATTCAAGCACACTCAAACAAATTAGAGTTGTTCAAGACCGTAAAACCCTAAATTATGGGTTTGGATGAAGAAATTTTTACCTACGAGCTAATGAAACTTCTTTGAAATCAGGCTGCTTTAACTTTCTTCCTCCTCTGAATGCGCTTCACGTTCTTGCTAATCTAGAGAGAGAAATTTTTTGAAAAAGGAAGGGAGATCAACGGTACTAAATTTTGATGTATGCGGCTGGGGCAAAAATATAATAGACTAAAGACAAGCCAGAAAGGTACCTGTTGTTGCACTCTAAACCACACTACTCTTCGTTTTACCCATATGAAATTTGGATCAAACAAAACCTTGAAAAAGAGAACGAGGAGAAGGAGAACAAATCGAAAAAAAAAATTTAAAATACAAAGAATTGCTATAAGACGAAAAGGAGATACGAGGAGGAGATAAACTGACATGTGTGTCGTGTTTCTTCATGACTCTTAATCCGTTGGATTGGATTTCTCCTACATAACCGTAGAAAATTAAGAGGGAGAAAACGGGAGGGAAGAGAAGAGTCTTGAAAATTTTGGGAATATTAGTGGGGAAAAACTTAGTACAGTAATTTTTATTTTAGCCTCTCAATTCACCGCCAAATGTGTTTAGGACGCTGAGTAAACGTACTAAAAAAATATTTGTTACTAATATTTGTACATGTACACGGACGGACATAATTAACCATTTAATAAGGTCGCAAGGTAAATACGACCTAAAAAGTAGCGTTCCTAAAACTACTTTTTTTGTAGTGCTACTTTTTACTAAAGACAATCATGGGTATGGTTTTTCAATGAATTGGCCATCAATAAGATCTTGGATGACACTTCTGAGCTTATAACACTTATCAGTGGGATGGTCACTGCTACGTTGATACTCGCAATACTGAGAGTGGTCCCATGTGTCTGATAGCTTTGGTGGAGGTTGGTAGTTTTCCATAGGTTTCAAAACCCCTTGTGCCATTAAGCCTTGGAAAATCAGGGACATTGGGGCATTCAGTTCATCGTAATGCCTTCTTTTTTATCGGTAGGGTCCTATGAGGTTCTTGTTGGCATTAATGCTTCCTTCAACAGAGTTGGCAGATTCATATGACCATGGCACACTACTATATTTACCTGGTGGAATTCTTTCAACCACATTGACTTCTTCCGAAGACTCTTCGTCTGATTCAGAGTCATAGAGTGAAATTGGGGGTGTATGTGTATCAATCTCTAGGGATCCCGTACGTATTTCTTCGTCAATACGGACTCCTATCTCCACTATTTCTTTAAAATTGCTATAAGGGAGATACCGCATGCGTTCTAGGTAAATGGGCTGGAGGTTTTTGATGAACATTCTGCATGATTCAGTCAGATCGGGTCTTTCCAGAGTATGGGCGATTTTATCCTTCCATCTAGCTGCAAATTCTGCGAATGTTTCATTTTCTTTTTGGGTGCATGCCTCAAGTTCCCTTTAATTTTCAGTGGTGGTATTGTCTTTGTACCTTTCTAGGAACCCTTCAGCTATTTGGTCCCAAGTGCCCATGGTATTATCATCTGCTAGCATTAACCATTGGTTAGCAGCCCCTATTAAGGTGAGGTGAAAATTGGAGGTCATGGCTTCGAAGCTAGCCCCTCTCGACTGCATGCCAGTAGAGTAAGATTTTAGGTGAGAGATATGGCATCCAGTCCCATCGAATTTTTCTATGTCGGGCATTTTGAAATTTGGGGGTAGTGTGGCTGAAGGTTTTAACGTTAATGCCTTCATAGAAAATTTTTCTTTGTCCAGGGCTTTGAGCATCATACTTTTCAAGTTCTCCATGTCTGCCTCCATTTTGGTGGGAGGGGGAGTTGGATTTTGGTGTATGCTGGTAGGACTAGGAAAGGCTGGATTAGTTTCTGGTTGTGGCATTTTATAAGGATTTTGAGGAGGCGTTTGGTAAGGGTTTTGGTAAGGATTTTCATTACGGGTAGGACTTGGGTCTTGGATAGGATAAGGATTTTTGGTTGGATAGGGATTTTGGGTTGGATATGGATTTTGGGTTGTGGTAATATTTGGTGGGTTAGTGCTTGGCTGAGAAATTGGGTTTGGAGGCACATGGAGGGTTGATGCTTTCTGTGGGACTGCAGGGGAAGAGATTACCTTACCACTGAATTTTAAATTTTGCACCAGATTAGCAATTTGACTTATTGATGCACCCAACTTTTGGTCTAATCATTCCTGCATTGCTGGAATCAGAGCGTCCCCTTAAGCCCCTGGATCTATACCCATGGTCGGCTGCTTACTTTCAGCTGCCATTCTGTTAAAATATGTATCTTCTGAACTGATATTGCCTCTTTTCTGACCTGAAACTGATTTCCTCTGATCTGATTACTACACTATTTTCCAGTATCAACCGACCATTATTATCTCTGTCTTTCAAATTCGTGCCAGGTTTCTGAGGAAAATGGGGTTTGGAGGTATCAGAAGGCTAGCTGGAGGCTTTTTGGGCTTGGTGTACAGCGTGCCTTTTCATTAGTATATTTTATTTTTATTTTTTTTTTGGTTCTCTACAATTGACCGGATAAGCACCCACTTTATTTTGACAGTCTCGGGACTTTTCCTGGAGCAGTGGATTCTTTCTCCAGAATATATGACCAATGTATTCCACCCGCCTTTCGACTCCCCAGGAATAGACTGGTCCCAGGCGAAGGGCCTATACTATTTCCAGGATCCACCATCCAAAATGGTCTAGGTCGAGCATCTAAGAACTATAAATCAACCCCTGTTTGTTATTTACATTTATATTACTTTTTTTTTGTGCGCACTTATTATATATATATTTTTTGAACTTGCACTTTTTTTATGATATATATATATATATATATATATATATATATATATATATATATATATATATATATATTTTTTTTTTTTTTTTTTTGATTTTTTTTTCGACAGGAGCTGGCTCATAATCCAGAGATGCAAAAATCGATCGGTCTGTGAAGTGTCCTGAGAAACTATATACATTCTAACGTTGGCTTATGCAGGGGGTAGGCTGGCCATGGTGTAGGGTAACAGTTCAGAATATTCATATATGCATGCACGTGTGTGCGGTATCTAAAAAGCAGTAAAGTCTTTATTTATTTACAATTATATGAACAGAAAAATATAAACAGATATGGCTTGTCTTGCTGTTATATGTGGATTTTCTCGGCTTTTTATTTTTGAGCGCAAGCAAGCAAGCACACCATATTAAGAAATAGAAAGAAAAGTGGGGAAACCATCTATCCCTATTAATTACAAATTTTGGTCCTATGTCCCCAAAATAAAATGACAGAATGAATGCAGATATGTATAAATATACAGAATAAAATGAAAAGGAAAATAAACTGAAATAAATAGTAATACAGAGCCGGAAGTGAAATAAAGCCCCCGCTCTTTTGTTGTGCTGCCCGGAATTTATTTGTAAAATATATATATATATTTGACTTTTTTTTTGTTTGATTTTTTGTTTGAATTTTTTTTATATTCTTAACACATCTGTAACAGTTATCGGAACGAAACTGCTGCAAGATGAAGGATCATATCCACAAATATAGACACGGATGTATAGGAATACTATATTCAAATGCGTAAATTAATATAACAAGCATACTGCTGCCAGAAACCAATAAAAACAAAAAAAGTTTTACTTTATGAATCTAGCCCTCCATTTTATTTAAAATAAAACAACTCCCCAGCGGAGTCGCCATAGTGAGGTTCCTGGGATGCGACCAGAACCCCGCGCGCCCTTGGATAGGGATGCGCGTACGTGCGGATGCGGGACACCACTTCTCTCGTTCCACCCTCCCTTGTTTAGGGGAAGACGAAAGCAAAAGTACGAGAGGAGTGCTGTATATGTTAGCACGTTTGAATGTGCCTCGGTTGCCTTTAGTGGATTTTGTATCCAATATGGGAACTTATGGTTTCCCGCATCAAGTTATCCCTTTTTTTAGGGGATACCAGGATATGAGAATGCATTACCCTTCAGGCCCGTTGCGGGTTTAGGCCCGTTGGGCATCAGGCCCATTGGAGCAGTTAGTCAGGTCGAATTGACCACTTAAGTGATCATGGAATGTACGGGTGTTCTTTGTTGCCAACTGGAATGGGACGGTTGGCGGCAATTGAATATCTCGTATTTGTTTTGAGTCTTATCTTTCACTTGGAATTCCTGATTTACATTTGTATTTGGTTTTATAATCTCTACATCTGGATGATGCAATTTTTGGTCTTGTTAAGACTATTTGACTTTTTGGCGAAATATAATTTTTGTGGTCAACTCCTCCTTAGAAACCAGAGGGGTTGTATATGAACTTGCTGGACATTGTTCGCTCACCATTTTCTACTTTTCTTCAGGTCGTAAGTAAGTTTGAGATCCTCTTGAGCTCGGGTGGACCATTTGGAAGGGTGACTCGTGCAGGAATAAAATCCTTAGCTTTGACGGTTATTTTAAATGAACAATTATTGTTTGGAATTAGTGCTGTTAATTACGTCTTGGGATTTGTAATAGACAATAATGTATTTTGGTTAGGAAAATTATAATGTTTTATTTTTGGATATTTTGTGGTTTAGTATTTAGTAATGGTGACGTGACCAAATAATGGGACCGCGGTGTCGGTAACACACACACACACGCATACATGTATATTCCGAACTGTTACCCTACACCATGGCCAGCCTACCCCCTGCATAAGCCAACGCTAGAATGCATATAGCTTCTTAGGACACTTTATAGACCGACCGGTTTTTGCATCTCCGAGTTGTGAGTCAGCCCTTGTCAAAAAACAAAAAAAGATGATATATGAAAATGATGAAAAAAGGGGAAAGTTGAAGAAAAAAAATGCGCAAGTTAGAAAAAATAATAAAGTGCGCATAACAAAAAAAAATATAAACAAGCAGGGGCTGATTTATTATTCTCAGATGCTCGACCTAGACCATTTCGGATGGTGGATCCTGGAAAGTGTATAGGCCCTTCGCTTGGGACCAGTCCAGTCTTGGGGAGTTGAAAGGCAGGTGGAATACGTTGGTCCTATACTCGGAGAAAGAATCCTTTGTTCGGGAAAAGTCACGAGGCTGTCAAAATAAAGCGTGTGCTTATCCGGTCAATTGTAGGGAACAAAAAAAAAGAATAATAATAAAATATACTAATAAAAGGCACGTTGTACTCCAAGCTCAGAAAGCCTCCAGCCAGCCTTCTGATACCTCCATACTCCATTTTCCTCAGAAACCTTGCCCGAATTTCGAAAGGCAGAGATAGTACTGGCCGGTTGATACGGGAAAGTAGTGCGTAAATCGATCGAAGGTATCGTTTTAGATCGACAAGGGCGAGAATCGATTCGAGGGTGCATCCGAGCGGTATGGCAGCAGAAAGTGAACAGTCAACTATGGGTACAGATTCAGGGGCTCCAGGGTATGTTCTGACTCTGGCGATGCAAGAATGGTTTGACCAAAAGCTGGGTGCAGCGATGAGTCAAATAGCTAGTCTGGTACAAAGCTTAAAATCCAGTGGTGACGTGAACTCTTCCCCTACAAACCCCCAAGAAGCATCCACATCTCATGTGCTTCCAAACCCAACTCCTCAGCCAAACACTAACCCACCAAATACTACCGCTACCCCAAATCCCAATCCTCCACCAAGTCCCTACTATCCAAATATCAACCCTTACCCATCCTATCCACCATATCATCTCCCAAATACCCAGAACCCAAATGACCTCCCTTTTCCCATGATTAACCCACTCCTAAATAGCCCACATATGGATCCAAAAAGCTATAACCCACCAGGCCATGTTACCACATACTTACCTTCCAATGATCCTGGTCGCCCGGCTGAAACCATTAGTAACCCACCAACCCAGAATCCATACACTACCCAAACCCCACCAAACCAGAATCCATACACTGCCCAAAACCCCCCAATCCAAAATCCTCACTAGACCCTTCAGCTAGAAAATAACCCAGCCTTCCCTAAACCAGCCAGTTTCTACCAAAAGCCAACTCCCCCAGCCACCAAAATGGAGGACGACATGGAAAATATGAAGGCCATGCTGCTTAAACTTCTCAATAAAGGGGAATTTTCTACGCGGGCCCTAACATTGCAACCTTCAGCAATACTGCCCTCAAATTTCAAAATGCCTGACATAGAAAAGTTTGATGGGACTGGATGCCCTATATCCCACTTGAAGTCTTATTCCACTGGCATGCAGTCAAGGGGAGCTAGCTCTGAAGCTATGGCTTCCAATTTTCACCTCACCCTAATAGAAGCTGCCAAACAATGGTTAATGTTGTCTGACAGCAGCACCATGAATACGTGGGACTAGATAGCTGAAGCGTTCCTTGAAAGATACAAACATAACACCAGTCTTGAAAATAGAAGGGACCTTGAATCGTGCACCCAACGGGAAAAGGAAACTTCTTGTGAGTTTGCGATCAGTGGAAAAGGAAGTCGCACGCAGACCTTTGGCGGACTGATCCAGTCGAGTCATGCAGAATGTTCATCAAAAACCTCCAGCCCATTTACCTGGAACATATGCGGTACCTCCCCTACACCAACTTCAAAGAAATAGTGGAGATAGGAGCCCGTATTGATGATGATATACGGAATGGCCAACTGAAGACCAATACGTCTCCTAGTTCTTTTCGTTACTCCAAAGGAAAGACAGCCGCACCAGCACCAGCCGTCAATATGATAGGAAATGCCTCAACCCCATTTTCTACCCAAAATTATAGCTCTATTCCATGGTATTATGGGTCAGACAGGTCTGTCAATACAATTGGAGTAAATGATAGCCCGACCAGAAACTTCAGAAATCAGAATAGGGTAAGCCGGCATTATGATGAACTGCAAGCTCCCCAGTCTGTGATACTGCAGGAGCTAATGGCACAGGGAGTGCTGAAGCCGTTGGAGAATTATAACTCGCCTAACCCCCTGCTCAGGACTTGGAACTATGCCCAGTACTATGAATACCATCGCTCCAGTGGTCACCTCACCGATAAATGTTATACCCTCAAAAATGCTATCCAGGACCTTATAGATGATAAGGTTATTGAAAAGCCTCCACCCAGACCAAATTTAGTCAATAACCCTCTACCTCAAATCAATATGATTGAGATTGATGAAAACCTTTGTGTGCCTAAGTTTGAAATAAATAAACATTCATTTCCATACATCTTTGTTCCTATTTTTTCATCCTTATCCATAAAAGAGCCTAGCTATAATATCCTATCTTGGGACACCATCCTTGGTAGCCAAAACACCTGTAATATTTAAAAAGTCACTTGGGTTGGTGGAGATGTTAGCCACCGTACCTGATTTGGCCGAGCCTACCAACCGAACCCGGAAAGAGGTGACCACTCTGGAAAAGATCAAGTAACAGATACTGGGGCCAAAACGGTGGAAGATACTCTATTGGCTCAGATGAAGAAAACTCAGGCTAACATTTCCATCTGGGGCTTACTGTGTGCTTCTAAGACCAGTGATCTGTTGGCTAAGTCTTTAAGTCGGGGCATTCATTCCAATTGAAACTTCCCCGAATGAGCTTACTCAGATGATCGGGAACATTCACTTTGGGAGCGTAATAATGTTCACCGATCTAGACACGCCAAGGAAGGAACTAACCACATTGATGCTCTTCATATCACTGTGGGAATTTTGGAGAAACGGGTTCCCCGAGTTTTGGTAGATAAGGGGTCTTCACTGAATGTATGTCCTGCCAGCACATTTGCCAAACTAGGGATAATGATATCAGAACTCACTCCTTCCTCGCAGACAGTTAAGGCATACGACAACACCAGCCGATGTGTCTTAGGGGTGGTCACTTTAATGCTAACCATTGGGCCCTTAAACATGCCGGTTGAGTTCCATGTCACGGATATACCCCACCTTTGCTTTGTTGTTGGGACGCCTTTGGATCCATGGGGTAAAGGGGGTAGCCTATTCATTACACCAACGTGTCAAATTCATCCACGATGACCACATAGTAATTATTCTAGCCGATAAGATCATGGAGAGCAAGGAAAACGAAGACATCCCAATCCTCGAGATAGAACATGAGGACACTGGTATTTTTCTAAGTGGATTTGAGGTAATCCCCCAAGCTGTGGTTAACGCCATTGAATATGGCTGAGAAACTGACATCATTGGAAAGAAAGTCAATTCCCTAGGAAACATGGTCCCTTTAAACATGTTTCGAAAGATGAATTATATGCCTGGTCTAGGTCTCGGCAGAATCGGCAAGGACTAGTTAATTTTGTCCAAGATGAACTTAAGGAATGTATCCCTCCTTTTGGTCTAGGATACACGCCTACCCCAGCTGAAGTAGCCACAGTTATGAAACAGAAACGTGAGAAAAGAAAGGAAGAAAGAGAAAAGCGTCCCTACGAATATCCCCCTCTCTAACCTTATAGAAAAACCTTAAACGGTTACTTTGTACGAAAGGGGGAAACTGAAGCCTATCTCATGTTTCCTGAACCCTGGATAGACCAGAATGGGAAAAGGCGCCCTGGTTGGGAAATCTTTGAGGAAGTCAGTATTCTCTCAGATAATATGGAACAGGTTACCACGGAGCCAGTAACCTTGCATATAAAGTGTCACCATTGAAAATACTTGGTCTATAGACCAAGATGATTATACTTTAGCCTGTTAGATGATGACGGTCTAGGAGCGACTTTACGGGTATGATAGACGTAGGCACTAATTATGAAAAGCTCCCTGCGAGTTTGAGTCTATTTTTAATAAGCCTCTGCAATTGGTACACCACGGCCAGGTCCGCTCGGCCGCGAGACCTAGTAGACCGTTTTGGATATACTATCCCCATTCTTTCCCCTAGCTTTACGGATTGGTCCTCAACAATGTAATAAACCCTGTACAGTATGCTTTTAATGATAATTTAAATGTCTTTGTTTATTCCTTAGTTGCACCTATATTCAAAAACGCGTTAAATAATAATAATTATGATAATGAGTCATTTAATAAAATGGACCCAAAAGATAAAAGTTATCTACTTGAGCTTGCAAAGTCAGTTGAGTACCAGGAACAGAGCCATTCATCAGCAACAACTGAAGACTTGTCTACCATCAACCTGGGGTTGGACAATGAAATCAAAGAAATCAGAATCGGCAGTTACCTCCAAGGTCCAGAAAGAAAGGCACTCATTGATCTCCTCAAGGAATTCATAGACATATTTGCCAGGTCCTACGAAGATATGCAGGCTGGATCCGCCATAGTCGAGCACCGGATTCCCATATCCAGGATGCTCGCCCGATCAAGCTCCGCATCAAGCCAGAATGGTCACTACAAGTCAAAGAAGAAATCATGAAACAGCTGCATGTCAACTTCATTCGGGTAGTTGAATACCCGATCTGGCTGTCCAAACCGTTCCCAAGCCCAACGGGAAAGTCCGAATCTGTGTAGACTTCCGCGACCTCAACAAAGCGTCGCCCAAAGATGACTTCCCCCTGCACAATATTGATATTGTGGTACACGCCGTCGCCACTCACAAAGTTTGATCGTTCTTCGACGGCATGCTGGGCTATAATCAAATCAAAATGGCAGCAGAAGACCAGGAGAAGACTTCATTCACTACTCCCTGGGGTACTTATTGTTATACTGTCATGCTATTTGGACTGAAGAATGCCAGAGCCACTTACTAGAGGGCCGCCACCACCCTCTTCCACGACATGATCCATAAAGAGATGGAGGTCTATGTTGATGATATGATCGTGCATTCCAGCGACGCCAACGGTGCTCATATCAAAGATCTTCGAAAGTTCTTCGAAAGATTAAGGAAGCACCAGATGAAGCTTAACCCCACCAAATGCACATTCGGGGTTAGCAAAGGCAAAGTCCTGGGATTCTAAGTAACCGAGCAAGGCATCGAGATCAAGCCAGCAAAGATCAGAGCCATCCTATAAATAACGGTAGAAAACTCCCAGAAGTCAAAGCTTCCTAGGGTGCGATGCATCGGTAGTTTCATCAGACCGGTGACCACCATATGTGAGCCCCTCTTTAAACTCCTAAAAAAGAATACCGACCAAGTCTGGAATGAAAAGTTCCAGCTAGCCTTCGAGAAAATAAAAGCCTACCTTACCAATCCCCCTGTGCTAGCTCCACCCCATACACATAAACCTCTCCTCATATACCTAACTGTCATAGACACATCAGTAGGGGCTATGCTCGCCCAAGAGAAAGAAGATTGCTACATCGAGAATGCCATATACTTCATAAGTAGGAAGCTACAAGGGAGTGAGCTAAACTATTCAGCGCTGGAGAAAAGCTGCACCGGCCTAGTCTGGGCCACTCAGTGGCTCAAAACCTATCTCCAAGGAAGGTCCATCAAACTCATATCCAGAATGGACCCCATCAAATACATCTTCGGTAAGCCATCACTGTCCAGCAGACTAGCCAAGTGGTCCTTTCTTCTCAATGAGTTTGACATAACTTATGTCACACGCAAGTCTATCAAGGGAAGCGTCATTGTAGACCACTTAGCCGATCTACCTTTGAAGGCCAAAGATGCGACTGAGCCTGGTTACCCATATGAAGGTGTCCTGGAAATCACTGACCATGACACCAGTTGGCAGATGTTCTTTGACAGAGCCGCGAACAAAAGAGCCTTTGGCATATGAATCTTGTTAATCGATCCGGTTGACTCTCATACTCCGCTCGATATAAGGTTGGAGTTCGAATGTTCAAATAATACAACAGAATATGAAGCCTGTATTGCTGGCCTAGAAGAAGCTCTCCAAAGAGGAGCTAAAGATCTCGAAGTCTATGGAGACTCTGCCTTAATCATAAATCAAGTCGAAGGAAGATGGAAGACCCAGGATCCTCGGCTATAGCTCTATCACGCCAAGTTAACAGCAGTTGCCGCCCGATTTGGTTCTATCTCGTTTCATTATCTGCCACGAGATAGGAATCAATTCGCTGATGCCCAGGACACTATGGCATCCCTAGTCCAGATTCCCGCAGAAACTAATGTTCAACCATTTACAGTCGGGAAGAAGGTCACTCAGGCATAATGTTTCCAGATTAATGCAGCCCCTGAAGCAGATCATGTGCCCTGGTACGCTGACATCTTAAATCTGCTCCAAAAAGGTATCTATCCTCCTGGCATAGACAAAAGAGGAAGAGTCTCCCTGCGAAGGTGGACCTCCCAGTTCGTGCTCAACGGTGGCAGCCTGTATAAAAGACACTATCAACTAAATCTACTATGTGTCGATCAGGCCAAAGCTGAGTAGATTATGGTTCAACTACACAGTGGTACCTGTGGGCCCCACATGAATGGCCATATGCTATCGAAGAAAATCATTTGACAGGGGTACTATTGGAGTACGCTCGAAACTGATTTTATTCGGTGGGTGCGACATTGCGACAAATGTGAACGCTTTGCCAATCTACAGCATGTGCCCCCACCCGTCTTATACAACTCCACAGCCCCCTGGCCCTTCTCTACATGGGGAATCGACGTCATAGGCCAAATTCACCCGAAGGGATCCAATGGCCATGAATACGTCCTTGTAGCCGTCAATTACTTTACAAAGTGGGTGGAAGCCTCTTCCTACAAGATCCTGAATGCCCGAAAGGTGCCCGAGTTCATTCGGGTCAATATCATATATCGCTCTGGGGTACCTTTCGAGATAATCTCCGACAACGGCTCTCATTTTGAAGGGGACGTGAATCGTCTACTCGACAAATTCAAGATCCAAACACACAAATCCTCCCCCTACCGACCGCAACCCAATGGTTCCGTTGAAGCAGCCAACAAAACTCTTGAAAACATCATCAGAAAAATGGCTAACACAGGAAGAGACTGGCCAGAAAAATTGCCACTGGCCCTCTGGGCTATCGTACTTCAGTCCGTACACCCACTGGGGCTACCCCTTACTCCCTAGCATATGGCATGGAGGCGGTACTGCCGATAGAAATGGAAATTCTTTCATTAAGAGTGATGATGGAATCTGATATAACATAAGTTGACTGGGTCAAAGGGCAATACGAAAAACTGGCCCTAATTGATGAACGACGCCTGTTACCCTTGGAGCATACCCGGGCATATCAAAGGCGCATCGCCTGAGCTTTCAATAAAAAAGTCAAAGGTCGTGATATCCAAGTTGGAGACCTCGTACTTCGACAGAAACCCCCTAGTTACGTTGATACTAGGGGAAAATGGATGTCTCCCTGGATGGGACCATACATCGTTAAGAAGATCCGATCAGGAGGCGCCGTGCTTCTTATAAATCAGGATGGGGAAGATCTTGTCCAGCCTTTCAACCTCGACAAACTTAAAAGATACTATGCCTGAGCTATTCTATCCAGTAATTGCTTCCCTCTCCAGCCCGCTAGGCTGAAAACCCGAAAGGGCGGCCTAGGCAAAAGTTAGGGCCTAAAAAAAACCAATATATATATATATATATATAATAAAGATAAATATGGGCTCGCTAGGCTGAAAACCCGAAAGGGCGGCCTAGGCAAAAGTTAGAGCACAAAAAAAAAAATTAACAAAAAGATAAAAAGGATAGGGAAGGTATTATTTGAAATCCTCAGTGTACTACCTCCAAGTCTTCAGCACATCAGAGGCTCGACTAGCAGAAAATAAAAACCATGACAAAAGGCTCACATTAAAATACTAAAATATAATTTTACAAGTCCTAAGGTGCAACCTAGGAATATTTACTAAGACATCTATATTATACATTGATTGCATTGTACATATCTATATATACTGCCTGTACCCCCTTTGTTACCCCAGAAACAATTCCTTTTCTTGCAGCTTTAGCCCCAAAGCGGTCTATCAATGTCTATGGTGTCCAACGAGCTGAGCCCATATACTCCTTCGGCGGGGCGCGGAAGAAGCCCTAGACTCGCCAGCATGTGAGCCGCCAGAGGTGTCTCTCTCTTCATCGTCACCATCCCCGTTCTCCTGGACAGCGGTATTGCTTGGACCAGTCCCATCATCATTTCTTCAGTACCCCATACGGGTGGAGGAGGAGCAGCAGCTATCTCTTGCTCCCATGGATTGTCCTTCACTTGCGATGCTCGGTAGGGAGGCTCGCTGACCTTGACTCTCAGTCGTGCCCACCCGGCTGGGAGGAGGAGCGGCTACTTTTTGTTCCATGGGTTATCTTCCTTAGGCGACATTGCTCAATCTGCGGGGAGCATTCTTTGGGACCAGCATTACTGGTCGAGGGCCGTTCGAGTATCAAGGTCGTGTACTCTCCTGAATTCCGCCTCCAGAGCCTGAGGAACAACTAACCCCAAGCTATCAATGTCCTCGCCTACCTCCATCAGGCGAGCATCCACTCTGTTAGTAATATGGCGACCCAGCAAATGCCTCAGTCCGCGCCTAATAGTACGAGACGGCCCCTTAGTAGTTACCATGATCCATGCCAAATACCAAAGGGACAGAAGCATATAGTCAGAATATGGATATCTTTGCCTCGGCCTCTCGAGAATCTACGAGCCACTTGCCTTGAATAGTGGGACCCAGCTCGTCAAGTAAGCTCCATTCTCATGTATACAGGGCCAGTGGTGTCGGGATCACTGCTCTCTTCAGAGCCTGCAAGATCCAGGTCAGGTTGATAAAAGGAGGTCAGATGAAGACACAACATGACTACGACTATACTCATCGAATATCGAAGAAAAATTTGGATCTCCCAATGGCGAATGACCCAGTTATGTCCATCGGCCCCAAGCGATAAAAATGATAAGCCTAATCAATTTGAAATTATTGATCGAGGAAAATCCCGCGCATGCCATAAAGTGATGGGTCGTATGGCGCTCCATGTGGCACGAGGGCACGAACCGGAGAAAATGCTCTTCTAGCCACATATGAACCCGAGAATGGGGTTACCAGTAGGGAACAGTTCATCACCAGTAGCAAAAGTAGTCAGGCCCGCGAAGGTCTGCGCCAAAATCACCGAGACAATGTTTATCCAGCGATCTCGAGCCTGTTATGCTAGGTCAACGACTCGTGCATCGACAAATCCGGGTAGACCTACTATCAAGTATCTCCCTACCAAGCAGAGAGAAAAGAGCCATGTCACCTACCGCAGATAGTCACATCATCTTCCACTGTGATACGTGAAGGCTCTAGGAAGAATCATTAAATTAAAAGTTTCCCCATTGAAGAAACACAGAGTACCTGCGGGTAGAATTAAAAACTCCCGGATAGCCATATATGGGCGCCTTACACAGGCGGGTACCTGTCAGCCGGCAGTAGGTGCCACCCCGGACATCACACAAACTCCTCAAAAGTAAGACACATCTCATTCATGCCGAAGTTAAATAAATGGTCTGAGGGCCAAAACCCGCGGCTCCCTCAGCATGTCGGTTTATAATGACATTCCGCCGGGGGCGGAGGCAACACGAACCCAAAGATGATCAAACCGGTCCTCTCGTTAGATCGCAAAGAGAATCAAAAATCCGGGGCATTCTCGTAAATCTCAATTTCAAAGGCATTGGGAATCTGGCCTTGACCATTTATAAGAAGAGATGCGAAGGACTTATGTGGCTAAAGAAGAGCAACGGCAGTACAGAAGAGAGCTGGTGAATTGTGAAAGGCATGAATGAGATGAATTGGTATGACATCGGTGGTCTCTTGCGTGCAAATTTATACGAAAAAGTGATTAAGCGGACGGTTCGTTTGCAGTGCGTGAATAGTAAGTGAGCAGATGGGCTGCGAGGAGGATCCATGGCGCCACCGAAGAAGCCTCTTGGCGTCGCGCCATGCCACTTCATATGGCGCGCCCAAGAGCTTGCTCTTGTCTTGAAGTGCATGCAGTATCAGTTTGGTTTAATTGTCGACACTCATTGTTCACATTATGCGATCACGAGAAGAAAGAAGCTATGAAAGGTAGCTACGAACACGGATTCATAGCTTGGCGAGACTTGAGGCACAGAAAGAATAAGGAAGTGGCCTTCTTTTACATTTCGGTATCACTGAAAATCCCACTACGATCCAAAGGTGTATTCTCATAAAATCTCTTTCTTAAAGTACAACATGCCATTACCCTTTAGATGTCTGGTATAGCTTTATTTCCTTTGTGAATTTATTTTTGCATGTGTAATATACTGTATCATTTACATTTACATTGCATTATATCATAATGTCTGTACAGGTTTCTTTTACAAAAAAAAAATAATAAAAAATAAAATAATATATATATATATATATATATATATACATAAAAAAGAGACTAATATTCGAGGAATCGAAGCTAATGTGTTCGGGGCGATTGACTCTACTATTAAGGCCACCACATGACCAGGGGACGTTGTGCCACCAATTACGTATCCCAGGCCACCTGCCCGCCCTAGGCGCGCTCATTTCGACATCATCATCATCATCATCGTCATCATCATCACCTCGGCGTGCGGGCGCCCGCGTGTCTTTGCTCCCTCTGCGAGAACTCATCGACAAGTTTCGATAAAGTGGTGATCTTTGAAAAAGCCACTGCTGACTTCTTCGGGGTGACACGTTCACCTACATAAAAATTATATAAAAAATGATATAAAAAATATATGATTAGTAAAAAATAAATAAAATAATAATAAATACAAAAAAAATGTATATAT
>CM028380.1:37380333-37406214 GCA_013146195.2 Codonopsis lanceolata
CCTCCCAGACTATCAATTTGGTCCTTTGTTAGTATTTTCAGCCTCCGTTAGCCTCTGTTAAGCTGATTTTGCCTTGACTTTGACGGGCTTAACGACTTTGTCCAAATATTTCCAAAACAACTTTTAAGCCCGGAATTGCCTCGAACTTGCGCTAAACACCGTATAAAAGCACGATTATGCTTTGAAACCTATATTAAGCACAAAACACAAATAATAATATTTCAAAGCATAATTAAATCAAAAAATAGCACAAAATAAAAGAAAATTCCTGGAAAATTCGTGGAAATCTTGGGCTCATCAGTTGGTAGGCTCGATCTAAGGTGGTCGACATCCCCACCGACACCAAGTGGCTTTTTTCTACATAGGTATTTTGGGTACCAATGATAGTGTCCCAAGAGATAAGCATGCAACTAAGCTCTTTTATGGTTGGAAAGAAAGGAACAATGATATATGGTAATGAGTGTTTATTTATTTCGAACTTGGGTACACAGTCTTTTTCATCAACCTCAATCATATTGATTTGAGGTAGAGGGTTATTGACTATATTTGGTCTAGGAGGAGGTTTTTCAATAACCTTATCATCTATTAGGTCCTGGATAGCGTTTTTGAACACGTAGCACTTGTCGGTGAGGTGACCACTACAACGATGGTATTAACAGTACTGGGCATGATTCCATGTGTTGGGCAGGGGATTTAGCGGCCTATAGTTTTCCAAAGGCTTTAGCATTCCCTGTGCCATTAGCCCTTGCAGTATTACAGACTGAGGAGCGTGCAGTTCATCATAGTAGTGGCTTCCTCTGCTCTGACCCCTGAAATTCCGGTTCGAACCATTGTTTCCTCCCACAGCATTGACAGACCTATCTGCTCCATAGGACCATGGAACAGCGTTGTAGCTTTGGGTAGGAAAGTTGGCAGATGCATTCCCTACCATATTGATGGCTGGTCCTAATGCAGCTGCCTTTCCTTTTGAGTAGCAGAAATAGTTGGAGGGCGTGTTGACTTTTAAATGCCCGGTCCATATATCCTCATCAATACGAACTCCTATCTCCACTACTTCTTTGAAATTACTATAGGGGAGATACCGCATGTGCTCTAGGTAAATAGGCTGGAGATTTTTGATGAACATTCCGCATGACTCGACCGGATCAAGACTGTCGAGTGTCTGAGCTAATTTTCTTTTCCACTTAGCTGCAAACTCAGCACATATTTCTTTTTCCCTTTGGGTGCACGATTCAAGATCTCTTTTATTTTCGGGGGTAGTATAATCTTTGTACCTTTCTAAAAACCCCTCAGCTATTTGGTCCCAAGTACCCATTGTGTTGTTGTCTGCTAGCATTAACCATTGCTTGGCAGCCGCTATCAAGGTAAGATGGAAATTGGAAGCCATAGCTTCAAAGCGAGCCCCTCTTGACTGCATGCCGGTGGAATAGGATTTTAAGTGAGTTATAGGCCATCCAGTCCCATTGAATTTTTCTATGTCGGGCATTTTGAATTTTGAAGGTAGTATTGCTGAAGGTTGCAATGCCAATGCTCGCGTAGAAAATTCTCCTTTGTTCAGAACTTTGAGCATCATATTTTTCAAATTCTCCATGTCAACCTCCATCTTGGTAGGAGGGGGAGTTGTGTTTTGGCATATGCTGGTAGGATTGGGAAAGGCTGGGTTAATTTCTGGCCGTGGTATTTGGTAAGGATTTTGGGTAGGCATTTGGTAAAGATTTTGGGTAGGCATTTGGTAAAGATTTTGGGTTGGATAAGGATTTTGGGTAGGGCTTTGGATAGGTGGGTTATTGGCAGTTTCGATTTGGCGGCTAGGATCATTGAAAGGTAAACAAGTCGTTACTTGGCCTGACTGGTTATAACTTCTTGGGTCCATATGTGGGTTATTTTGGAGTGGATTGGTGATGGGAAAAGGAAGGTCATTTGGATTTTGGCTTGGGAAAGGATATGGAGGGTAGGGCGAGAAAGGGTTAAAGTTTGGGTAATAAGGGTTAGGTGGGGGATTTGGATTTTGGGTAATGGTGGTATTTGGTGGGTTGGTGCTTGGCTGAGGATTTGGGTTTGGAGGAACATGGGAAGTTGACGCTTCTTGAAGGGCTGCAGGGAAAGAGGTTCCCTCACCACTGGGTTTTAAGCTTTGTACCAGATTGGCCATTTGGTTCATTATGCGATTAGCCTGTGCACCCAAATTTTGATCGAGCCACTGTTGCATAGCCGGAGTTGGAGCGTACCTTGGAGGGATTGGTCAATAATTCAAAGATGATTTCTGTGCATGTATCCCGTATCAACCGACCAGTATTATCTCTGCCTTTCCAAACTCGGGCCAGGTTTCTGAGGAAAAGGGTTTGAAGGCATCAGAAAGGATTGGTTGAAGGCTTTCTGGGTTTAGAGTATAGCGTGCCTTTATTACTATTTTTTTTTAATATTATTCATTTTCCCTACAATTGATCGGACAAACACCCGCTTTGTTTTGACAGTCTCAAGACTATTCCTGGAATAGTGGATTCTTTCTTCAGAGTATAGGACCCTCATTTCCACCTGCCTTTCGACTCCCCAAGATCGGACTGATCTCAGGCGAAGGGCCTATACTCTTTCCAGTATTCACCATTCAAAATGGTCTAGGTCGAACATCAAAAAATTATTAGTCAGTCCCTGTGTACACTTTTATTCATATCTCTTTCTTTTCTTTTCTTTTCTTTTTTTTTTTTGCTTTTCTTATGTTTTTTTTTCTTTTTTTTTTTGCACAGGGATTGGTCAATAATTCAAAGATGTAAAAACCGATCGGTCCATGAAGTGTCCTAAAAATCTATATGCACTTTAACGTTGGCTGATGCAGGGGGTAAGCTGGCCATGGTGTAGGGTAGCAATTCAGAATATTTCTACGTGCGTGCGCGTGTGTGCGGTATCTAGAAAGCAGTAAAATCTTTTTTTTCAGATATAAAGCAAGAATAAAGTAGTAGATATGGTCGTCTTCTTTTTTTCGGATTTTCTCGTTTTTAGTTTGAGCGCGAGCAAGCAGCCATTCAGATTAAGAAATAGAAAGAAAAGTGGGGAATCTATCTATTCCTATTAATTACATATTGGTCCTAGTCCCCAAAATAAATTGACAGAATGAAAGAATAGGTACATATATTTTTTTGTGTGCGATGAAAATAAAGAACGCAAAATAAAAATATAAAGCGGAATAAAGCAATAATAAAATAAAGCCCCAGCCATTTTGTTATGCTGCCCGAAAATCTACTTTTTTTTTTTTTTTTGTAAATATACCTATAATGGTAACTGGAACGAAACTGCTACAAGATGGAGGATCATATCCACAAATATATACACAGATATATAAGAATGCAATATTTAAAATGCTAAAGAAATATAATAAGCATATTGTAGCCAGAAACTAAAGAAAACTGATTTTTTCTTTTTTGTGAAAACTGAGTCTAGCCCTTCATTTTTATTTTCCTTAAAATAAAAACAACGTCCCCAGCAGAGTCGCCACTGTGAGTGTCCCGGAATGCTCCCGGAGCCCGCGCTCCCTTTTTTAGGGGAACACGCGCTGCGGAAGGACATCACTTTTTTCATTCCATCCTCCCTTGTTTAGGGGAAGACGAAATTAAAAGTGCAAAAAGAGTATTATCGAAAAGCGCGTTGAATACGCCTCGGTCACTGAGTGTGCTTTAGCCCATTATGAGTGCTTTGGATTTTTCTGTATCTCATCCTCCCTTGTTTAGGAGAAAACAAAATACATAAAATACATCACCTTTTTCATTCCCATCATCCCTTATTTAGGGGAAAACAAAAAAGTGCAAAAAAAAGATGTTGCGAAGGTGCGTGGGAACACGCCCTGCCTCACCGTGGACTTGAAAATCGTCCTAGATCACTATGAGTGCATTGGATTTCTCCGTATCTCATCCTCACTTGTTTAGGGGAAAACAAGATACAGAAAATGCATCACCCTTTTCATTTTTATCGTCCCTTGTTTAGAGGAAAACGGAAAAGTGCAAAAAAATGATGTTGCGAGCCCCACTGTGATCTAGGTTTATTTGGATCACTATGAGTGCTTTGAGTTTCTCAGTATCTCATCCTCCCTTGTTTAGGGGAAAACAAGATACATAAAATGCATCACCTTTTTCATTTCCATCGTCCCGTGTTTAGGGAAAACGGAAAAGTGCAAGAAAATGATGTTGCAGGCCTCACTTAGATCCAAAATGCTGTAACAGAGTCGCCATCTTTAATTTAGGGAGAAATAAAGAAAAACCAAAAAAACAACCAGAGTTTGTAAAAAGGGGTTCAGGGGCTAAGTTACAAGTTGGGAAGGTATTAGGCACCCAACTCGCCCTTTCGGTCTCAAAAACAGTTTTTGACTAAATTATGCTTTTATTATATTTATTCCGCAAATAAAATAAAGCATTAAAGCAGATATATCTATATCTACATTATTTACAGACTTGCAGCCGCCTCCTTCCAGTAATTACAAATACATTTATAAATAATTGGTCATAATAATGACTCTTTTTAGTGCTATTTTCTATAAAAAAAAAACCGGACAACATAACTGCTTATATTTTTTACATTGGGCCGGATGAAACTAACATTTTTTAATATAATCTCTTAAAGGCTTACCTTTAAGAGTGTAGGATGTGCTCGCTCTGTCCTTCCGGGAGAGAGAGTCTTTTGCTGCTGTTGTGATGCGGGCAAAGTAACCGCTTCCGAAAGCTGCTTTCAGGCACCGTGAAACGGGCGGAGTAACTACTTGCGTTTTTATTGTTGTTTGCTTGCTGCTGGCGGAAATCGAGTAGAGCAACTGCTTGCTTCTAGCCGATTTGACCTCTAGATTCGGACACAGTAACTATTTTTTTTTTTGGGATTTTTGGACAGGAGAAATAGGGTGGAATCCTAGATGGAAGGCTAAGGTTCACTTTGACCAGTTGGATTTGTGTTTGGAGGAGATTTGACGGAGCTTCGAGACTTATAGGAGGAGGGGTACTCTCTCTTTCTCTCGCTCACTGCGTAAACTGAAAGTTGTTTCCTTTACTGCGTGAACTGTGTGTAGAGTGAAATCGTCTCTTTTCACTGAGGCCGATCACCTCTATTTATAGCTGGGAATGGGGATCCCGTTGGCATTTTAAGTTTTCTTTCTGTGCTTCATCGACTTGTACTGCACGCTTAAGAGAGTGTACCGGAGGCAAAGTGCTACAGTGCACTAGCACTATGCTGGCGCCACCCAGATATGAAGTGGGCGCCGCGCCTGGTTCCCCTATGGGGGGCGCCAAGTTCCAAATGCATTCCCCTTTTTGACACTTTGGCCCCTGCATTTCACTGTTTTACGCATCCTGCTTTCCCTTTTGTATTTTTAAACCCTATAACTTGACATTTGTTAAGTTTTAATAGGTCTTGATATCACATGTCATGTCACATACCAAGGGTACGAAATTAGGGTGTCTATAGTTTGTTGTTGAACATCTTTTTAAAATCTGGATGCATCAATTTTAAATCATGATGCATCATTTGTAAATTGTGATGCATCGATTTGGATTTGCAATGCATGAAAGATACATCAATTTTGAATCATTTGCTAATTGTGTACGAGAAATAAGGGACATGAGGTTTGGGTTCATTTTGCAATTCATCCAATTGGAATTTCAATGCATCAAAATCATGCATTGCAAATTGAAATTCATGCATCGTCTTTAACTGAAGACGGGTCATGAGGGACATGAGGTCGGGTTCATTATGCGATGCATCCAATTAGAATTCTGATGCATCAAAAATCATGCATTGCAAATTGAAATTCATGCATGATCTTTAACTTAGGCTCGGAAGCACGTGTTCAGTTGAAATCATTAAGGGTATACTCGTCATTTTTCACCTAAAGTGTCTTTTACCAGTTAGAAAAAATGTGGACCGTAGCGGGTTAGAAACCAATGGGAGGGGACCAACCCGCTTTTCACCCTTGAAGATATATCAAAAGATCTTTGGTTATTGTCCACATAAACAATGAAAATAAATAAATATATATATATATATATATATATATATATATATATATATATATATATATATATTATTTTTCAAATGTTTAATCAATAAAATTCATGGCTAGTCATAGCATAATAAAAAAACTATATTATAAAAAATATTTTTTACCAACCAAATTTTGATAAAACATGCGATCGTTGTGTATTGAAATAAAACATTACAATTAGATTTAATTAAAAATAATAACCGTAAAAAGTAATCCAATAGTAAAATCATATTTTGATATTAGGTCTTTTTAACTTTTAGTAATTAGTTCCAAAATTTCAGAAATCAATTCATCATTCAATTATAATTAAACACTATCAATTAATTATATGGAATCAAGCCACTGAATTGATTCCATTTATGTGTACCATTCGAGGGTTAAATTAATTAATTAGTACTAGCTACGATAATAATGTAGAAAATAAGTAATCATATTAAAGCCTAGAATGCAGTATTATGCATTTAGATTTACAAGTCTAGCGAGTAAATATTTAATGGTTCACGTGCACCATGTGTTATTTTTTTAGAAATTTTTTTTAACCATTGTACTCTTATTTTTTCTCGCCAATTTAACGATGACCACATGAACATGGACTTTTAAGAAAGAGTAGGTCTCCCATAAAACCGTCTTACGGATCTTAGTTCGTAAGACGGAGCTCCACTCTCTCACACCTCAACCCACCAACACACAGTAGGTTGGGTAAAAAGGATCCGTCTTACAAAAAATGTCTGTACGACCGTCTTATACAAGTATTTGTCTTTAAAGAAACTACATGCAATACCAATATTCATACTCAAGTCATTGATTTTTCTTAATTTGCATGCCAGTCAAATCAGAACAATAATTTAGGACTTGAGGAAGAAATAATCTTCAAGTCCATCAATCTCGGATCTATTATTGATTAATAATTGCTTCTCAAACTCAAGAAAAACTAAAAATTAGAGTAGCTAATTACTAACCGAATATACAAAACTATATTTTTTATCATCTTTTTCTTTTTTTTTCTTTCCTTTTCTTAATGTGGTTATGTGGTGTTAAGTTGGGTGAGCATAACATAAATCAATTATGTTGCTAAATTATGTGGATATAATATTTTCCTTACTTTATTATTGAGTAAATTGTGCTATCATATTCTTTTTTCCGGTATATTTTCAAAAAAAATTCCAAACACCTAAAAATATTTTACAACATATTTTTACGAGATTTACCAAACAACTAAAAGTAAAATATTTTTATTTTTCTCAACTTATTTTTTAAATTATTATTTTTTAATTATTTTCCGTGAAACAAACAAAGCCTATAAATTCCTCTTGTGTTACTCGGGGTTGATCCATTTCATTTTCATGAAGCTCGAAATTTAAACAAGGCAAATACTTGTATAGGACGGTCTTACGGATCTTAAATCCGTAAGACGAAGCCCCATTTAAAAATTTGCGAGTTAATAACTAAACCTGTTAACATATTTCACAAATGTTGGTTGGATGAGTTGGTGAAGGGTGACCCTTAAAGCTCTACATGCGTGTTGGTCGAAGGTTTGAACCCTCCCAGCAACAAAATTTATTCTTTTAGTGTTTATTTCTTCTATTTGCTCCGTTTTCCCTCCACTTTCAATGTTTGTTAGCTCCGTTAGTCATCCGTTAGCATCAATTGTCTTGGGATACTTGACAAATCTTAACGGACTTTGACGAAATGCTAAATGACACATTTAAAACCAAACGTGACACATTAAAAACACAAAAAGTGACACATTTTAATGTTAAAAGTGACACTATAAATGAAAATTTATTATAATTTTTATTAAAATACAAAGTGACACTCTTAATACTAAAAAGTGACACATTTAATATTAAAAAGTGACACTCTTAATACTAAAAAGTGACACTCTTAATACAAAAAGTGACACATTTAATACTAAAAAGTGACACTCTTAATACTAAAAAGTGACACTATTAATACTAAAAAGTGACACTCTTCCTTAAATAATTTACCGGACCAAAATGAATCATCTCGTGTTTCAAGTTAATCTTCTACATGCCTAGATCATGTTCGCTCTGTTACAAAGGGAAAGAGAAAAATAATTAAGGGAAGTATTGAAAAGGGTAAGAAAAAGACTACTGATTTTTCTGATTTCCATCAAGCCAAGGAATTTGGTTCCAAGGCTACTAATGCTCGGTTATTTTAGACATATTTTCAGTAAATTTAGTATGTTTGAGTAAGAAACATATACTTTACCTTGAAAAAGTTATGGTTTTGTGTTTTTAACGATTGACACTTGGGATTATATACATTTCTATGAATGAGAAGATATGTTTCAGTAGTGTTCAATTGGTTATTGCTGTTAAAATCACCAGCTCAAAAGTGACACACTTTAGTCCTAAAAGTAACACACTCCAACCCTAAAAGTGACACTCTTATTGATACAAATTGTATGATTATAAAAATAGGTTGTGATGCGTCCAAGAAATCTGGATGCACTGAATAAGCCCAATCCGTACACCTGGCTTTCAACGTGCACGTAGATCCTCAAAGCCCAACTCTGCAATACAAGTGAACAAACATGAACTGGGCAGGGGCACTCCCTGCAAAGTCCCTCCGGCGTGTAAATCAGTATATGATTTAATAAGTGAGTAAGCAATTTGGCAGAGTTTTGGCTAGAGAATTAGATTGCGCATACCTTTCTCCTTCGTTCTCCAAGGTTTTATACTTACCAGAAGGCATAACTGCCGATAACCATCATTAACTGCCCATGATTGTCATTAACTGCCCATGATTGTCATTAACTACCCGTTAATGATCGTGGCCTGAATGGTGGGCACATTAATTGGTCCCATTAATTCCCCCATTACCTGTAACGGTCTGAATGGAGTAATTCTCGGACATAACCGTCTTCAACTTAGCTGGAACTCTCGCTCAGACTTAATCGTCCTCAACTGATACTAGAAGTGGCGAGCATAATAGGTTATGCTCGTGCACCGATCTTGCTCGCTGATCAAGCCCTTAGCTCGCTGGTTAAGCCCCTAGCTCGCTGATCAAGCCCGTAGCTCGCTTGCTTGGTTAACACCTGCCCAGCACGTGGCCCAGAGTTTGGGCCAATTGGGCCGGGTAGTTCAGTAGCCCCTTTCTCCTAGTCCACCGAGCATTCATGCTCGTGACGAGGAGGAACTTAAAAATCTCAAACCTCTTCCAAAATAACCAAATCTTTTCAAATGCCAAATTCAAATAATTTTGGAGCCAAAACTTGAAATGGGCGGTAACTAAAAAGACGTTTTGAGGAAGCGTTTCTTGAAAGCTAAACAGTCAGCCGCCAGCCGCCAATCCTGAAAAAGCAGGCCCAATTCCTTATGCCCCATTAAATGCTGCCTCGTTCACCGTGCCTTGTGCTTCGAGCCCAATGATTCAAACCCTCAACCGGCGGTTTTGCTGAGTATAAAAGGCGGAATTCCCCTCTTTTTACAACTTTACGCTTCATACAGTTCTTGAGCTCTTGAAAGAAAAAAAAAACAAACGAAAGATTCTGTAGATTCTCACCAAGAGCCGATTCTCGGATTCAATCCTTCTCAAGGCTTTCGAAGAAAAAATCGAGATTCTCCAAAACTTCCAGGTATTTCACGTTTCCTTTTCTCATTTCCAATTGCATTTTCGTATTTCCAATTCCAGATTAGGGTTTATGCTGATTAAACCCTTTTCAACTTTTCTGCGAACTGCTCAAATACTTAGATGTCATAAATCCATGTCTAATTCATCTTGCTCTTTACTGTCCATCAACCGCTCCAATCCAAGCCAATGGAATCGAGAAATTTATGATTGGTGCCCCGTTCACTGATCTCACAACCTATTTGCCATAGTCACTTTCACTTATGTTGTCGTTTCCCACCCTGTCAATGTCTAACCTTCCATTCTCGATTCCTCTTCCTGTGGGATGTCTAGCGAAGAAACTATATCAGTAATCGAAGGTCAGAGTTACGACCAAGGAGCTCCAGTAGAAAACCCAGCATGCTCGAATTCAAGCCATGAAGAAAGCGAGCAAGAGGAGGCTACTCTGGTTCCTCGCCAACGAAGAGCTACGCAGTCGAGCGAGCAAATTTTAAGCGGTGGTTCCCATAACCCCTCTGAGCCTGGATCAAGCCAAAATTTTCCTGTACGTGTCACCCCGTATTCTCCCCCCTCGATCCGATGGGAGGATTTAAATTCCGAGGAAGAAGTTAGCACCTGGTTCTATTCACTAGGAATCGACCCAGAACATTACCGGGTTCGAGATTTCAATTTGGACATCGACACCAACGGCCATAACTTCCAAGGAGACAACATGGTCTTCTACTTTGATTTCTTTCTAGTTGGTCTTCGGCTTCCCCTCGACCCCTTTATAGTAGAATTTCTCAATGCTTCCAACACCCTTCCGTGCGACCTGACTTTAACCACTGTAAGATTTTTAATTTCATATACGGTCGCCTGTAGGTTGCTCGGGTTTGAACCCGACATGACCTTCTTCAGAAAACTTTTCCTTCTTTCCCTTGACAAGAAATCCGGTCGCATCACTAGTCGATCGAACGCGAGCTACTTCAAGCTTCTCAATGATGGTCCGAACAAAGTTGACGGATGGGATTCAAAAGCCCTGCTCGTCGAATCTAGTGTTGGTTGGCCTTTCGCCCCTTACCTCTCTGACTATGGACTCCCTGAGCACGACAAGAACGCCTACCGAGCTGGCGAACCCCGAATTGCCAAAGCTTTCCGGGCTTTACTGGGAGTGAAAGAAGGGCGAGCTGGACAAGAATTTGTGCTCGACTGGCGAACTTTGACCTCTGACCTTACTCTCCTTCGACAAGTTGGGATCTCCTATCTGCCCGTTGAAGGATTTGAACCACGAGTTTCATTTGATGCTGAGATCCCTCACCCATACTGGGGCCCATGCCATGGGAAAAAATTCCCAACTGAGTGCGAGGAATGTACTCGCACTGGAATTCTCTGCCGACCTCCCTTCTCTCTTGATGGTTTATTCTCATACTGTATCTTCTCATTATCTCTGCAAATATTTGTTTGTCTCCTTTTAATGCTCGTCTCATTTTATGCAGACATGAAGCAGTGTACTGATGTCAACAAATTTCTACAAGCGGCCAAGAAGAGCTCAAACAAAAGAGCTAAACACATCTCTACTCAACCAGCGGCCAATCTCCCCACCATCCCGGCGAGCACCGCTAATCGTGGGACTAAACGCAACCAACCCGAGCCTGGGCCAACTCAAGTAGCTAGCCTTCTATCCTCGATTCTCGCCAGGCGTGAAGTCAGAACGCCTCACCTCCTATCATCAATATCGAGCCAAGCGAAAGCCCGAGAAGGACAAGACGCCGAGCTGAAAAGGCTGTGGTTGAAGAAGACACTCATTGCGTTCCCTCCTGGCAAAGGGACAATTTCATCATGCCCGATGACCAGCCAAAAGCTGCCGCACTCATTAGAGAGCTTGCAAATGTGCCTGATCTCAACAACATAAATATCAACAAGCGAAGTGAATTCCAGGCTACTACTGGCCTTGGTTTGATGAAAAGGCTTCACCACAGCGGGATCCAGAAGAAGTATGTCGATCAAGCGGGCTCTGTCCTAATCGGTGAGATGGGGATGTGTATGACCGAGGTAATATTTTCTTCCCACAATCTTACTTTCCTCGCATTCTCCCTCTTTATAACAATATCTTTTCTTACAGATTGCCAATAAATCCATTTTGATGTACGAGCGGCTGGTAGCCAACCTTACCACCAACGCCACTCTCACCACCGAGAAAAACAATCTGGAAGAAAAGATCAACTCCATCCGAGCTGAACTCAAGAGTGCGGAGGAATCTCTAACAAGCAAAGTAACCGAGCTCTCCCAGCTCGAGGCCGAAAAGAAAAGCTTAGAAAACCAACTGAACCTCTCCAAGAAATCGGAAGAGACGGCGCTGAATAACATAAATGGGGTGCGCAAAGAACTTCGCTCTTGCCAGAATGATTTGGGGGCTGCCAACGCCATGATCGACGATCTTGAGAAGAAATTAACGGAGGCCAACTCTCTGACGAGCGAGGAGCAAAGTCAAAAAATCATTGAAAACTACAAGAGCTCTGATGACTTCGTTAGCTGCGTTGAAGGTGAGGCCTATCCATTCTTTCTGCAGGGCATGAATCATATCCTACGGCAAATTGCTTGCAGCGGGCTGGAGATTCTACCCGGTCAACTTGCAGAGTGGGGGGCCAATCCTTTATTCCATTCTTCTGCCCGGCCCGGCCATGCCCTTGTGCCCTTCACTGAGGACGAGTTGGAATCGTTGGCTGAAGCTGATGCTGAAAAAGGCCTATCACCATGGGCTCCCCCTCCAGTCACCAAACCCTCCGTTAGCGAGCTGATAACTCAAATTTGGGCATCTCAGGCTGCCCCTTCATCAGATGAAAAGGCACCTGACCAAGCTGACGAAGAAGTAATCATCTTGGAAACTACTACCGAAGCAACAAACGAACCAACTCCAACAAACGAGGACAACAACGCTGCTCCTTGTGTGTGAAGATACTATTCAAGGCCTGCGTGCCTTTCTGGCCTCCGTGCCATGTTCCACAAACAATTTATTTTTCATGTCTGTAATATTTCTGCTACTCATCTTTTCTTTTTGGATGACCGCTTTTACATAAGTTTTTTCCGAGCAAAAACGTTCTTTACTCGAACGAAAACAACCACTATTAGCCACAATCCCACTCGAACACCAACTCCTTTTACAAGCATAAATCTCTCTATGCTCGTAAAAAGAGAATAATCGAGAACCGGGAAACTTCACCCCTCAAATCAATTCTTCTCGAGCATAAAGCCCTTTATGCTCAAACACGAAAAATGATTTGAGGAAATACTTAACTCGAACACCAACTCCTTAAACGAGCAAAAAATCACCTTTTGCTCGATAAAGAGAATAATCGAGATAAAACCATCAATTTTCAAACAAAATTGAGAAAGTACAACTTAGCTATATTCATTTTTCGCAGAATAGAGAATCAAAAACTACATATTGCACATGCCAATTACCAGTAATATTTCTTTAAATGATCGGCATGCCATGGATGCTTCAACTCGTCACCATCCTCGGTTCGCAACATGTATGTGCCTTCCTTAATAATCCTTGAAATCTGAAAAGGCCCTTCCCAATTTGGTGACAACTTTCCCCACTCAGCTCGATGACCCGTTGCCTCAATCTTACGGAGGACCCAATCCCCCACAGCAAACGATCGACCACGAACCCTTTTATCGTGGTGGGCTTTTGCTCGTTGCTTATAATTTGCCATTCTCATTTTAGCTTCCAGTCGTTTTTCCTCCAACAAATCCAAATCAGCTGCTCGAGCTGTATTATTAGACTCAACATTATAGTTTAAAACTCTATGAGTGGGCAGATACATCTCCACCGGGGCCATGGCATCAGACCCATAAGCCAAAGAAAAGGCGGACTCTCCAGTTGGACCCCTTACTGTCGTTCTAACCGCCCACAAGGCTGAAGGCAGCTCGTCTACCCATCTTCCTGCTTTTTCTTCCAAATTCCTCTTCAAGAAATGCAAGATTTGTTTATTTGCGGCTTCAGCCTGACCATTACCTTGTGGATATGCCACAGATGATTGCCAATGCTTCACCCTCATTTGCTCGCATGCCTTAGTAAACTTTTCAGAAAACTGAGTCCCATGATCGGACACAATTGCTCGCGGAACCCCAAACCGGCACCATATATGCTCATGGATAAAGTCAATGACATTGACTTCACTGATGGTCGCTAGGGGCTTTGCCTCCACCCACTTAGTAAAGTAATCAACCGCGACCACAGCATATTTAAACTTTGAACGAGCTACGGGAAAAGGACCAATTAGGTCTATCCCCCACATATCGAACGGCCATGAAGCTATAACATGAGTCTGCTCGGTAGATGGAAGGCGTGGAATATCCGCGTAACGCTGACACTTGTCACATCGACGAACGTACATCTCGGCATCTCGCTTAAGTGTTATCCAGTAAAATCCAGCTGCCAGAATCTTTTCGGCCATCGACCTCTGACCCGGGTGACCACCACATTTGCCTTCATGCACCTCTCCCAGGATTCCTTCTGTCATTTCTGGTCGCACGCACCTCAACAGAGGTCGAGTGTAGGATCTTCGGTATAAAATGTTATCCAAAACAATGTAACGACATGATCGTTTCTGGATAGTTCTAGCCTCCTTTTTGTTCTCGGGTAGCAGCCCCTGCTCGATGTAAGCCTTGAGATCATCAATCCAACACTTTGGAGATGGTTCGATATCCATGATCACCTCCTTTTCAATGACAGGCACATCCAAATGCTCGATCATGACTCCGGGATGCAAAGACTGAATTTCATCTTCAGCCATCTTCGACAAATAATCAGCTCGCATGTTATCTTCCCGAGCAATTCTCACCAACTCCCAGTAATCAAAATCCTTTAAAATTTCCTTTACCATCGCACAGTAACGAACCAGGATCGGATGATGTACTGCATAATCGCCCTTGACTTGATTCACCACCAACTGGGAGTCACAATATACAACCACTGCCCGAGCTCCAATGTCTTGTGCGAGCTCAAGCCCAGCGATCAAAGCTTCATACTCGGCCTGATTGTTGGAAGCTGGAAATTTGAAGCGCAGCGCCTTCTCAAATTCTACATCTTGTTCTGGTGGGACTAACACCAAACCCAAGACCACTCCCAAAATCGGCTAGGCGAACCGTCAACATGGAGTTCCCAACAATATTCTGGCCTCCGCTTTGGACTTGCGTTGCTCGTCGATACTACTTTATCTGCTACTTCCTCCTCGCCAGACTCCTTAAAACTTGTCTCAGCCACAAAATCCGCTAAGGCTTGCGCCTTGATAGCTCGCCGAGGCTGATAATCAATATCAAACTCGGTTAACTCTATCGACCAAGTAAGTAACCGACCAGAGGTATCTGGTTTATGCAAAATCTTTCTCAGAGGCAAGTCAGTGTACACCACAATTGAGTGTGCAGAGAAATAAGCTCGAAGTTTCTGAGCAGCAACAACAAGCGAGTAAGCCAATTTTTCTGCATTAAAATATCTTCCCTCTACATCAGTGAGGGCTTTTGATACATAATAGACAGGCTTTTGCACATTGCCTTCCTCCCTAACCAAAACAGCGGCTACCGCCTGCTCGGTAGCTGCTAAATAAACAAACAACTTTTTGCCGAATACCGGGCTACTCAACAAAGGTGGGCTTCCCAAATACTTCACCAATTCTTCAAAAGCTTTCTGGCATTCAAGAGTCCATTCAAACCCTTTGTTACCCCGAAGAACCTTGAAAAAAGGCAAAACACTACTGCTTGAGCCTCGAGATAAACCTTCCTAAAGCAATCACCCTGCTGTTAAGCCTCTGCACATCCTTAATACAGCAAGGAAGCTTCATAGTGACCAATGCCTTTATTTTCTCAGGATTGGCCTCGATTCCCCTCTCAGTCACCATGAATCCGAGGAACTTGCCAGCCTTTACCCCGAACACACATTTGCTCGGGTTCAACTTCATATTGTTCTTCCTGAGATTAGCAAAGGTCTCGCCCAAATCCTCTGTATGCTCGCGCCCTTTTGTCTTAACCACCATGTCATCAATATAGGCTTCAACATTTCTCCCGAGCTGTGAGCTGAACACCTTATTCACCATCCTTTGGTAAGTAGCTCCAGCATTCTTCAGGCCAAAGGGCATCATCTTGTAACAGTACAACCCCCCGGCTGCTCGGAAAGCTGTTAGAGCCTTGTCCTTCTCATTCATCCTCACCTGGTGATACCCAGAGTAGGCATCTATAAAACTAAGAAGCTCGAACCCTGCAATGGCATCCACCAGTTTATCAATTCTCGGCAGAGGATAGCAGTCCTTCGGGCAAGCTTTATTCAGATCTGTGAAATCAACGCACATCCGCCATTTCTCGTTCGACTTCTTCACCATTACCACATTTGCCAGCCAAGTTGGGTAATGTATCTCCTCAATTATGTCCGCCTTAAGCAGTTTTTCGACCTCTTCCCTGATCGCCTGATCCTTTTCTACCGAATAAACTCGAGGTCGCTGTTGGATTGGTCGGAAAGCTGGATCAACATTGAGCTGGTGCAAGGCCACAGTCTCGCTTACCCCCTGCATATCTTCTGGCTGCCAGGCGAAAACATCCAGACTATCTTGCAACTGCTTAATCAAGTTTGCTCTCGCCTCTGCTGTCAAAGCCCTACCAATCTTTATCTTCTGCTCGGGATAAGCAGAATTAACGACAATCTCTTCAAGCTCGTCTTGAGCAGTAAACTCTGGCTCGTCTCGCATTTGGAGTGTGTCACACTCCACTTTTTCATCCTTCTCAGCTCGATCTTCGACTTTATCAAGCTGGTCTACATTCATGGCCTATACTGGTTCCTTGGACATGACTGTTGGCAAAGATTCATCCATAAGCTCAACAAGCTCATTCGGCTCCTCCAATCCCCCCGATGTCAATGTCGGCAAAGGATTATTAACACCTTCCTCGGCCACCTCTTCTCGCTCGGCTTGCTCCAGCGGCTGCACTATCGGCAATGATGGAATAGCCTCAATATCAATCCGACCAACAACCATTGATGTATCTGCTTCAGCTTTACTTTGCTCCCCCGACTTCAATGTCGGCATAGAGCTTGCACCCATCTCCAAATCCTCTTGTACCATTGCTACCATTGATGGTCCCACAGTTATATGTGAAGTTTCCTTAGTGCTGATGGTAACTGTCTGCTCGCCATCCTCCAAGGTCAACTTCTGTTTCTTCCTTTGTGTATCCCGCACATACTCTAGCTTTTTCCTTGGTGACTCCATGACACCCAACTCCTTGCTCGGCATAATTGAACTTAGCTTCGCTCGATGCGGGATTGACGCCACCATCTGAAATTTGGCCATGCTTGGTACACCCAAAATAATGTTGTATGGAGATTTCAAATCGATTACCATAAAGGTAATCTTTTCAGCTCGGGTCTTACTTCCCTCACCAATGAACACATCTAGCTCGACGGTGCCCTTAACCGGGACCTTATGATTTGTAAAACCTTCTAAAGCCCCAGCATACGGCTTCAAACGATCATCGCTTAATTCCAACCCTTGGAAACAAGAATAATACATCACGTCCCGGCATGCTCCTGTATCCACCAAAATTCTATGCACGACCCAACCATCAACTAACGCCGAGACAATCAAGGATTGCTCGCCTGCCACACTACTCGCCAACTCACTACGAGTAAAGTGAATAGCCTGTTCACCATCCTGTAAAGTCGCCGGTCGATCTACCACTTTGGACAAGGAATAGATCTGCTTCCCGAGCTGTGTTGGAGTGAGCTCTTCATCCATTATAACATTTATTACCCCCCTGATCGGTGGGGCCTCCCGCCTAGGAGCATTCCCTCTATTGCCTGCATCTCGCTTGAAGCGATCTAGCCACCCCTCATTGATCAACTTCTGAATGGCCTTCTTCAACGGCCAACATTCTTCTGTAGTATGCCCATAATCATCATGATAGGCATATCTCTTTGTCTGATCTCTCTCGCCAGCGGTAGCTGGATTCATGCGAGGGGGATTTGGAAGCTCGTTCCTTATCTCGTACATAATGTTCTCACGCAGCGTATTTAGCGGGGTCAAGTCTGATTCACGAAGAAACTCCTTCGGCCGATCATAACGAGACTTACTTTTATTGTAGCCTCCACTTCCTGCCTGGCCGTTTCCCTTGGCATTCCCCATAACTTCACTAATTTCCTTTTTCTTCTCCTTCTTTGCCGTCTCCCCGGCACACCATTTTTGTGCTCGCATGAGCATCTCTGCTTGTGTCTTAGGTTCGCGCATACTTAACTCTGATCGCAAACCACCTTCACCTTCCAGCAATCCTGTTTCAAAACACAATGTCACCTCTTGCTCGGTCGGATCGAGAACTTGCTCTAGGACCTGGTAAACCTCTCGAGGTAACTCATTTGTTGACTCGTGTGCACCTTGCTTAACCTTGGACAAGTCAGCCCTTGTCTTTGCCAATGAACCAGCCGTCCCAAAACCAGCCAAGAACTTTGCTCGCAGGTCTGCCCAGTTATTGATCGAGCGTCGGGGCAATGCTCCCATCCAAGCTAGAGCTTTTCCCTGTAACGCGCCAACAAAAGCTCTGATCTTCAACGCCTCATCGGACGTCACCAGGCCAATTTGGGATTCAAAAGACATTAACCAATCCCTGGCCTTAGTCTTGCCCGTATACTCCTTAATGTTTGGAAATATCAACCCCTGTGCTGGTGGGGCATTCTCGATCCACGATTGCGGCAATCGGCCGCGTGGCGTACCCAAAAATTTCCATCTAGAGCCTTGCTCCCGGGCCTCCATCCGGCGCTTCAACTCCTCAAAATCCTGCATGTTTATAGTTGTAGGCAAACCACCCCCTAGCTGAGGTTGTACCACAGGCATAGGAGAGGCACAATGGGGTCCCATAACCGCAGCGCGGAACCCCCACTGCGCCACGAGCTTTGTGGCACCCAAATGTGCTCTGGTATAGCTGATTGATGCAGGTCCTTTCGTCCTTGAGAGTGATAGGACACATGCCCGTGTGACCGCCTAGGAGAAGGAGTTCGACGTCGATGCACATAAGAACCCCTTGGTGAACGGGAGCGACGACTATGAGCCCGAGATCGCCGCGGCGAAGGTGAACGCAACCTGCGAGCATGCGACCTCGGTGGAGAAGGCGTGCGTCGGCGTCGACGAGACTGAGCTGAATCATCTCCCATTCGTGGGCCCAGCCTGGAATGAACACTGGGAACGACTCTATGGCTTGCCTTACTGCCCTCCGGTTGCCCGCGTCCTTTAGATCCCTGTGCTCGGACCTGAGAATGTACAACCATGGGATTCACTTGATTTCCCGTGCGGAAACCCCTGGCTGCTGGCCGAGGCGATAGGGCGGCGAGGATCGACCTCAATGGGCAATGGCGGCCTACCCATTGCGATCAACTGCAAATTGAGCTGGTGCATTTGACCCAGATAGATAGCCCTTTGACGCAGAGCTTCCTCCTGAAATTCATGCGCCAATCCTACTGCTGCCTCAGCACTCCTAGCCAGCGAATCAACCCCACGCCTTTGATTAAGCTGATGGCGTGCGTCATGAGGTGGTGGAACGTTATTCCCAGCCACTTGATTAAAACTGGGATTCTGATGCACCTCCTCTCTTCGACTGCCGCTACCACCATTAACTCCGTTTTCCGCCATGGATAAAACCTCAAAAACAGAAAATACCCAACTGAATCTTAATGCCGTAAAAAACTCGTTCCCGGCAACGGAACCAACTGATGCGTCCAAGAAATCTGGATGCACTGAATAAGCCCAATCCGTACACCTGGCTTTCAACGTGCACGTAGATCCTCAAAGCCCAACTCTGCAATACAAGTGAACAAACATGAACTGGGCAGGGGCACTCCCTGCAAAGGCCCTCCGGCGTGTAAATCAGTATATGATTTAATAAGTGAGTAAGCAATTTGGCAGAGTTTTGGCTAGAGAATTAGATTGCGCATACCTTTCTCCTTCGTTCTCCAAGGTTTTATATTCTAGGAAGGCATAGCGATAACCATCGTGCTTGCCCATGATTGTCATTAACTACAGATTAATGATCGTGGCTTTGAATGGTGGGCACATTAATTGGTCCCATTAATTCCCCATTACATGTGATGCGAGATAGATAATTCTCGGACATAACCGTCCTCAACTTAGCTGGAACTCTCGCTCGGACTTAACCGTCCTCAACTGATACTGGAAGTGGCGAGCATAATAGGTTATGCTCGTGCACCGATCTTGCTCGCTGGTTAAGCCCCTAGCTCGCTGATCAAGCCCTTAGCTCGCTGGTTAAGCCCGTAGCTCGCTGATCAAGCCCGTAGCTCGCTTGCTTGGTTAACACACGCCACGTGGCCCGGTTTGGGCAGATTGGGCAGGTAGTTCAGGTTGTTTTACCAAAAGTGACACACCTAATGCCTAAAAGTGACACAATTAATACATAAAAGTGACATACTAAACGTGACACTTATGAATAAAAATTTAAAGATGAAAAGTGATTTTTTTTGCCAAAAGTGACACACGTAAAACTTAAAAGTGACACATTCTATGTTTAAAAGTGACACTCTGATTTAAAATAACTAAGTAAAACTTAATCAGACCTAAGACAACAATTATCCAAAAGTGACACACTTTTGTTCTCAAAGTGACACACGCCAAGCTTAAAAGTAACACTCTTATTGATCATATATGTAAACAATGTCAAAATGACACATCTCGCTAATAAAACTTAAAAACAATCCAAAAAGGTTTTAAACCTTAGACCGTGCAAATTCCAACAACTTATGAGATTTGTTGTGAACCATCTCACCAAATTGGTTTTTATGATTGTTTATAACGTATTTCTAATTTATTATGACCTGAAAATTTATAATTCTCATTAAGAAGAATTAAAACCAAATTACATAGGTTATAGGTTTCAAACCGCCAACCTCTGACCGCCCAAACCTTCAAGCAAGGCTTCCATCCATTTTGCCAAACAAATAATTATGATTTTTATTAACATATTTAGTTATTAACCCGCGAATTCCTAAATGAGACCGTCTTACAGGAGACCACCTCTTTAAACAATTGGAATTAGTATTTGAACAATTTAAGCACCGCACCATCAAGCCTTGAAAACCATTCATGCTCATTTGATCCAAACCCGACAAGACCAAAATACCCTCCTAAAATCTCCTTGCAATCTTTTCAGGAACCCACTGGCCACTGCCCAAATCTTTTCTTGTGGAATACTATCATTAGAGGCTACTCATTTAGTGATTCTTCAGTCAAAGTCTTAAACCTCTACAAAGAAATGCTTCTCGGTGGCATTTCTCCGAACGCCTTCACACTTGGGTTCATTCTCAAGGGATTTGAGTAAATTACTGAGCTTTCACCAAGGGAAGGTGTTTGATGTTTCATTCCCACATTCTGAAAATGGTTTGAATTTTGAAATTTCAGTAGTCAGCAGTTTGGTTAAAATGTACCTAGACTGTGGTTTTACTGGCTTTGCACGCAAATTGTTCGATAAAATGTTTACACGTGGCGCTGTGTCATGGAGCATATTGATATCTTGGTATGCGCTACAAGGGTGTGCTGCGTGTGCGCGTGCATTAAGAGCCTTGTTTTTTTTTTTTTTTTTTGTGACAAATGCAAATTGAGGGTGTGGACATAGATGAGTTTGTTTTGGCTAGTGTTGTTAAAATTTGTGGTAATTTGGGGGCTCTAAATTTGGGTAAATGGGTACATTCATAAATCAATAAAGAGGGAGTCAAAGTTGATGTTATTTTGGGTACATCTCTAGTGGACATGTATGCAAAGTGTGATAATAGATGATGCATTCAAGGTGTTTCAAGGGTTGTATAAAAGAGTTGTAATGGTTTTGTCTGCTATGATTGGAGGATATGCTAAACATGGGTATGGTGAAAAATCTTTGGAATTGTTTGTTGGGATGAAAAAAGCTAATGTGAGGCCTAATTCTCTCACTTTCACTAGTGTTTTGTCTCCATGTAGTCATTCAGGATTGGTTGATGAGGGTTGTGTATACTTTGATAACATGCAAATTGAGTATGGATTTGGTCTGCAAATTGAGCATTATGGTTGCATGGTTGATCTATTTTGTGGGGCAGGGCTCATGGATCGAGCACATGAGTTCATTCAAAAAATGCCCATTGAGCCAAATGTTGTCCTATGGCGCATTTAACTTGGCACTTGCAGTACTCATGCATTTAAGTGTTACGTGAGTGTATAAGCAGAGAGATACTTGAGCTAGAGAGAGCCTCACGGTGGTGATAATTTTATGCTTCGGTTGGTTGATGGTCAAACATGAGTGAAGTTTGAACATTAATGAAAGAGAAACAGGTGAAGAAACAACATGGTTGGAGTTCTATAGAAGTTAATTTTGTAGAGCACCAATTCATAATGGGGGATGAATCACATCCGGAAAAGGATGAATATATCAAATGCTCAATGAAGTGGCTAAAAAATTAAGTAAACAGGGCACAGGGGTATGCTGCAACTACAATGGATGTGTTGCATGAAATACACGGGGAAGAGAAAGAGCACGCATCAGGTATTCACAGCGAGAGGCTAGCCATAGCCCATAGCTCATGGGCTGCTTCGAGTGCCCACTGATTTGCCTATTGGGATTGTGAAGAACCGGAGAGTCTGCACAGATTGTCATTCGATTATAAAGTTGTTATTTGATATATACAAGCTAGAGATAATTATGAGTGTCACGTTCGTTTTCATCATTTCAGAGAAACTAAATGTTCTTGCAGCAACAAGTGATTCCATGTAAATTGTTTGGGATTTTCTTGAGGAAATACATTAGCGAAAATCTTAAGATGTGATTGACAAACTGTATCTTCCTTCCAACAACATGGGGGCTACCATTCTCTTGAAGAAAGACGCTTATGGGATTGCATATCGAGGGAATTTGCAAGACGAAGCCCATGCTTTCAGGGAAACGCTATGTACCCGTCGTTAGAAGAATGAGCAATGTTACATTTTGAAGCCGCTTCTGATTCTGATGAGCGTTGTGGGTGGCTTTCGTAACCGTGATGTCATAGATGGTAAATTTTCTCTAGTTTTTAGAACCACAAATCATTATTGACGATTTCGGGTCAAATTTTCATAGCTTGTGTGCAATGTCCTTTTATTTTTTCTTAGTTATGGCTTAATTTGTTTCTTTTTACTTATATATTCAATTGCCTTTTGATTTTGTAAATCAACAATTTTGTAGTATTTCATAAATTTACCTCTTGCAGAGGCTAGGCCACCACATATCTCCATTGTAATTTGGAGAAATAAAAGTACAATATTAAAATGTTCAATTTGTCATATGTGACTTCTTTTTTGGGATGGAGTGAGTATCTATTTTGAAAAGGGATTTGTGTAGAAAGTTTAAAGAAATGATAGGCCATTTAGAGAAACTTTATCTACAAAGTAAAACATAGATAGATTTGGATACACGTTCATGGTTTGTTTAGATTCTCTCCTCACTATATTCTTGTTCATGTAGCTACTCGGCTACTTTCCTCTCTTTTCCATCTGACACATAGGCAGTATCAAATTTACCTAGTCTTTTAGCTACATCCTGTCATTTGTTTCTCCTCCTCATTCCTCTACTATAGATTTAGTAACATCAGGACTTGAACAACTACATCAGGACTTGAACCCTGCTTAGTACCTAACCAACCAGGAATACTTGTTACCAGCTCGAATAGCCCATTAACTGGTAAAACCCTGGATGCTAAAATTATAGTCTCCTTTGTATAGGCTACTCATTCCGCATATGAGATGTAATTCCGGGCATAAATTGGTTTGTCAGGAAGTATATGCCAAAGGGTATTAGTATCTGGATGTACCTTTATTTCATTTTCCTCATAGAATGACTTACTGGATCAAGATCTCTATAAGTCATTGTCCAATGCACGACTGTTGAGCGACGGGATCTCTCTCTCCTTATTAAGCTCACCATTCCAGTCTTGTCCCTCCAGTGTCTCTCCAGCCATCCAAAAAGGTATGCCCTCTTTTTACTTTCTTCTTACCTCAAAATTATTAGGTGTCAAACAAAAAGCATGCTAGATCTCCTATGTCTTCTTTGTATTTTGTTTTCTTATTATCAGAGCTTAATTATTATGCACCCTCTATGTTTCTCCGAAAAATTTGGGGTTTAAACAGAAATCTATGGTATCTCCTAATTTTTATTTGTTTTCTCTAATTCACGTGTTTGGGTGTGTGTGGGGGTTTATGCTGTTTGTTCCATAATATAAATTTTTAATGGTAGTTAAAATAAGGCCCCATGTGTTCACACGGGTTAACGTAAAACTCACTAAAAGATTTTACCTGACAATCAACTATCTTAAACTGTGATTCTTGATACTACTGCTCTGTTCCATTTGCATTAAATTTGTGTAAGTTGCAGTGTCAATCCCTATGGTTCAGCCAATAGTATTTGTTTGATCTAGGAATGTGGCTTACTGAAGAACTATTTTGTACCCTCTAGGTCTTAGAAAAAGTGGGTCACACATTAACCATGCTTTAATTACAAAAAAAAAACACACACACACACACAAAAACCCCTTCAAAACCAAAAGAAGAAAAACGAAAGAGATAAAAGGTTTAACAGTTAACAAACAGTGAAACAGGCTCACAAGGATTGCACAAACATAGAAAACACACAACTCTCCCTTAGAATCTTCTCTCTTCCTCTCCAAACATGGCACATACTGGCTCTAGAATTTACATTATACCCTACGTCCGAAAAAATAGTCCCACTTTCCTCTTTGGTTTGTCCCAAAATAATAGTTTCCTTTCTCTAAGAAGCAATATTTATATATCAATTTTAAGATCGTACAAGCAAATAACACTACTAGCCTACAAGCTTAAACTGTTTAACTTGTCAAATGAGAGAATTTTGTGGGACGGAAAGAGTTTATAAATCTATTAAAGCTGGAGAATGAATGAAAAATAGCATGCTTAAACAAACCAAAAGGATAATCCCATTTTCATTTAGCAAGACGCTGAATGTATTCAGCGGCCTTTCGATTTGTTCAATCAACATTGATGCAACAAAGTCTTAGAACATTAGTTAATGTTTCCAATTGATCAGATGTTGTAAGTACGTGTCAGTGATCTGCACAAGTTTGCTAATCAATAAAGAGTACTATTTTGCTCATTAGCTTTGAGAGATAATTTGATCTCTTCACTCATTTGAAGCAAGTAGTGGCAGTGCCTGAAGTGAAAAAAGTTTTGATCTCCCTCATGTACCTTTGCCATTGACGGGGGCATCCTGATGGGTTCGCTCACAGTCATTTTTGGGGCGTGGGGGTGGTTCTTTTATGTACAGTTATTTTCATACCTAATATATTGCTCATGCTGTCTTTTCTTTTCACTTTCTTTATTGTTGTGTTTTTGTTCTTAGACTTTTACATTGCATTCTCTTTGTATATTTTTTCTTTTTCCTATCAAAAAATAAAAAAAAAATTGATGAAAAAATATGGCTAGGTTGTTCATGGAGAAGTGGAGAATGAGTAGTTTAGTTTGTTCTTTGTGACGAGCATACCCTTAGGTATATTTGACAATTGACACATTTCTTCTTCATCAATATGACTGGGAGGACACATTTCTTGGTTAAGTCTAGATTGTTTTCCCAAGAGAACTTCTCTCTGTTTGTTTCCGATTTTTCGATCAAGTCTAGCCCGCATACATTTTTTTCGACTTTAAGAGCATGTGGCTTGTCCACCGGGTTATAAAGATCTTGTTGTTGAATGGTGGAGAGAGGCAAATTAAGGTGTGGGTTGGAGTGGTATGTCTTCATGAGAAAGCTAAAATTCTTGAAGATCATCTCAAAGCTTGAAAAATAAGGCCAAGAATGCTAATTTGCAGAGAATATATGACTCATTCTCTGTTCTTTTTGAACTGAAGGGGGATTCAACATACACATTGTATCCCAACAATAGTCATGGAGCAGATATCAATCTCCAATGTAATTTGTAGAGTTGTAAATTAGTATTACTTCTCCTCCCCACCTCCTCAAAAGAAGAAAAAGAAATGTCATATTTTCCACTTTAGTTTGGCCCCAGAAAAAAGTAGCACTAATATGACTCTTTTGGAAGAGAATTGCAACCAAAGATAAAAGAAATGATAGGTTATTTAATCACCATTTTACTTAGTTATACCATTCGTGAGCACAACACAAATTTTTGAATTGAAGTATGCATAATCTGTTAAAGTTTAAAGAAACATAAGTACTCGAATAAACATTCATTGTTTAGATTCTCTCTCTCACCATAGGCAAATATT
>CM028380.1:37406314-37445369 GCA_013146195.2 Codonopsis lanceolata
TTACACTTTGACTGTCACAATGCAAATGTAACTCCACCTTGTGAACACCCAACTCCTTGATTAAGCCCCTAAGCCATAGGGCTTCCTTTGCGCCCAACAACTACTATGTATTCTGCCTCGCTCGTCAGACAATCAATAATGGCCTGAAGCATAGCTCTCCAACATATAGGTCCACCTACTAAGGTAAACACATAACCTGTGGTAGATCTCCTACGATCATTATTGGCTTCATAATCTAAATCAAGATACACTACAAGCTGAAAGCCCCACACTTCTGCCTCTCAAACATAATACCATAGTCCACGATTGCCCTTCAAATATCTAAAAATCCACTTGACTGCCTCCCAATGCAGTCTGCCTAGATTAGCCATATACTTGCTTACCACAGCGATTGCACATGCCAAATCGGTCTAGTACATACCATGGCATACATGAGACATCCCGCTAGCTTGCATAGGGAACCTTTGACAAGTGTTGATTTTCTTTAAGCGTAGTTGGGGAATCGAGGTAGATAAACTAAAGTGATTCAGCCAGGTGCTGTCACGGTTTTTGCATCTCCCATGTTAGCGTCTCTAACACCTTCTCAACATAGATGGCTTGAGACAACCCACAATCTTCTAGATTTTCGTCTCAACGAATCTCCATGCCAAGAATCTTCTTGGCAGCCCCCAAATCCTTCATGTCAAATTCCTTGCTTAACAGGGTCTTTAAGTTCTTAACATCATTAAAACTTCTACTAGCAATAAGCGTTTCATCCACATATAGTAACAGAAAAAATCTTAAAGCCATCATCAAGGCTTCTCACATACACACAGCAATCATACTCACACCTCTTATAGCCAATACTAACCATATAACTGTTGAACCTAGTGTACCACTGTCGCGGAGACTACTTTAGCCCATAAAGTGACTTCTTTAGTTTACAAACTAAATGCTCCTGTCAAGGATGACTGAACCCATGTGGCTGCTCCATGAAGATCGGTTCTTCTAACTCACCGTGTAAAAAAGCAATCTTCACATCCATCTACTCCAACACCATATCATAGTGCCCTACCAGACCCAACACAATTCTGCTCGTAGTATGTCTCACAACAGGCGAAAAAATCTCATTATAATCTATCCATTGTTGTTGCGAGTACCCCTTTGCCACAAACCGTGCCTTGAACTTTTCCCCCCTTTTTTTTAGACTACTTCCTTTCGCTTGAATACCTATTACAACCAATTTCTCGCTTCCCCTTGGGGAGTTCCACCAACTCCCATGTGTTATTCTTGTGAAGTGATTCCATCTCTTCCGCCATAGCAGTCACCCACTTATCTTTTTCTGGACTTTTTATCGCCATTTGATAAGTATTTGGATCTCCACCACTAAGAACATGAGCAGATGAAACCAAATCTTCAAACCCATACCTGACTGGTGATCTGATTGTTCTCTTGGGTCTTCCATTTGAAGGATTTTTTCTCCAACTTCTTATGTAGTTACCTCGGGTTCTGGAAGAGTGCGATCCAAATCCACCTCCGGTAGCTCCAACTCAATAACATGCTGATTACCCTTTCGTTTTCTGGCACCTGTTTCTCCTTTTCTTCATGAGTACACTTTAACAAAGCTTTCTCATCGAATACCACATCCATATTGATCACCACCTTGCTTGACTTGGGATCCCAAATTCTGTAACCCTTTACCCCTTTCATGAAACCGAGAAAGATAAACTATTTGGACTTTAGATCAAGCTTCGATCTTTCTTCACTACGTATATTCACATAGGATGCTCACCCAAACACACGAATATCGAATAGTCAACCTCGAAACACCGTCCATACCTCTTACGGAACCTTGCAATCTGGCGCCCTTGGTGATCTATTTATTAAGAAACATGCCATACTCACTACATCTGCCTAAAAATTCTTTCCTAACCCTACATTCAATCGTAAACACCATGCCCTTTCCGCAATAGATCGTTTTAACCTTTCTGCCACACCATTTTGCTGTGGTATCCTACGTACTGTATAGTGCCTTCTGATTCCATGCTCCATGCAAAACTTCTTGAACCCCTTATACGTGTACTCTATACCATTGTCACTTCTCAAACATTTAAATCTTTCTGCCTGTTTGATTTTCCACTTCACCCTTCCACAATTTGAACTTCTCAAAACTCTCATTCTATTGCTTCATGAAGTAAACCCAAACCTTCTTTGAAAAGTCATCAATAAATGTCACGAAATACAAATGTCCATACCTTGATGTTGTTCTCAATGGCCCCCCAAACATCAGTATGAATATAGTCAAGGATTCCCACTGTTGTGTGTTTAGCCGTCTTGAATTACACTTTGCTTTGCTTTCAAAGAACACAATACTTATAAAAATCAAGTTTGCAAGCTTTAACACCCTTCAACAGATTCCTCTTATGAATCTCCTTCATAACTCTTTCCCCCATGTGACCTAATCTCATGTGCCAAAGAGTAGTAGCCTCATCTACTTCATGTTCCGACTTTAAAGAACTAACTCCACCTACAACAGTGCTACCGAGTAATCGATAAATATTTTTGGATCCCCTCTCACCATTCATCACCACCAATGCACCCATACAAACCCTCATCATACCATCTTAAGATCTATGCCAACAGCCATTATAGTCTAAAGTACCAAATGAGATCAGATTTTTAGAAACTTCTGGTACATGTCTAACATCACACAACGTTTGTACCACACCATCAAACATTTTAATTCTAATAGTACCTATGCTAGTAATTTTACAAGATACACCATTACCCATAGTAACTACTCCAGAATTAACTGACATGTAGGTGTCAAACCAATCACGATTTGACGTTACATGAAACGAGCATGCTAAATCTAGAATCCAAAAATCTGCAGGGCGGTCTACTATTGATGAAATTGAGAGCATATCACCATCTTCATCTTAACCATCCATAACCACATTAGATGACTTCGACGAACCAACACCATTATTGTCCATCTCTGGATAATCATGCCCCTTGTGCGCTCCTTCTTCCCACACTTGTAGCAATTTCCCTTTCACATCATCCTTGACTGCGATAGGGAATTTTGATGATTCTTTGAGTTTTCTCTGGATTTTGACCTCCCACGATCCTTGTTCTCCTTCACATACAACCCTTCTCCTAGCGGTTCATCAACAACTATTTTCTTTCATTGATGAAAAGCTAAGAGAGCCTCTGTAACAGGTCCCAACTCAAGAGTATCTTTCCCCCACGTCAACTTAGTTACAAGATTTTCATACGTTGTCGAAGACGGCAACGAATTTAGCAGTATCAACACCTTGCCTTCTTCCTTAAACGTCACCTCCACCCATAGCAAATCATTGATGATTTGCGTAAACGTGTTTATGTGAGCGTTGAGATCAGCCCCTTCTACCATCTTAAGCCCATATAACCTTTGCTTGTGATGCAGCTTATTTGACAAAGATTTTGACATATATTTCGCCTCTAAAATTCCCCATACATGTGTAGCCGACTCTTCATCAATTACAGGATACACCAATTCCTCCACAAGGCACGAACGAATTGTTGAGACGGTCCTCCATTGGTGTTCCTTCCAATCCTCCTCCTTTACATCTTCAGGTCTAGTTTTGTTCCGAAGAATCTGCGCTAAACCAGCCTGCACCAAGGCATCCTTAGCCCTTCTCTGCCACAAAGTGAAATTCCCCGTTCGATCAAACTTCTGAACTTCTTGTTTGGAAGATGAGAAACCTGATCCTAAAGCAAACATGTTGACTTATGCTCTAATACCAGTTGTTGTGCACGGCGGAAGAGCAAACAAACAAATTAATAGAGTTTAATATGATCAATCACAAAGAAGAGAGGGGCCAACGGATTGTCGAAATTTTATTAGAGTTCACCTTAAAGACGTTCTAGGGATACAATAGAAACCCTAAAACCCTTAAAAGTACAAAAAATAGAAAAAGAGCAAAAACCTAAAAAATAGGGCCGAGCGGTCGCTCAGCCCAAAGCACTGGGCTATCGCACAAAATCCCGTAGCATGCCTCGAAGGATTCTTTATTAAGCGATCGCTCAGCCAAAACACTGAGCGATCGCCTAAGCCTATAAGCCTCGGAGGGAACAGGCATGTTGCCTAGGTATTCGAGCCATCCTATTCTCAACAAACTATGATAGACACAACGAGCTTAACTACATGAAGAAAAAACGGTCATTTCCTTAAGTCATATAGCTCAAGGCAAAAGGAATCCAGTTTAAAGCAATACATAATGAATCTTCAACAGACATCAAATTCAACTCGAGATATTGGTATGGGCAGCTCAAACTTCCTACTAGAGTTTTTTCTGTTAGTAGCAAGGCCATTCTCTTAAACTTGATCGCCTACAAGATGTGCCCTCGTAGCCCTAATGAATTTAGGGTGGCGACTTACATCAAATTCATGAAGTCGCTCATTGTTCACCCCGATGATGTGAAGGACTTTCCTTCAAAGTGCATACTAACGCACAGTCTATGTGGAGATGAAGAAGTAGCCAAGATGTTCGAGGAGATAGAAACGCCTGCTGTCAACGTATTCATGTTCAATCAACTCAAGCGGAGGATCGAGAAGCATTGCCATAGCCTAACCAAGACATGGCTTGTAAAACTAATTTCACTCCAATTTAGCAGCCCATGGAGAACTGTTGCATTATTTGATGCCTCTTGTTTTCTTTTCTTGAGTTTCCTTCAGACCTATTTTTCTATCTTTCAACCTCTCGACGCGTCCATAGAAAAAATTATCAGCATTCTCCAAAATACCACAATCATAAAGTAACAAAACATATAACATTTTGTATATTGATAACACTCTCCTCTTCTTGATATACATTTTTGTTCTCATTTAAAATATATGCATGTTCCTTCACATCCTCATGGATCAACCATAGTAGACATTGATGTAACGATATTGAAATGTAATATTGTATATCTAATATCATTGAATTTTCAAAATGAGAACTCCCATTGATCTAGAAGCATACACATACTTTTTTTCATTGTGCGCAGCTGTAAAAATTTCTTTTTCTCTTTCAACAATAACCCATCGATTGATTTTAGAGCTCAAATATGATCAGAAATCTAACTTTGGCATGCAAATCATTAGCACGCTCCATAAGCTAGCACGAAAATAACTTAGAAGAAACGAATAAAAGGTGGGAAAAGTAAGAAACTGAAACAAAGTCTACACGATAGTTGTTTGGGAGAACTAGTTTCTAATTGTTCTCTTTCCTAAAACATTAATAATATCTGAATATAATACCATATATTTAGAAACATACTGTATTAAATTTCTGCTTTATTAGGGAAGTAATTTTTCAAATTGATTTATTACTCAGTTAATTAATTTTATTTTAGACAAAAAAGGTAAGTACATTTAAAATATTGAAAAATAACGTCGTATATTTAGAAACATGTTAAGTTTCAGCTTAATTAGGGAAATACTTTTACAAATTGATTGACTACTCAATTAATTTTTTATTAGACAATTTATTTATTTTAAGTCAAAACCACTCAATTAACTACAATACATAAATAGAAAATATTAATTCAAAACTAAATCATGATGATTTTTGGATTCATGTAATAGAATTGTTTTCTAATTAAAGTTATTTATATTCTATTACCCCTCGTATTTCTAGCACAAATGTCAAAGGAAATATGTCTCATAAATATCTTTCTTTAAATCATGGAAAAGAACGGTATTAATCCGAGCCATTTGATGCATCTATCTATTTTGACGTGACTTCATCATAACCGTAAACTCTACTAATTCTAGAGGGTTCTATTATAAAAACGTCATACTAATACCCTATAAATACATAACTTAACCTATACCTAGTTCATGAGTCAGAATAAGCCTTTTGTTAAAAATAAATCTTTTAGGCTACACAGCCAGATGTCAGGCCGCCGATCAACAGATGAAGCTCCATGTTTGTAAGTAGTCTTTCTTACTCCATTTTTTGTTTGTGAAACCACTGATCCAATTGGGCAACCAGCCTCTAGTTATGACCACCACCCAAATCTCGCTCTTTAGATTAGAAGAGATTTTAGCTTTTCAATTTAAGGCATGTAAATTTTATTTCATATCGAGTTTTGGTATCGATTTTTGTCCAAAATTAAACTTATTCTTGGTAGGTCATGAACAGAAAAGGGGTTTTGATTTTAGCTTTCCGATTTTAGATCTGTAAATTTTATATCATATTGAGTTTTGGTATCGATTTTTGTCCAAAATTAAACTTATTCTTGGTAGGTCATGAACCAAAAAGGGGTTTTCTTCTATTTAGTTAGATACAAGTCTTCCAGGAAAGTCAAGGTCCTTTGTTTATTTTATTGAATAGATTTAATGTATTTGTTTGTGTGAATAAGACACTTGTGCTAACGTTGGGTTTTGTTTCATTTGTTTATAATATATAGTATGTTGGTAGTATGGGAACGTTGGAAAGTGATGAAACATAACATTAGAGGAAAGATCGTTGTTCATAGCATTTCAAGTAGAGGTAATTAACATATCTATTCATCTCTCTTTTGCTTGTTATTAATTTCTTATAATTAAAACACGATCTTTTTTTGCTTATGGTTAGACTTTTATGCTTTTGGTTGGTGAAATTTATGACTCAGTATAATCAATATGCAAATCATTTTTTCTTTTTTAATTGAAACTCTTATTATAAATTGATGAAAATGGAACTCAAAAAGAGGAACTAGGGTGGATCTTCCAAGTTCTAATTTTGTTAAGTATGATTGTGGCTAATAATTTTATGGAAACTAATCTATTTAATTAGATATCTCTATCTGATATTAGCTATAAAAAAAACCTCAATAGTATAAACTTGATAAGAAAATAAAATTTAAATACTAGATTGTGACGGGAGAATCAAAAAATGAACATTTGCTAGTTAGTATGGTTTTGCAAACTTGAACCTGAAAAACTATATATCCTCAGAAAACACCTTAGAAAATTGGGTAAAATATGATGAACTTCAATTTAGTTAACACTTTTTCGAAGAAAAAAAAAACTCCTTCAAGTAGCGTATGTATTTTTTATTTGGTCAGTAACACTATAGATTTTATAGTTTATGTTTCTTTTAATTGCTGAACTTACCGGTACTACCGTTATTTTTGTTTGCTTTGGTGGACTTGTCATTTATATGTAAATAGGAATAATTATTGGCTGGTATACTTTTCTTAAATTATAAGTGCCCCACCACCTTTTTTTTAATTCAACCACTAAAGTCCATTTTAATAATATTTTTCCTAAATACCCTCTTTTCTGAAATTCAACCGCTTCATCGTCTTCAATGAGATAAGAAGATCGAGAAGTTTTCGGATTAGCTAATGAATGCTCTATTTAACACCAATTTTAAAAAGGAGTATCAATAACAACAACAACAATCATAATTCATTTTCCAACGATCTATTTGCCTCCAATTCGAAAGAAACATCCTTACAACTCAGTTTCTTCGTTTCTCTTTCATTCAACTTCAATCGAAAAATTAATTACTATTTTAAAAACAGAAGGAATCCTTGCAACCTCCAACTTCGATTTGCAACATAAACTCAATCACCAACAACATAGTTTCGTAAATGCACGTTAGATTTATGTTCATAAATCCAACCCGGTATACAATCATTTGCACGTTAGTTTTGTTAATTTATCATTCTTAAATATATATCCAATTTTGTCTCGGTGTTTTTAATTAGACATCGTATCTTGCAATTCAGCATCGATGTATTTTAATTAGGCAACCAATTTTTCTATTCGGCATCGGTTTAAAAATACAAGCGTTTAATGATTTAAAAATTAGGTATCGGTTCTTAATTAGGTGTCATTCCTTACAATCATGCACCGGTCTTACCAATTAGGTGTAGTTTCTTTACTATGGTGACAGACTTCAATTTTTATTTCCAATCCTACCTCAGTGTTACTTGATTAGGAATCGTTGCGTCAAATCCTGCCTCAGTGGTACTTAATTAGGCATCGTTCCATCAAATCATGCCTCGGTGTTACTTAATTAGAAGTTGTTTCCCATCATGTATCGGTGTTACTTAATTAGGCATCGTTCCTTCAAATCAAGTCTCGTTGATACTTAATTAGGTGTTGTTTCTTTAATATGATAGCAGACTTTAATTTCTTTTTTGTATCGCGATATACAAATAATTAGACATCTTTTAAAAAAAATCATGCCTCGATGCTAATTAATTAGCCATCGTTTCTTAAAATCATTCATCGGTGGTACTTAATTAGGTGATGTTTCTTTAATATGATGGCAAAGTTCAATTTATTTTTCTAATCCTTCCTCTGTGTTACTTGATTAGGCATCGTTCTTTCAAATCCTGCCTCAGTGGTACTTAATTAGACATCATTACATCAAATCATATCTCGGTGTTACTTAATTCGACGTTGTTTCCAATCCTGTCTCATTGTTATTTAATTAGGCGTCGTTTCTTTAATATGATAGCAGATTGTATCTCGGTATATAAATAATTAGGCATCTTTTTAAAAAAAATTATGCCTTAGTGTTACTTGATTAGGCATCCTTCCTTCAAATCCTGCCCCGGTGGTACTTAATTAGGCATTGTTTCATCAAATCCTGCCTCAGTGCTACTTAATTAGACGTTGTTTCCAATACTGTCTCGGTGTTATTTAATTAGGTATCATTTCTTCAAATTATGTCTCATTGTTACTTAATTAGGCGTTGTTTCCTATCATGCGTCGATGTTATTTAAATAGGCATCGTTTCTTTAGTTATGTAATGCTGAAATTTGACGGCGGGCTTTGTGCACGCGTTTGTTGTTCATTAAGGATATCTTCGTCATTTTATCATCAAAAATGTTCTTTAGTGGTTAGAAATAAAAATGATGGACTTTTTCGATTATAATTTTACTATATGGGACCGGCCCGATTATAACCTACAAAATAAGTCAACCATCACCTAAACGTTTACTTTCATCTCAGAATTGGCTACACTGACAAATTAGGATATGTAAAACGGTGTTAAGAAGACATATTCTTATCTTTTTACTTCCAAGTGATGATGTATCACAGTATTTGTAACGCCCCGAGACCGAGAGTCCGCTCCGCTACGTGTAGCCCAAATACTGGTTCACTGAGCACACAGCACCTTGGGTCATCAGGCCCACCACAAGCCAACCCAAAAGTCCATGGACGATGTTGGTGCCCAGAGGTACTGTGTGGCCACCTTATAAATCGAACACAATTCCCACACCTACCCGATGTGGGATGGTGTATTATAATCTCCCTCACTTAAATCCTTGACGTCTTCGTCAAGGCCGAATCATACCTCGAGCGATGGAGGAATCAAGAGGTAGCTCGTACGGGGATCAAGAGGTGGCTCCCACACCTTCTGCGGTGTACGTAGCACTTTGGCCCGCAAAACACTTTGTTCCCACATTTTTGGCCGGGACCCGCTCTGATATTATTTGTAATGCCCCGAGACCGAGAGCCCACTCCGCTACGTGTAGCCCACATACTGGTTCGCTGAGCACGCAGCACCTTGGGTCATTAGGCCCACCACAAGCCAACCCAAAAGTCCATGGATGATGTTGGTGCCCAGAGGTACTGTGTGGCCACCTTATAAATCGAACACAATTCCCACACCTACCCGATGTGGGATGGTGTATTACAATCTCCCTCACTTAAATCTTTGACGTCTTCGTCAAGGCCGAATCATACCTCGAGCGATACAGGAATCAAGAGGTAGCTCGTACGGGGATCAAGAGGTTGCTCCCACACCTTCTGCGGTGTACGTAGCACTTTGGCCCGCAAAACACTTTGTTCCCACATTTTTAGCCGGGACCCGCTCTGATATTATTTGTAATGCCCCGAGCCCGAGAGTCCGGTCTGGTACGTGTATCCCACACACTGGCCCACTGAACACGCAGCACCTTAGGTCATCAGGCCCACCACAAGTCAACCCAAAAGTACATGGATGATGTTGGTGCCCAGAGGTTGTTTGTAGCCACCTTATAAATCGAACACAATTCCTACACCTACCCGATATAGGATGGGGTATTACAATTTTAGTCCCTTGCATTACTTTTTGATCATTAACATGTAACAAATTAATCTCAAAGAATAACAAAATGTTAGATAACCTCCCCCTTTTAAAATAATGCTACTTAATTTGACCCCGTATGACGAAACTATGATGTCGGATCCTTAATTAGAAAGTGGAGCAAAACTTTGTACCTTAGAATGCAATTACCCTTAAGAAGTTCTATTAATTTTCATGTAGAAAAGGCTTCGAAAGAGTGAAGCTATGAAAATTCCAAAAGTTAATGTTTGGCGGCAATAGCTTCAATTCTACCATCTTACTTACTATTTTTTTTCTCAGTACCTAACACTTTATGTGTTTGTGTGCGCGTGTAGATATAAAACGATTCAGGTTTAGAAGCTGTACCAGTGCAGCCTTGCTCAATAGCGCAACCTTGATCTTCTACTATAGAAATGGCGTCTTCGTCTAGTTCTAACTCATGTGCAAACCTCAAATCATTGAAGAGATCTTCGATAGATTGAAATGAGATGGTAAGAAATCCTCTTCATTTTCTGATCTCGTATGTTTGTGTGTCTCAGTTGCTTTAAATAAATTCTTGGTAAATGATTGACTTGGAAATTCTAACAATGATTAAATAAATGTGATTTAAACTTCTCAGTATTTTCCTTTCAGCCAGAGCTATCATAAGAAAAGGAAGACATCAATGACCACAAGAATGAGCCTAGTTCGAATTCTATATCAGGCAAAATTCATGCCAACGAATCGATGGTGAAGGTATCCTCTCCTTCTCATCACTTTAGAAATTATTGGCAGATATCTTTAAAAATGTTGAAAAGGAAAAAAATAATTTTGTATTTCATGCCTTATTCTGTGTTTCTATCTTATAAAGATATCTTAGAATTTATAGTTGCTTGTTGTTTATAGCTATTTGGAATTCCTAACTATTTAGCTGCCTTAGCTGTTTAACTTTTTTATGCACTTAATTAGCTATTTATGATGTTGGTTGTTTGTTGTTTCCTACACTTAGTTGTTTGATGTTGGTGCTGTTAGCTGTTTCAAACTCGTGTACATAAAAATCCTAATATTTTGAGGGATAATCCTAAATACTATCATCAAAACTAATCTATACAAAAAGTCCTAACATCAATTATATTTTAAAAATTATGGCGAGATATTTTGCATGTACTGAAAATTCTGAGATGTGAAACATGAGTTCTATTGCAGGCTCTAGCATCAATAGGACCCGAGATGGTGCTCAGGTTTTTTGATGGATGGGAAATAGAGACAAGAGCACGAAGAAATAACCCTAACCATCAAGACAAGTTACTTACACTAACATGTTATTTTTAACATATTTATTTACGATAAAACTTAGGTAAGATGGTTTTACGGATATTTTTAATAAAACGGAATCTTCATTTTCCAATCTACCGTGTGTTTATGGGTTGAGTTATGAGAGCTTACGAATTAAGATCTATAAGAAGACCTACTCTTTATTTATATACTCCTCTTGTTTACAAAAAAGTTGTTGCATTTGACTAGTCAAATTTTCCAAGTTATATCTTTTAATGTTTGAACATTTTCTCAATTACAAAAATAAAAAATAAAAAAATTGCCCTTTTGGACTTTAGACTATTTATTGGAACAACTCAAAGAAGAAAGTAAGACTAGATATCTTTTTTATATTTGGGAGTATGTATTTTGGGTTCACTTTTATCATATCCATTTATTTACTATGCATTTGTCAATGAGGATGTAGGGGTGTAGCAGCCTAGGGACTGTACTTCACCATTTGAAAAAGAGAAAGTATGTAGTTAGTTAATACTTCTATTGTTCCCGTCGAATTTCGGATTAATATGTTCTATAATTGTCATCTTAGCGTAAATTCCTAAAAAAGTGTATTTATTTCTTTTGTAGATATTAATTGATGACATCATTTTCACATGAACATCGATAGAAAATGCATACGTTTCTAATATTTATACTATATTAATATATTTTTCTTAATCTGTGAGTTAGGTTAAAAAGAATATTTTTTTAGAAACGTAAGAATCCCTCTATCAAGGTTATAGATTAAACAAATCTGCTCCATATAGGTTTAAATGAGAAATTGGGCCCATTATTATTGATACATGTACAAATATGAACATTTTCATATATTTGAACCTTTGCAGTATTATCATTTCAAAAGATCAAAGATTCATGACGGCGAAGTTGGCGATATGGGAAATGATCAACGCTCACTACTCACTAGTGAGTGTTTTTATGGAGTATTTTTTTTTTTTAATGTATCCATGAATTTTCACTACTTTTACAATATACCTTTTATGAAAAGCTTTGCTCGATTTCTTATTATGTTTTTTGGTTTCAGGCCTATGGAGAATCATCATAACCAGCCTCAATGTAGAGAATCATCACAAAGACAAGCTAATTTTTTTAGTTCTTAATTTTTTTTAAGAGGACTAGTCAAGTATACGCACGTTACACGTGTTGTTAATGATTTTTTAGTGAAATGTTATTTTCACTTCATTTTTTTACTTATCTACCACATTATTAGTTATTACTTTTAATTTATGTATATTTGGACAAAACTGCCCCTGCTTCCATAAAAATAAAAATAAAAAGAAGGTCTATTCAAAAATTTCAGTACCGAAATTAAATGATAATGAAAATCCTAACAATAATTGTTTAGTTAACTGATTAGTGATTTGTTAGGTATCAATATGTTCATTTTCAAGCTAATTGTAATAGTCAAAATATTCAATGCAATAAACTGTAAACTTTAGCTTTCTTCTCCAACAAATACTATATTTTTCATTTTTTCCATCATCATCTTAAAAGTATAGCTTCTTTTCGTAACTCATTTCTTTTTCATTTGTTTACTAATAATCACTAAACTTGCCAATGATTTCCTATGTATCTTTATACGAACTAACAAATATGCTATTATATTTAAATAAATTCATATAACTTTAATAATATCTGCAACAATTTCATTATAACAATTTTGAAATATATTAAAAACATAATCTCAAGATGTAAGGTTATATACTTATTACACACTCTTACAATTGTTGTATTTTCTAAGAAAAAATCATTCATCTTTTAGCTATCTCTCAAACTTCTTCTTCCCTCTCTTCCTACTCTGCAATTTTTGTTTTTTGTATTTTTTATGTAATATATTAGATATGGTAATAAACCATACAAAGGAAAACAAAAGAATGTGTAAATATTATTAGTAGTGTTTAATTTGAAGACACCATACTTACTTCAACGTTAATATAAACTCCCCCCATCCCTAAATTATCGTCCTGGTGGACTTGGCACATGGTTTATGAAAACACATTTGACTGGATTATCAATATTAGTTTGATGTATAGTTTACTTTAAAGCTCATGCGCATATGACTCATAATTAAATTATGATGAAAAAGTAAGGATAAAGTGATAAAAGCGTTGTCCTAAAAAGGAAAGTTTCAAATCAGACAATTATTTTGTGATGGACGAAAAAGAAAACCAGGATAATAATTTGGAGACAAAGGGAGTATATCCATATATTACAAAATAAAATAAATGAAGACAACATACTTATTTTAACGTTATGTGTAGGATAACGAGTTCTATACATTTCTCAACATTTGATGGTTTATTCGAAAATTTCAATATTTAAAGGATAGTGAAAATCCTAATTAATTGATAGGAGGTATTTGTTGGGTACCAATATGTTAGTCTTTAAAGTTGCATGTAGCATGCAAATATTAAAGAGAGAAAACTGTAAATTATTGTTTTCTTCTCCGACAAAATGCACATATTCATAAAATGTGTTTTCCATTATTTTCTTCATCATCTTAAACAATAGCTCTTTTTTTAAAACTTATATCTCTTGATTTGTTCACTGATAATTAGTAAACTCGTCATCAATTTATTTAATATCTCGACAATCACCAACAAATCTATTACAGCAGTTCAAAAAAATTTATATACCTCTAGTAGTGTCTACGTAAATTTCACCAGAACAAATTTTAAGTATTTCAGAAACAGTACATCAAAATCTATGGTTGAATACCTAAAAAAGTCTTGTTTTTTTTTAAACAAGATTTAAGGTTGATTATCTTTATTGTTGCATATACACTAATTTATACGTAAGAAAGCACTCACACTTTTATATAGAAAGAGAAATATGGTTATAACAAAAGTTATTTAGTTAACTGAATAGAGATTTGTTAGTAGGATCTATAACTTAGGGATCAATATAATAGTTTTTTAAGGTTGCTTGTCCTAGTCAAAATTTTAACATAACTAATGTTAAACAAATTTAAAAAAGGTAAATCCTATTATTTTTTATCTTAACTGAGTAAGTGTATTTTCGTAATATTCAAAAATATTGTATGACATTTGTAATGGTAATGACACGAAGCGGGAATATGACAAAAAAATATCAACATATGAGACAAAATGAATATAATTAAAAACGTTAGGATCTAATTTAAAGTTAGGTATAAGTTGATGGACCAAATTCAATTTCATCCTTCAAAGAATTGATTAGCTCATGCAAATTTATTTGTTTAGCAATAATTAATGGTGAATAGTTTATTAAATCAAGGTTTATTTATGTCTATAGATTGTTTTCTACTTATGACAAATTTTACTTGTTTAACCTTTATTCTATTGTAGATGTTTATTAGGTGTATAGTTCGTTTCGTCCATATATTAAGTTGTAAGAAACAATCTAGAATTCTATAGTAGTAGTGGATTATTTGTATTCATATATTATTTGCCTTGTAAATTAAGCTCATAAGCATCACTTTAACTTTATGGTTATTAAGTTAATTGTAAAGTTTGGGAAGCAAGATATTGGCAAGGAAATAAAGTCATTAGACAACTTACGATGGATTTGAAGTATGTTGATAATAACTATTGCGTGGAGATTTGGGGACACACATTTGATGGTTCCAAGGGGGGTTTGTTAGAATACTTGAAAACAAGCATGGAGAGAGGTCGGTAAGTAGGAGTCGTATTGTGCGGCTCCCATTTGTGTGCAGTCATGAGCCATACGGCTTCCAACTGAGCACATGGGAGAGATTGTTGTGCCAAGGCACATTCAAGAGTCGTGCACGATGCCTTAGTGTTGTTTTCTAGCTTTCAATCCCTTTTTAGATTTGAACTTCGTTTTGACTTGAAAAAAAATATATAGAACATAATGATAATTTCTAGATGCTTGAAGAAGCCTGATAAGTGTTATTAGAATAGGTATGGATGCCCACTCTCTCATAGTTCGGCTTACTAACAAACGGTAAATCAGGACTAGGAGATCCGTCCTACAGCTAAAACCATAAGGACAAAGATTTGTGTAGGACGGTCTTACGGATCCTAAATTCGTAAGACGGAGCCACATTTAGCAATTCGCGGGTTAATAAGTAAACATGTTATTAAAAGTCGGAAAAATGGGCCAGTCGAGTTGTTCTTTGGTGATCTTTAAAGGCTTGGCCCAATGCAGTCATGGGTTCGAAACTCTCCAGCTACCAAATTTTGTTTTTATGTTCATTTCCTCTATTTGCTACGGTGCCCCCTCTACTTTCAATGTTTGTCGCCGAATTCTCATGTCTTGCAGTTTAATCCTTTGTCAGCTCCGTTAGCCATCCATTAGCATCAATTGGCTTGGGATACTTGACATATCCTAACGGACTTATAAATGAAAATTTATTATAATGACACATTTAATGTGACACATTTTAATGTTAAAAGTGACACTATAAATGAAAATTTATTATAATTTTTATTAAAATACAAAGTAACACTCTTAGTACTAAAAAATGACACATTTAATACGAAAAAGTGACACTTTTAATACTAAAAAGTGACACTCGTAATACTAAAACGTGACACTCTTATAATACTAAAAAGTAACACTCTTAATACTAAAAAGTGACACTCTTATAATACTAAAAAATGACACTCTTAATGCTAAAAAGTGACACTCTTATAATTCTAAAAAGTGACACATTTAATATTAAATGTGACACTATAAATAAAAATTTATTATAATTCTTATTAAAATACAACATAACACTATTAATAGTAAAAGGTGACACATTTAATACTAAAAAGTGACACTCTTATAATACTAAAAAGTGATCCTCTTAATACTAAAAAGTGACATTCTTAATATTAAAAAGTGACACTCTTATTACTAAAAGGTGACACCCTTATTAATAAACTACTCTTACACCCGTGCGTTTAACGCACGGACATATATATTTTTTAATTAAATTTTATTCAAATAAAACAAAAACAATAAATAAAATTAAAAGAATGGATTGCAACTATCTAAATAGAAATACATCATTGTATCAGTAATACGATAGACTCTAAATTCATTATACACAACATTTGTTATGTTATTTTGTTGGTTTTCCTTATTTACCTCATATCAATCAATATTTTTAAACCAGAACGATTTGTGAACCTAAAAATCACGATCTACTTTGAATCATACTTCAGGAAGTGTTATATATGTGGCAATGATTGTCCTTAACTATTGTTAATCGTTATTACATATGATAATACCAATGATTGTCCTTAACTTTTTTTTGACCTACATGTTTGTTCTAGTTGAAATTATAAGTAATGGTTTGTTACTTTTTTTTTCCTGTTTCTAATATTTTAATAAATATACTTTTGTAAGGACTATCTCGGTTTTACATAAAAATAAAAATATATTTTTTTTAGATTACACGTTGACTGAAGCCGATTGTTTAAGTTCATTATATTTTATCTTCTATAAGACCACAAATTTTTAACGTATAAAATAGGCAAAACACACAAATGGGCCACCCAACTTTGGACCTTATTGCAATTCGGCCACCGAAACTTTGGTTCATCTATTTTGGCACACCCTACTTTCATTCTATTGCAAGCGAGCCCATTTTCTAACGGACGTTAGACAAGGACGTTAAGTTTAAGTCAAAATTCCTATTTTACCCCTGTTAATATCAAAAAGGGAGACTGTTCATCTTCATCTTCTCCCAAAACCCAGAAAAAATAAATTCAAAGAAACAGAATGACAGTACATGGATCAATTCGTCAATTTCACCAAGGGCTACGCCAAGGACTGCCGTCGTCTCCGTCTCTCTCTTATTCTAAACCCGACGAGTCAATCATATCTGCTTGCTCTGACTCAAGCATTCTCGATTCGTGTGTTGCCGCATTTCTCCATCATCACCGGCGACGCCAACAACAACTACAAACCCGACCTCGAACACATTTGCAATGAGAAATGATAAAAAGTTGGAAGAGAATGGAAGAGAATGGGAGATCGGAACGCATCTCCACACCGCACCGAAATCCTGGTCAATCCAACCTTCCTCCCAAGATCCTGAACACCGATTCACCTCCCTCTTCATCGTACATGGATCAATCCGTCAATTTCACCAAGGGCTTCACCAAGGACCGGCCTGCCTCTCGGTCTCTCTCTTATTCTAAACCCGACGAGTCAATCATATATGTTTGCTCCGTGACTCGCCTCGATTAGGTGTGTTGCCGGATTTCCTCCATCATCACCGGCGACGCCAACAACAACTACAAACCCGACTCGAACACATTTGCAATGAGAAATGATAAAGAGTTGGAAGAGAATGGAAGAGAATGGGAGATCGTAATGCATCTCCACACCCAAGCACCGAAATCCGGATCAATCCAACCTTCCTCCCAAGATCCTGAGCACCGATTCACCTCCCTCTTCATCGGCACCATCGCTTCGCTGGTCGCCTCCTTTGCTTCATCGCCCAGGTAGCTCCGATCCACGACAGGTCCCCGCTAGGCTCAAACGACTCACCGTGAGACTTCAACGAGCTAGATCTACGGATTTTCTCCGCGAATTTAATCTCGCCTTTGAATAAGGGGTAGGGTAGGAATGTAGGATCCATGGCGAAGTCGTGTTCGAACTTCGAACAAACAATAATCAATGTTTGCAGCAACTTAATTTCTTTCCGAGGTGCTATTCTTGTTAGCTTAGCTAACTCTTAGCATTCTATTTAGTTTGACGTTGCTGCCTGAGCGTCAAATCCATTCTGCAAATGCCATGGAACAGATCTGCAATAGAGCTGGGAGATCTAGATGCATGTTTTGCCTTTCATGTATTTTTTTTTATGTTTTTCCTACTTTGCCCCTAAACTTAACGTCCTTGTCTAACGTCCGTTAGAAAATGGGCTCGCTTTGAATGAATGAAAGTAGGGTGGCCAAAATAGATGAACCAAAGTTTCGGTGGCCGAATTGCAATAAGGTCCAAAGTTGGGTGGCCCATTTGTGTGTTTTGCCTATAAAATATTATTAAAACTTTTGATTTCGATTTATTAAAATGTAAAATGGACAATAAATTAAGATATTTATAGTTTTAAAATATTTTTTCAACGGGTCTGATGAAGATGAAAAAATATTTTTCTATTTATGCTTCTTTATATTTTTATACATTTATCAATGAATTACTTTTAATTTTGGTCTATTTTATTAGATGTGCACTTTAGTTTCAAATATGTCAATAAGTTGTCTCAATAATTGTGATGAAGATTTAGATTCGTTAAGTAGTACTATTTCGATATTAATTATATTTTTGTAATCAAGTTTTTTTTTTCGTTTTGTAATTTTCCTGTCATCTTGATGTGATATTCTTGTTTTTACTGATGGAGACAATGTCATTCTTGTGTTATTTTGTCTCCAAAATTACTTGCATTCAAATTTTAGCTTCTACAATGTGATATCCAACCTTTTAATGATTAGTTGGTAAAAAAGTTTACAATAAAATATTAGTTGATTTTTTAAATACAATAATAATTAGATTTGGAGGATTGAGCATTAAGAACCGAACAAATAACAATATTTTTACAAAAAAATCTCGTTTGGATTTGATGGAATTTGGTTCGTTGGTTAATATTCAAGGTTTTTTTGTTTGATCTACATGCTCGGATTGAAATTAAATCATGGTTTGTTATTTTATTTTTTTCTGTTTCGAATATTTGAATAAACACACTTTTGTCGGGACTCTTGATTTAATATAAAAGTGAAAGTATAATTTTTTTAATAATATATGTTAGCATAAGCCGTTGTTTAAGTTCATCATATTTTATCTTCTATAAGACAACAAATTTCTTAACGTATAGAATACTATAAAAAAATTATGATCTCGATTTATAACATGTAAAATGAACAATAAAATTAAGATCTTAATGATGTTGAAATATTTTGCTAACTTTGTTTTCAATTCATTAGAAGTTTATTCATATTTCAAGGCAATATTTGGTTTTCATATTCCAAGAGAGTATTTATATTAAGGTAGTATTTGATTAATTATGACACATGTAATCAATTAATGTATAATAAATTAATTTATGTTTTCAATACATGACCCACAACTTTTATTACATATAAATGACTTTCTATTTTAGGAAGACAAATTTTGGAGGGATTTTGCTATTTTTAGACTACCTTGGCTTTATATATATATAGATAGTGACACTCTTAATACTAAACAGTGACACTCTTAATATTAAAAAGTGGCACTCTTAATACTAAAAAGTGACAAATTTAATACTAAAAAGTGACACTCTTAATACTAAAAAGTAACACTCTTAATACTAAATAGTGACATATTTAATACTAAAAAGTGACACTCTTAATACTAAAAAACGACACTTTTATAATACTAAAAAGTGATCCTCTTAATACTAAAAAGTGACACTCTTATTACTAAAAAGTGACACTCTTAATATTAAAAAAGTGACACTCTTAATACTAAAAAGTGAAAAATTTAATACTAAAAAGTGACACTCTTAATACTAAAAAGTGACACTCGTAATACTAAAAAATGACACATTTAATACTAAAATGTGACACTCTTAATTCTTTGATTCCTCTTCACCATGACTCTCTCATTTTTTAGTATTAAAAGTGTCATTTTTTAGTATTAAATTTGTCAATTTTTAGTATTAAAAAAGTCATTTTTTAGTATTAAGAGTATTACTTTGTATTTTAATAAGAATTATAATAAATTACCCTTTATAGTGTCACTTTTAACCTTAAAATATATCACTTTTGTCTTTTCAATGTGTCACGCTTGGTTTTATACGTGTTATTTAGTATTTCGTTAAAGTCCATTAAGATCCGTTAAGCATCTCAAGGCAATTGATGCTAACGAGATTGATAAAGGTTTAAAGTGGAAAACATAAGAATTACGGTGGCAAACCTTAAAAGTGCAGGGAGACCGAAACAAAACAACACATTTCTGGCAATAAAAATTAATTACGGTGCAAAGGAGTTTCAAACAATAGACCTATGCACTAACAACTAAACCTTATGCATCTTCTATAAACCACCACACCTAGCTGCCTTTTGTGAAATTTTATAAAATATTATTTATTTATTATGACCGACAAATTTTTAAATGGAGCTTCGTCTTACGGACAATGATCCGTAAGATCGTCTTACAGAAACCATCTCAACCATAAGATAATTTTTCTTAAATTTTTACCTATGTACTATTGTCCAAAAGCTTAGTAGTCAATTCATAGAACTATACAGTTACTTCCGTTGTATAAAAAAAGTAACTTCCTAAAAAGGCAACATTAGAAAATACACTCTTTCTTTTTTCACGGAACAGACGGAAAAAGAAGAGACTTATTACGTAGGTTGGGGGAATTTCATGATTTCCTTCTTGATTTTGCAATGCATTACCGTTTTATCACTTATTCTATTTGATAAAGAAATACTAAAGTACCAAATGTTACATTCATGATTTGTATATTGTTACTTTCTCTTTTCTTTATTACTAGTGAGGTTTATGTGCGTTGCATATAGTTAATACATATTATGTTAATGATTTTTTAAAGTGATTTATTAGTTTGTTCACTTTCTGTTTACTTTTAATTATTAGATTCTTTTATTGTTTTTAATTAAAAATTATGTTGTTGTGTATTTAGCTTTTTTTATACTGTTTTAGTCATTGTATATCAACTTATTCTACATATTTGTCTTTTTTTATTGGTTATTTTTAAATATCTTTTTTTGATATCAAAAATGAATTCATTCATTTTTATTAGTGTGTGAATTGAAAAAAATTCAACCTTCCTATCTTAGATAAGCACATTATTGTTGGAGACTTTGCTTATGTCATTTCTGAAATTTATGACTCTTTTTAGAAAATAATAAATTGTGTTAGACAAATCAAACACTCAACTCCAATGTATATACTTACACTAAAAAAATTTAAATTCCCCCAAATTATCTATAAAGTCTCACTTTGTCACTTCACCTAAGTTTTGTGTTATTTTCATATCTCATTTTATAACTTTCTTTCAAGTTTTTACCCTAGCCACGACGACGGTTACCAATCTGATATAAAAGTACACATGGTATTTCACGTGTAGGGCATTTTATTCATTTTTCTTGCAACATTTTCTCTTGTTTTATTAGCAAAGAGAAACCTCATTTTCTTCTTCTCTGGCAACGCTTTCTCTACTTTTTATCCAGCGATGACCTCTTATGTAAATTTTAAGTGAGATAAAACTCATTAGTGTACGCGCGAATCTTTTATTCAAAATTTTATATAGGAAAATAAATAAAAATAGAGCGGAATCATATCATAGATCAGAGAGATAGAACTCAAAATCAAATAATCACACTCAAGTGTCATGGCCGTCACAAATAAAAACCCACCGAAAATTAAAGTCGTCACATATGCCGATGTTGAATGACCAAACTCCACAATTGCACAACTGCACAATTGCACAACACAATACACAAGCATACACCATGAATTTCAAAGTCTATATTTGAACCCATCACAGATGTATACGACAATAATATGAGGCACACCATGGTTTAATCCATCTTCATCGTCCCTAGTTTCAACTCCAACAAAATTCTCATCGGCAACATCGATATTATTTATGGTTTGATTGGAGAAAATTCTCGATTTTAAACATTATTCGCCATCATGTCTATCACTACGATTACTAGAGGTGACATCCCCATCACCAAATTTGACATGAAATATGGAAATGTAACGAAATTACATTAAGGGCCAAAGTGCATTTAGTGGATAATGTAGGGGAACTTTGTATTTGATACTAATTTCGATGCAGTCAAAATATGATTAGCTCCCAAAATTACACACTAAATCTCACATTGCAGCCTTATTTTGATGATGCAATCCATGACCCCATGTTTTGATGGTGATAACAAATTAACCCCTTATTTGAAATGAAAAAGTTTGTTTTGTCCTCAATTTTTTTGCATGTGAGTGGTGCATGCTCGCTTAACGGCAATACACAAACTGTGTGAGGGCTAGGTACTAGCGGTGAACTAAAATGACAATCTTTGGTCAATAATGATTACTTTTGAAATTGGGGGACTAATAATGAGTTTGGTCAAAATTCAGGGACTAATGGTGCATTTAACCCTAAACTAAAATACAGCGACCTGAACAAATCTAACAACCAAGATGGCTATATAACACACCAAATCTGGGTTTCGGCGTTCCCGGCCCACATCTAATCACATCACTACAAATCTAAATTTAAATGAAGATGAAACTGAAAAGTCATCTAAACTTTAATTTCAAAAGTCTCCAATATTAAAGATTACAACCATCCAAGACGAAATGCCAAATAAAAGTTTACTAGTATTATCTACATCACTACTAAATTCAAATAATAAATATTCTAAAATCTCAATGTATATGTCTCCACTTACACTCTCTATCACAAGCTCAATCCTTAATTTCGATCTAGAAGATGAGTGATGTAAAAGGTGAGCGAATAAAGCTCAGTAAGATCATACGTCGCCCCTCTGATTACTAAGAAGGGGTGACCCAAAGAATAATCACGTTGTATGCAAAACATAGTTAAAACATTTGATAATATATATCATATCAAGACATTTGTTAACTTTTCAAATCAAATGTGGTAATAATGAGTAAGCCAAACTAATTTTTAAATGGAGAGCTCAAAATCAACAAAATATAATCAAATAAGTTTATCGTTAACGTCACTCCCATACTGGCTAGTAACAACATATCAAACACAAATATTAAGATCACATACGTGATTTATTTACCGAGAACTGAATTTCCCTAAGGGTACACTAATCCCCCCTATGGGTACACTATATGGTCGAGTTTGTTACTCTTTAAACAAAGATAAGTCTGAATTATATTGTGTTAAAATGTTTGTCACATGAATACCAGAAAATTGGAATATTGTGAGATCTTTGGAGTAGTTGTTCATCAAGTGATAAAAATAATAATTATGTCTTTCAATGGTTGATTCAAAACATGAGTAGGGGTGGTAATTGGGTGTTACCGGTTAATTTGGATAAAATCGTCCTTTATCCAATATAGTTAATGGGTAGTTTTGGATATTATTCAATAACACTCATTAAGGTTAATGGGTGTTATTGGATAATATCCAAAATTATCTATTAATAAATAGGTATTATCCGAATAATATCCAATAAGAAATATCATTTATTGTTTTGAGTATTACTTGCCTACTTATATTATGATTCACAAAGCATAACATACACACACAAACCCACTCAAACACACACACATGCCAAAAAACACACACACACATGGCAAAAACACACACATGCACACACATACACACAATGATAAGTTAATAAGTTAATATTTATAAATCATAATATTTTCACTAACTTTTTACATTTAATAAAAAATTAATGGGCCCCGCGTTCAACAATGACCAAGATATTTTCTTAATTTTGAAATTTATCTTTTCTTTCCTTTTTTTACACCTCAAATAAAAAGTGATATTTGCAATGCGACACTATTTTTGTCACCTAATATATATAAAGTTGTTAAAATTTTATAATAGCCTTCATAGTTGTGACATAGAAAATATATGTGTTTATTGATTTGACACTAATAAATGATTATGTAAAAGTAATAAAAAATAAAAAAGTCAAATACCTTATTAAAAAATTAAAAATGTATATTCATTATAATTATAAATTATAAATAACAAACAAATATTCTTAATCCAAAACAAATAACAAATACTTTCATAATGATCAATAATTTTTATGATTACTTGTTTATATTTATATTAACTTTCAAACATATATCAAAAAGTAGTCTAGTCTAGTGGTAACAAGCTTTGTTGTAAGGCAATTTGGTTCAGGTTTGAATCTTGCTACTTGTAAATTATGTATTTAATAATTATTATTTTTAAGTAAAGAGACGGCGGTGGCAATGGTGGGCAGTGGTGGGTGGTGGTGGTTGCCGGCGGTGGGAGGCGGTGGTTGGTGGAGGTTTCCAGAGGTGGGAAATGGCGGTGGCGGTGGGAGGTGGTGGCCGGAGGTGAGAAATGGCGGCGGTTGGTGGAAGCGGTTGACGGTGGTGACATTAGTGGATATATCCAATAGATAACCGGTTAATATTCATAATTATCCATTTTATTAATTGGATGTTAATGAATAATAACCAATAAATCTTTTATAATGGATATAATAGATAACCCAATGAGTTAAATAAATTTTTGTCACCCCTAAACATGAGGCAGCTGACTATCGTTGCCCACATTTGCTTTGGAGGAATAAAATAATACTCCCTCCGTCCCTAAATTATTGTCCTGGTTGACCCGGCGCACAGATTAAGAAAAAACAATTGACTTGATTATTTATATTGGTTTAATGTGTAGTTTCCTTTAAAGCCCATGTGTATGTGGTCCATAATTAAAGTAAGGTGAAAAAGTAAGGGTAAAGTGGTAAAAGTGATGTTCTAAAAAGGTAAGTTTCAAAGTGGACAATTATTTTGGGACGGACGAAAAAGGAAAAGAGGACGATAATTTAGGGACGAAGGGAGTAGTAGACTATGGTTTAAAATGACAGATTAATCAGATAAAGATAATCTTGTGCAATTGATATATCAAAAAGTCACGTTCATTATACTCGAATCAAAAAGTCATGCTCATTATACTCGAATCAAACACAATGTCGTTATACATCATTTCATTAAAAATTTGATCGAGAAAAATATCTCTTGTATTAAGTACTTAAGTATTTATAATCGATTAGCATATATTTTCACCAATACATTTTGTTATGAGAGATTTTTTATCCTACGGAAATCTCTCAGATTGTGAATAATCTAACAGAGACGTATATACATTAATATGCTCCATTTATTTTCAAATTATCGTCTTCTTTGATTCAGCAGACTGTTTAAAAAATAATAATTAACTGTATAGTCTGTATTATAAATATTTGTGAAACGTGTGGTTTTCTTTCATGTTCTTAAGTATATGGTCATAATTATAGTAGATAGAAAAGTAAGGGCAAAGTGGTAAAAGAGTTTTCCTAAAAGTGAATGTTTCGAAATAAGACAATTAATTTAGAACGGACGAAAAAAAAAAAAGAAAACGGTAATTTAAAAACAAAGGGAACACCTTTTGATTTTATTTTTTTATTATAGAATCTCTTCATGATAGGACTTCATTGCACGAACTTTATTCTGATTTGATGATCTTTGAATGTCACCCAACCAAGTAAAATGGTTTTGTTAAATCAAACTAAAAATTAAAAGCAATATATTAAAAACTAATAAAATAATCTAATAGATACATATTTGATTTAAAATCAAAAAACTTTTCAATGGTTGCATAAAATCCAACACATATACATAACACATTATCTTTATATCAATTAATTTAATATTTTTACAGAAAAATGGTTAGAAAAACTTTAAAAAATCACATATATTTTTTCTGATGTCTAAATGACGCAAACCAAGTCTCTATTTATAGGTAAAAATGTGTACTTTAATTTAGGAAAAAATAATTGATTGAAATTTTTTCAAGAAAGACAATGAGAGAAAATAAAATATTATCCAATAAAATGATGACACATGGAAAGGGGGAAGCTGGCGCAAACCTTGGATTTGAAGCATTGTTGGGTTTATCCAGTGATATTTTTGTTTGTTAAAATAATTGTTTGATTTACTTTAGATTTTTTTAGATTTCCCATTAGATGGGATGATTTGGAGAAGATTTGGGGAAGAACCCCCATTGTCCATCCTCTAAAGAAGCTTGTTTATACTAAGCATAAATTGTTCTTTTTGAAAGTAAATATTGATCTTATCGTTTCCCACAAAGTGTTAGAACTCACTTGGTGGTATGGAATCTGATGACAGAAAAAGCTACCTTAAAAAAATGTGGCATCTCACATGGATTACAAACTTTCATTTCTTTTGCTACTTCATTGAGTAGATCAAGTGATAAATGACTTTATAAAAAAGTGTGAAAGCTACCTACTAGAAAAATATTGTTTATTTTGAGATTAAAAAATAAAAATCTCATTATATTAACACTTTAAGAACATATTTTCAATTCATTGTTTATGTGCAAAATGCGATGACCAATGTGGTTGACATTTGTGTTAACATGAAGAAACTACATATCATGTTTTAGTGTTTTTGGTTATACACCTTCATATTTTTTTAGGCATAAATATAAGTCATTCGTACTTAGTGAATTTGTATTGCTTACAGTAAAAAATCAGATTTGTGTACAATTTTGAGTGGTAAATAATTTCTTTAAAATCAAGATATTAAGATATTTGATATTTAATTGAAGTGGGGAAACATATAAAATCATATCTAGGAGATTTTGATAATATTTTGCTTTTGAATATGTGGAGTCCAAATGTTCAATATAATTCAAAGACAAATGTGCAATATATTCATGACTAGCTTTTGTGATCCTCACATCAAATCTGATTATGACATATCCTTCCTATTATTTGTGGATAGGTTTAGAAATCCTAACAGGTTTTAAAAAGTATGTCTTGTTGTGGGACTCATTTCCCTAATTTTTCCAGTAGCTCATTAAAAAACCCTACACAGCATATACTCCCTTTATATTGCCCCTCCTTGCTCTACTCTCAAACTGCCTCATCTCTAAAGAGTGGATGGATCTCAATTACAGCCACTAATTGGGTGGATTGGGTTGGGTATGAGTCGAAATTTATTATAACCTAAATATTAAACAGGTCGAAATGGGTTGGGTCGACCCATCTCAACCCACATTTTTCCTTAAAAAATTCATGTATCTATAAAAAATTATTGGGTCAAAATATGGTCCAACCCACTTTAACTCGACCCTATCCGCTCAATTAATATTTTTGGTCCGACACAAGTTACCCGTTTTGACAAAAAAAAATTAACGTGTCGGACTGTTGGGATGGGTAAAGTAATTTTTAAGTTGTACTTAGTAGGTTAATGAGTTTTGAGTTGTAATTTTCAAGTCTAATCTCAATCATCATCATCTTTTAGACATAATCACTGAAAAATAGAATCTTTAGGTGTATCATTTCAAAATATTATAGTAGATTCTTGGTTTGGAAGGAAAGTGGTAATATAAAGTTGTGACCTAGTCTTGTTTTAGTAATAGTTAACATATAAATGACTTTTCTAAAAGTCAATTTTTGGTAATTATCACTTTTTTAAAAAAATTACCTTTATATAATGACTTTTTCCTATAAACAAATTTTTTACTAGTTATAGAACTCATGTTCCGCATTGATTTTTTTGGTAATAATACTACTATAATTTTAAAATGTGATATACATTTCTTCTTTTGATAATAGTAGTAATATAATTTTTAAAATTTTAGGCATAATGATTTAAATGTTGGAATATAAAACCAACATCATTTTTAAAAAAATGTGGAATATATATATATATATATATATATATATATATATGAGTTGCCCGGCCCATTAGGCCCAGGTTGTGAGTCACGTTTTTGGCACATGACTCCCGTTACTAGCTTGTGAGCATTCAAATGCCAAAGTTACGAGGAAGGGATGGAACAGTTCTTACGTATCTCGGGCAAAACCTTGGTCTTTGGCGAGCAAGAGATATGAACGAGCTGGGGGCTAAACCAGCGAGCAGAACTAAGTTGCGAGCATGAGTTGCTATGCTCGCTAATTCGCAAGCTGTTACCAGTTGAGGACGGTTATGTCCGGGAAAATCTCCATTTAGACCGTTGTGATTAATGGAGGAGTTAATAGGGTAGTTAATGTGCCCGCCATTTATGCCACGGTCATTAGTGGACAGTTACGAGCTATTACGCTCTCCGGCAATTATAAAAGCCCTGGAAAATGAAGGGGAGAGGTATGCAAATTCTACTCTCTAGCTGAAACTCTGCTAAAATACATCCTCATTAGCTTTCTTGTGCTAATTCTTACGCCGGAGGGCTTTTGCAGGGAGTGCCCCTGCCAGTTCACGGTAGATTGATATTATTGCAGATTTGGGCTTTGGAGAGTATTAGATACGTTGAAATCCAGGTATCTTGATTGGACCGATTCAGTGCATCCAGAAGATTTTGGACATATCAGTTGGTTCCGTTGCTGGGAATCGGTAGTTTTGTGGTAGCAGTTTTTGCGATTTGATAATACTTCTTTGTCAATCTTGATAAATGGCGGAAAATGGAGTTAATGGTGGCAGTGGAAGTCGTCGGGAAGAGGTGCAGCTGATTCCTAGCCTTAATCAGTTGGCTAGGAACAATGCTCCTCCACCGCATGATGCCCGTCATCAACTCAACCAGATACGTGGAGTGGATTCTTTGGCGAGGAGTGCTGTGGCAGCAGTGGGTCTAGCTGATCGATGTTTTAATTAATTTTTTTCCTTGCAAGTAGACAAGACTATTATAGAATAGTATTGGAAGCAAGGGTCGAACCCACAGAGACAAGTGATCACGAACAGTGCAATTTATTGATAGCAAATTATTAATCCAAAGGGGTTTTTATATTTATTTCTACTCTAAACTATTATTTATATTTAGATGTTTAACTAATTAGCAGTAATAACAGATATGAAGATCTTATGGTGGGTGGAAATCTAGGATTCTGGGTTTCACTTGTATTTCCTTTATGTTTAAATCATAATATTATCATTCAATGTCTTGGGTTCGTTCACTAAAGATAGATATAGTCTGTTGAACAATTGGTTCAGCCTCCATCCCCGCAAAATTCATACATTCTATATTCTAAGCACATGAACTATCGATCTAGCTGTCACCTAGATTTATGATCTATCTGTCACCTAGATCATGTATGAATCTGGTCCTAACTTATCACTCTCGTGCATCGATAGGTCTAATTTATTGTGATGGTGAGCCAGTGTACGACATATGCACATTGGTCATGCAGTTATCCGCACCTCTAGTCCTTTATTATTTGCGATTACATTCATTTGTTCAAAGCAAAATAATAGAGGGATTGATAAACAACACAATCAACAAGCATTGAATGAACATATATACGAATTAAAGCATAAATTTTGATACAAGTTACCTCCCACCTCCTAGATTATGGATGATTTAGTTCATCATAGACAATGAACAGCACATGGAGATGATCGGATACATGATTTGATCTTCAATACTTGAAATTACAAAATCTAACTATGTTATACAATCTAAAAACTACCTAAAATCTACTAAAGAGAGCTTCCAGCCGTCTCCTCCTTTTTTGGCTCGGCATCTGACTTCTATATATACTCGGGAGTTGTAATCCATTCGAATAACTGTGTGAAAATCCGAAATAATCTCATTCTGACCACCTTGTGGTCGCAAGGTGTTAGGTACCTTGCGTGCGCAAGGTCTCCAGTGTGTCTGGCCTTGAAAATCTTGACTTTGCCCGTACTGCCTACCTTGCGGTCGCAAGGTCTGATGTACCTTGCGTCCGCAAGGTCTTCAGAATCAATAGTTTACATATTTTCCTCATTTTTCCTTTTTTGACCCTTCTTGAAATTTGCACTTAAAACCCTGGAGTTTCGCATATTTTCACTAATAACCCTGAAACTTACAAAACACACCGAAAACATATATTAGTAGCCAAAAGCCTCGTGAAATAGCATAATTTAAGTCATAGAAGCATATAAAATCGACGTATAAAATACATCGATCACTAGCACATGAGTTTAGGGAGGAGGCTCTACGTCAGAGGGCCATATATTTGAGCCAAATGCATCAACTTAATCTACAGTTGATTGCAATGGGTAAGCCGCCTTTACCCATTGAGGTGGATCCTTTACCAGCTTTGTCAGCTCCAAGCCATGCGGCGGGTGTTTCTCGTACTAGGGGTTATCAGATGAATCCTTTGATTATTCCTTCTCAGCCGCGAGCACAAAGATCAAAAGGACGTGATCAGCCAGAAGGAAGTAAGGTTAGCCACCGGGTTGTTCCTAGTGTTCACTCGCGATTGGGACCATGAGTTGGGGATGATTCGGCACAATCACGCCGTCGTCGACGATCACCTTCCCCGCCAAGATCTCATGCTCGCAGGCTTCGTTCACCCTCGCCGCGGCAGTCCCGTGCTCATAGCCGTCGTTCCCAATCCCCAAGGGGATCTTATGCTCGTCGTTGCAGAACTCCCTCTCCCAGGAAATCTCAAGGGCATCTGTCTCATCATTCTCACGGAAAAAGGGATGCATCAGCACAATTTGGCTCGGGGGTGCCTCGAGTCAGTGGCGCGGTAGGCCGTGGGGTTACTCAAGCCGTTGGAGCTATGGGTCCCCCACAAGCCTCATGCAGTGAGTACGGCCTCGGCCAGCGGGTGGTTGCCTCTGACCACAAATTTGTAGAATTTTCAAGATTTGAAACGCCGTATGGAGGCGTGGGAACAAGGAAAAGCTATGGACGGGAATTTTTTGGGCACCTCAGCTAGCCCGCTGGCACCCTGGATTGAAAATGCGCCGCCGGCACAAGGGCTCATATTTCCAAATATTAAGGAGTACACAGGCAAAACAAAGGCCAGGGATTGGTTGATGTCTTTTGAATCGTAAATTGGCCTGGTAACTTCAGATGAAGCCTTAAAGATTAGAGCTTTCGTTGGCGCATTGCAAGGGAAAGCCTTAGCCTGGATAGGAGCTTTGCCGCGTCGGTCAATTAATAACTGGGCCGATTTGCGAGCAAAATTTCTCACAGATTTTGGTACTGCGGGAACATTGGCAAAGACAAGGGCTGACTTGTCGAAGGTTAAGCAGGGAGCACATGAGTCCACTGCGAGTTATTTAGAGCGATTCACCAAGGTGTTAGAGCATGTTCCAGGGTTAACCGAGCAGTAGGTAACCCTATGCTTTGAAACAGGCCTGCTTGAAGGTATAGGTGGATTGCGATCAGAATTGAGTATGCGAGAGCCAAAAACACAGGCGGAAAAAGATTGGGGGGGTTATGGCATATCTATAGAAAACCTGTAAAAACGAGGGGGAGAGAGAAAGGACTCAAGCCTACAGAAGGGACATACGGAGGGAGAGCAGTTCACTATAGTGTATCCAGAGGTATAGCTGCTAAGAGTTGGGCTCTGGGCACCGGAAGACTGGGGAGTATTTAAGAGAGAGAGAGAGAGTGAGTATATAAAACTTTACTATTTATTTCTTTCTTCACTTCCTCTGAATACAAATGAAAATTGAAGGCCCATTATATAGGGCTCAGGAAACAACTATTACAAACTAATTATTGAACACTGACGCAAGCGCTTACGTCAAGGACCAATAATTCTGGCTAAAAAGCAAACCTAAAAAGCAACCCTAAAAAGCAAACCTAAAAAGCACTCCACCTATTACAAGGAAACAAACAAAAAGGGAAAAGGCGCACTAAGCGCACTAATAGCAAACAAACAAAAGGAAAAGGCGCACTAAGCGCACTAATTGCTAACAAACAAAATGAAAAGCTACTGATTGCAAACCAACAAACAGGAAAAGGCAATAAAGAAAAGAAAATAAAACTATGCCGGTGACGCTGGCTACCAACGGGAATCCGGATGGGATGGATCGTCTTCATATGGGTCTGGGTAAGACCCATCACTGTTATCTTCAGAACTCAGTTTTTCAAGATCCACTGAGTCAACCCATTGGTGAAGAGCATCATTCCATTTGGATGTTACGGGGTGATTATCTGTCTAGGTTTGTTCACCCAGCATGATCTGAGAAGGGATGGTCTGGGGATCGATCATGTTAGCCCGGGCGAGAGCCTTCTTCATGTCTAGGAACAACTCGGGATCATGTTCTGAACAAAGAGACCCTGCAGGATTAATATTAGTCCAGTCAAAGATGAATGCCATGGGAGCATGGTAGACAAGCGGCGGGCGACGATTTGTTCTTAGGAGGAGGTATGAACATGGTCTCCTGAATAGTATGGTCACATATGGTTTGCGACAGGGAGAGAGCTGCTGCGTCCATTGATGAGCTGGAAGGAACCATTGGAATAATTTGGACAGATTAAGGGAGTGAGGAGGAAGACTGTCAAGCTGGCATTGGAACAGATAAGAGAGGAGCTTGACAGAGCTGAACGAGATTCCGATGGTAAATGTTTCGAACAAATACCAAAAGAAGCATAGAGCTTCTTTAGGGAATTCGAACAGGTCATGGATATGAAAAAGACTGAGGAAAGGATAGTCAGGATGAAACTTAAGTCCTTTCATAAAGAGTCCATGACGTCGGAGGAGGATGGTGAGGAAGTTGTGACAATTTGGTACGGCCCTGTGTTTGAGAGTTAAGTCTGCAACGACTTCTGATATTTCATCAGGGAGGGAGAGGATAGGGATCAGATCTGGTGGTTCATGGTTGGTGGATGAGGATGGGGCTTTTCTGACAGGGAACACCATTGGGATGATGTCATTGTTGGTTTCTTTGGAAATTTTGCATATTCTTTTATAATCAGTTGGCCTTGAGAGGAAATCTGCAAGGACATTTGTTGTGCCTTTAATATGCTTGACAGTAAATTTCCACTAGGAAAACCAATTTGCCCATCTTAAAAGTTGTGCTTGAGGGAGAGCCTTTCGCCTGAACTAGAGCATGCGGGGGAAAGAAGCCATATCCATCTCGATTAGAAAATCGTGCCCGATTAGATGGAATTGGAATTTCTCGATTCCCCTTTTGACTGCAAGGATTTCCTTGAATGTGGAATGGTAGTGTTGTCCCGATGGCTTGAACGTGCCACTCTTGTATCCACATATTTTCCTTTGGTTGTCTTCATCTTGGACAAGTAGGAGCGCTGCCCAGTATTCATCACTTGCGTCTGTCTGAAGGATTCTCTTTTCTGACGAAGTGGGAATCTTTAAAGGGGGCATGGTGCTTGCTAGCTGCTTGATTGATTTGACAGCGTCAGTTGGCTTGTAGTCCAAGGAGGAGGATCCTTTTTCAGCATTGGGAACAGCCACACTGTATGGGCAGATATTTTTGGTAAAAAGTCTGCCATATAATTGACTAGACCAAGGAACTGCTGAATTTCCTTTTGGGAGGACAAGACATCTGGAAATCGGTGCAATCTTTGAGAAATGTGGGGCTGAGGCTGGTATGAACTGTCGGATATCTTCATTCCTAGGAAATCGATGGCTGATCGTCCGACTTCCATTTTCTTCTCTGAGAGCATAATTCCGTACCGTGTCACGATGGAATGGAACTGGGAAAGTAGGGTTACATGGGAATCCTCATCGGGGGAGAAGAGCAGTATATCATCAATGTAGACCAGGGCATTTGAAAGAATTGGTTCAAAAATTGTTACCATTGCCTTTTGGAAGGCGGATGGGGCATTTTTAAAACCAAATGGCATGACGTTCCACTGGTAGTGATGATCAAGGATGCAGAACGCTGTCTTCGGTCTGTCTTCAGGCGCTATTCCTAGTTGCCAAAACCCTGACTTGAGATCAAACTTCGAGAGTACCTTTGCGTTTGATAGGGATTGGAACAGGGATTTCTTCTGTGGTAGAGGAAATTTTTCGTCTACCAAGAAGTGGTTGAGTGGCTGGTAATTGATGACCAGGCGTAGCTTGCCTCTGACTTGCTCGTTTCTTTTGTTGACATAAAATGCCTCACATGCCCATGGAGAGGATGTAGGCTCTATGATCTGGTGTTCAACAAGCTGAGTGCATTCTGTAAGAGCAAGTTGGTAGTGATCAGGATTCATCCCTGGATGGCTTGCTTTAGTAGAATTGACATCTTCATTCTGCTTAAAGGGTAGAGAAACAAAGAAGGCAGAATTTAACCATAGAGGAGAGGAGTGCTTGGCCAAAAACTCTGAATGAGATGAGGCGCAAGAATCTTGGATAATCCGATGCTTTATAGTTTCTATGGTCTAGGTAGATGCCATGAACATTCTTGGAACGGGGCTCCATGGATTGAAGAAGCTTTTGTAGCAAAGACCAGCTTGTGTCCATCGTAAGTTGGGTAACTTATGAAGGATATCAAAGTCGATGAGTAAGTCTTTTCCATGTGAGCTGGAGCCTAGCAGTCGGTGCTTCATGACGCACTTGGGAAATAGTCTAATGTGGATCAGACTGCTAATTTTGTCAATGAGAAAACTATCACCATTAGCAACAAGGAAATACTGATGGTGAGGCTTCCAAAAGCTAGCCGGGAGTATCTTTAGATTTAGGATGGATACTGCTGAGCCTGTGTCGAAAAAAGCTATGACCTGGATGGGTTTGGCATATGCAGAGGTAAGAAGGTGGACTTTGGCCAGGGGCATAGGTTGACTTGCTTGGACAGGCAGAATGTGAGGGAGAGGATTCAGCATGTAGATCCTGAGTATGGGATCATCTTCTGACGAGTCGGAATCTGTTGAATCACCTGGATGGGAAATAGAACAGATTGGTGAATCTCCTGGTTCATCCTCGAGAGAGTAGAGGGACTCTAGGTCAGAGAGATCAAGCGGCTCAATTTGATTGGCGTCCGGATCGCTTGGGGACTTTTTTGTATCTCGGGCCGTCTTTTTGAGAAGTCACTACTAGAAAAGTATAATTAGCGGCGGAATTATTAGCGGCGGAAATTTCCATTGCTAATTAGCGGCCAATTTTAAACTTTAAATTAGTGACTTTAATTCCGTTTCTAAATTATTATTAGCGACGGAATTACTCCGTCGCCAAATTGCAAATCGCCAAAAAGCATCTTTTAAGAATATTCTACATATCTCCGCCGCTAATTTTTTTGGAAATGTGTGCCAACATTAGCGGCGGAATTTCCGTCGCTAATATCAATATTTCCGTTCCGATTGGCTACGGATGACTCACGTCACTAAATATAATAAAATAGCAACGGAAATTCCGTCACTAAATTTATTAAATTTAGTGACGGAATTAAGCATAAATTTAATAAATTAGCTCGAATTTAAAATTCGCTATTTTATTATATTTAGTAGTGACTTTAATTTCCGTCGCTAAATTTAATAAATTAGAATATGAATTTCCGTCGCTAATTTCCGTCGCTAAATTTAATACTTTAGCTACGAATTTCCGTCTAAATTTCCGCTAAATTTCGAGATTTCGTCGCTAAATTAGCTACTAAATTTCCGTTTCATCGCTAAATATAATAAAGCTATCGAATTTCGTCGTTAACGTCTTGAATTTAGTTTAAGTAAAGTCATTTTACATTTGTATGTTGTCACACTCATTATATATATATATATATATATATATATATATATATATATATATATATATATATATACACGCATTAATCATTAAAAATTTTATTTTTACTCAATTTTTTAAACATAGTATTTGTCAAACTTTAAAATCATCTCGATGGAATTAATCAATTAAATCAAACAATATTGAAACACAATTAAACTACAAAGCAAAATTTATTTGGATTTGACTGTTGAACATTAATTAGTGGATTTCTATATTTCATTTGACAATATAATATCAATAATTAAATGATTAGCATCAATATAAAAATTAAAATATTCACATTACAACTTAACTTAACTTAACGTAATATAACTTAATTTAGCGTAATGTAACTTAACTTAACGTAATTTAACTTAACGTAAGCTTAACAACTTCTTAACGTAACTTAACGTAACTTTAACTTAACTTAACAACAGCACAACAGCACAGCACAACTTAACGTCAAATTAACGTAGCGTAACTTAACTTAACTTAAGCTTAAACTTAACGTAATGTAACTTAACTTAACGTAATTTAACTTAACGTAATTTAACTTAACATAACGTAACTTAACTTAACGTGGCTTAACGTAACGTAGCTTAACTTAGCTTAACTTAACGTAACTTAACTTAACAACTTAAGTTAACTTAATGTAATGCAACTTAACTTAACTTAACGTAATGTAACTTAACGTAATGTAACTTAACTTAACACGCTACGTACGCCTATTGGCGAAATGGTATAATGGAGTACGATGAACCATTATAATATGAAAACACGCTACGCCTATTGGCGAAATGTTATAATTGACTACGATGGACCATTATAACATGAAACCACGATACGCCTATTGGTGAAATGTTATAATGGAGTACGATGAACCATTATAACATGAAAGCACGCTACGCCTATTGACGAAATTGTATAATGGAGCGATTGACCATTATAACATGAAAACACACTACGCCTATTGGCGAAATGGTATAATGGAGTACAATGGACCATTATAACATGAAAACACGCTACGCCTATTGGCGAAATGTTATAACTTAACGTAACGTAAGTTAACTTAACTTAACTTAACTTAACTTAATTTAACTTATTAACTTAACGTAACTTAACTTAACTTAACTTAACGTAACTTAACTTAACTTAACTTAACTTAACTTAACTTAACGTAATGTAACTTAACTTAAATGTAATATAACTTAACTTAACGTAATGTTACTTAACTTAACGTAATTTAACTTAACGTAACGTAACTTAACTTAACGTAACTTAACTTAACGTAATGTAAATTAACGTAATGTAACTTAACTTAACACGCTACGCCTATTGGCGAAATGTTATAATGGACTACGATGAACCATTATCAGATGAAAACACGCTACGCCTATTGGCGAAATGGTATAATGGAGTATGATGGACCATTATAACATGAAAACACGCTACGCCTATTGACGAAATGGTATAATGGAGTACGATTGACCGTTATAACATGAAAACACGCTACGCCTATTGGCGAAATGGTATAATGGAATACAATTGACCATTATAACATGAAAACACGCTACGTCTATTGGCGAAATGTTGTAACTTAACGTAACGTAAGTTAACTTAACTTAACTTAACTTAACATAATTTAACTTATTAACTTAACGTAACTTAACTTAACTTAACTTAACGTAACTTAACTTAACTTAACTTAACTTAACGTAATGTAACTTAACTTAAATGTAATATAACTTAACTTAACGTAATGTTACTTAACTTAACGTAACTTAACGTAATTTAACTTAACGTAACGTAACTTAACGTAACATAACTTAACTTAACGTAACTTAACTTAACGTAATGTAAATTAACGTAATGTAACTTAACTTAACACGTTACGCCTATTGGCGAAATGTTATAATGGACTACGATGAACCATTATAACATGAAAACACGCTTACGCCTATTGACGAAATGGTATAATGGAGTACGATTGACCGTTATAACATGAAAACACGCTACGCTTATCAAGCGAAATGGTATAATGGAATACAATTGACCATTATAACATGAAAACACGCCTATTGGCGCAAATGTTGTAACTTAACGTAACGTAAGTTAACTTAATTTAACGTAGTTAACTTTAACTCAACTTAACTTAACATAATTTAACTTAACTTAACGTAACTTAACTTAACTTAACTTAACGTAATGTAACTTAACTTAACGTATTGCAACTTAACTTAACGTACTTAACTTAATCGCCACGCCTATTACAAATGTTATAATGGACTACGATGAACCATTATAACATGAAAACACGCTACGCTTATTGGCGAAATGGTATAACTTAACGTAATGTAAGTTAACTTAACTTAACTTAACTTAACATAATTTTAACTTAACTTAATGTAATTTTACTTAACGTAATTCTAACTTAACGAACGTAACGCAACTTAACGTACGTAACGCAATGTAACTTAACGTGACGTAATGTAATGTAAATCCTAACGCAACGCAGCCGTAACGTAACGCAACGTAACGCAACCACTTGTCTCAACCTCCGCCTCCCAGTTTTACCGATGTTGGCCGGTTCTGATTTTTCGATTGGCCGCAAATCAAACCAAATTGGTCTCCGCTTCACTTCATCCACCAAAAGGTTAATATTAACAAACTTTCTTCCTCCGCTAAGTACTTGACCCAGCCGATCAATATCTTTCATGTATTTAGATCCTCCCAAACCAGTGGATCTACAAAGTTCTTTTTGACCACCCACTTGATGTCGGGTGTTTTTGTACATTGAATAATGTAATTTTAATTTATGTATCAACGATGCATAAATTGGATTTGGTAATTTTAATTTTAATTTTTGTAATAATAATAATAATAATAATAATAATAATTATTATTATTATTATTATTATTATTATTATTATTATAATTATTATTATTATAATATTATTATAATAATTATAATCTATATACCAATCATAATGCTTGATTTGCACACACCCTAATAATAATAATAATAATGTGCTATAGACCATAATGCTTGATTGTACCACCCATTTAGACTCTTAACCTATTTATCTCACATGAGCTCCATTAATAATAATGGTAATAATGGTAATAATTAAAATGGTAATAATAAAAATGGTAATAATGGTAATAATGGTAATAATCATAATAATGGTAATAATAATAATAATCATAATAATGGTAATAATGATAATAATGGTAATAATAATAATAATAATAATAATAATAATAATAATAATAATAATAATAATAATAATAATAATATTAATAATAATGGAGCTCATGTGAGTTCGCACGGCTAAGAGTCTAAACCGTGGTACAAATCAAGCATTATGATTAAGGTCTATAGCATTATTATTATTATTATTTCCTGTGGTGCAAATCAAGCATTATGATTGGTATATAGATAATAATAATAATAATAATAATAATAATAATAATAATAATATTATTACTACTACTATATATACCCCCCAAATTTCCCCGAAATCCGAAAAGTCATCTCATGTCATAAACAAAGTTCGGATATTCATTTTTGGG
>CM028380.1:37445469-37542054 GCA_013146195.2 Codonopsis lanceolata
ATTTTCCAAGTTATATCTTTTAATGTTTGAACATTTTCTCAATTACAAAAAAAAATAATAATAAAATTGCCCTTTTGGACTTTAGACTATTTATTGGAACAACTCAAATAAGAAAGTAAGACTAGATATCTTTTTATATTTGGGGAGTATGTATTTTGGGTTCACTTTTATCATATCCATTTATTTACTATGTATTTATCAATGAGAATGTAGGGGTGTAGCAGCCTAGGGAATGTACTTCACCATTTGAAAAAGAGAGTATGTAGTTAGCTAATACTTCTATTGTTCCGCCGAGTTTCGGATTAATATGTTCTTTATTGTCATCTTAGCGTGGATTCTTAAAAAAGTGTATTTATTTCTTTTGTAGATATTAATTGATGACATCATTTTCACATGAACATCGATAGAAAATACATACGTTTCTAATATTTATACTACATTAATATATTTTTCTTAATATGTGAGTTAGGTTAAAAGAAGGCAAAAACTTTATTATGCAAGACCGTCTTCTACGGATCCCAATCGATAGCGAGCTCCTACAAATTCGGGGTTTAATAACAAAATCGGTTAATAAATATCACAAAAACAGGCTAGTGAGTTGGTTATAGGCGAGAAGTTAGAGATTCTCTCCGACCAGGTTGGTGCTTCTATACCCCCTTCAACATTTTGTTTTAATGCTTATTTTCTCTATTTGCTATGCCCTCCACTTTCAATGTTTGCCGCAATTCCCATGCCTTGCAATTTAATCCTTTGTCACTCCGTTAGCATCAATTGTCTTGTGATACTTGACGGATCTAACGAACTTTGATGAAATGCTAAATGACACATTAAAACTAACGTGACATCATTTTAATGTTAAAAGTGACACTATAAATGAAAATTTATTATAATTCTTATCAAAATAAAAAGTGACACTCTTTACTAAAAAGTGATTTATATTAAAAGAGACACTCTTGATACTAAAAAGTGACACATTAAATAAAAAGTGGCGCATTCAATATTAAAACTTGATATTTTCAATGCTAAAAAGTAATACATTTAATTTTAAAAATCATTTTTAGTATTAAATATGTTAATTTTTAGTATTAAGAGTTTCTTTAGTATTAAACGTGTCACTTTTAGTATTAAAAGTGTCACTTTTAGTATTAAGAGTGTCACTTTAGTATTAAGAGTGTTACTTTTAGTATTAAAAGTGTCACTTTTAGCATTAAGAGTATTACTTTGAATTTTAATGAGAATTATAATAAATTTCACTTTATAGTCACTTTCAACCTTAAATGTGTCACTTTGTCTTTAAACGTGTCATTTAGCATTTCGTTAAAATCCATTAAGGTCCGCAGTATTAAATGTGTACTTTAATTAAAGGTATCACTTTTTAGTATTAAGAGTGTCACTTTTTAGTATTAATAGTGTTACTTTTATTAAGAGTGTCATTTTTAATACTAAAAGTTATTAATACTAAAAGTGACACTTTAATACTAAAAAGTCACACATTAAGAGTATTCCTTTGAATTTTAATGAGAATTATAATAAATTTCTCTTTATTGTCACTTTTAGTATTAAGAGTGTCACTTTTAGTATTAAGAGTGTTACTTTTTAGTATTAAGAGTGTCACTTTTTAGCATTAAGAGTATTACTTTGAATTTTAATGAGAATTATAATAAATTTCCTTTATATGTCACTTTCAACCTTAAATGTGTCACTTTTATCTTTTAAGGTGTCACGCTGGCTTTAACGTGTCATTTAGCATTTCGTTAAAGTCCATTAAGGTCCGTCAAGTATTAAATGTGTCACTTTTTAGTATTAAGGTATCACTTTTAGTTGTCACTTTTAGTATTAATAAGTATTAAGAGTGTCACTTTAATACTAAAAAGGTACACATTTAATACTAAAAAGTGACACTTTAATACTAAAAATAGTTACACATTAAGAGTATTCCTGAATTTTAATGAGAATTATAATAAATTTCTCTTTATTGTGTCACTTTCAACCTTAAAATGTGTCACGCTGACTTTAAACGTGTCATTTAGATTTCGTTAAATTCTATTAAGATCCGTCAAGTATCTCAATTGATGTTAACGGGCTGACAAAGGATTAAACAATAAGGCGTGAACATAAGAACAAACCTTGAAAGTGCAGGGGCACCGGAGCAAAATGACACATAACAATAAACTGAAAACAAGCTGAAGGGTTTTGAACCCCAGACCCATGCCTAATTTGCTAAGCCTTAAGCGCACTACAGCTAACCAACTAAGCCAATTTCGTTTTTAGGATTTTTAATAACGTATTATTTATTTATTATGATCCGCTGACTTTTAAATGGGTTCTGTTTACTCTGAAGACCGTCTTACTGAGAGACCACCTCTAAAAGAATACTTTTTTAGAAACGTAAGAATCCCTCTAACAAGGATATAGATTAAACAAATCTGCTCCATATAGGTTTACATGAGAAATTGGGCCCATTATTATTGATATGTGTACAAATATGAACATTTTCATATATTTGAACTTTTGCAGTATTATCATTTCAAAAGATCAAAGATTCCTAACGGTGAAGTTGGCGATATGGTAAATGATCAAAGCTCACTAGTGAGTGTTTTTATGGATTTTTTTTTAATGTATCCAAGAATTTTCACTACTTTTACAATATACCTTTTATGAAAAGCTTTGCTCAATTTCTTATTATGTTTTTTGGTTTCAGGCCTATGGAGAATCATCATAACCAGCCTCAATGTAGAGAATCATCACAAAGACAAGCTAATTTTTTTAGTTCTTAATTTTTTTTTAGGAGGACTAGTCAAGTACATGCATGTTACACGTGTTGTTAATGATTTTTTAGTGAGATGTTATTTTCACTACATTTTTTACTTATCTACCATATTATTAATTATTACTTTTAATTTATGTATATTTAGACAAAACTGCCCCAGCTTCCATAAAAATAAAAATAAAAAGAAGGTCTATTCAAAATTTCACATCGAAATTAAATGATAATGAAAATCCTAACAATAATTGTTTAGTTAAGCGATTAGTGGTTTGTTAGGTATCAATATGTTCATTTTAAAGCTAATTGTAATAGTCAAAATATTCAATGCAATTAACTATAAACTTTAGCTTTCTTCTCCAACAAATACTATATTTTTCACTTTTTCCATCATCATCTTAAAATTATAGCTTTTTTTTGTAACTTATTTCTTTTTAATTTGTTTACTGATAATCACTAAACTTGCCAATGATTTCCTATGTATCTTTATACGAACTAACAAAATATGCTATTATATTTAAATAAATTCATATAACTTTAGTAATATTTGCAACAATTTCATTATAACAATTTTGAAATATATTAAAAACATAATCTCAAGATGTAAGGTTATATACTTATTACCCACTCTCACAATTGTTGTATTTTCTATGAAAAAATCATTCATCTTTTAGCTATCTCTCAAACTTCTTCTTCTCTCTCTCCCTACTCTGCAATTTTTGTTTTTTATATTTTTTATGTAATATATTAGATATGGTAATAAACCATACAAAGAAAAACAGAAGAATGTGTAAATATTATTAGTAGTGGTTAATTTGAAGACAATATACTTACTTCATCGTTAATATAAACTCCCCTCCCCATCCCTAAATTATCGTCCTGGTGGACTTGGCACATGGTTTATAAAAACACATTTGACTGGATTATCAATATTAGTTTGATGTATAGTTTACTTTAAAGCTCATGCGCATATGACTCATAATTAAATTATGATGAAAAAGTAAGGATAAAGTGATAAAAGTGTTGGCATAAAAAGGAAAGTTTTAAATCAGACAATTATTTTGTGATGGACGAAAAAGAAAACCAGGATAATAATTTGGAGACAGAGGGAGTATATCCATATATTACAAAATAAAATAAATGAAGACAACATACTTATTTTAACGTTATGTGTAGGATATTCTATACATTTCTCAACATTTGAGGGTTTATTCGAAAATTTCAATATTTAAAGGATAGTGAAAATTCTAATTAATTGATAGGAGGTATTTGTTGGGTACCAATATGTTAGTCTTTAGAGTTGCATGTAGCATGCAAATATTAAAGGGAAAAAACAGTAAATTATTGCTTTCTTCTCCGACAAAATGCACATATTCATAAAATGTGTTTTCCATTATTTTCTTCATCATCTTAAACAATAGCTCTTTTTTTAAAACTCATATCTCTTTATTTGTTCACTAATAATTAGTAAACTCGCCATCGATTTATTTAATATCTCAACAATCACCAACAAATCTATTACATCAGTTCAAAAAAAATTATATACCTCTAGTAGTGTCTACGTAAATATCACCAGAACAAATTTTAAGTATTTTAGAAACATTACATCAAAATCTATGGTTGAATACCTAAAAAAATCTTGTTTTTTTTTTTAAAAAACAAGATTTAAGGTTGATTATCTTAATTGTTGCCTATACACTAATTTGTACGTAAGAAAGCACTCACACTTTTATATAGAAAGAGAAATATGGTCATAACAAAAGTTATTTAGTTAACTGAATAGAGATTTGTTAGTAGGATCTATAACTTAGGGACCAATATAATAGTTTTTTAAGATTGCTTGTCCTAGTCAAAATTTTACCATAACTAATGTTAAACAAATTTAAAAAAATGTAAATCCTATTATTTTTTATCTTAACTGAGTAAGTGTATTTTTGTGATATTCAAAAATATTGTATGACATTTGTAATGGTAATGACACGAAGCGGGAATATGACAAAAAAATATCAACATATGAGACAAAATGAATATAATTAAAAACGTTAGGATCTAATTTAAAGTTTGGTATAAGTTGATGGACCAAATTCAATTTCATCCTTCAAAGTATTGATTAGCTCATGCAAATTTATTTGTTTAGCAATAATTAATGGTGAATAGTTTATTACATCTAGGTTTATTTATGTCTATAGATTGTTTTCTACTTATGAAAAATTTTACTTGTTTAACCTTAATTCTATTGTAAATGTTTATTAGGTGTATGGTTAGTTTCGTCCATATATTAAGTTGTAAGAAACAATCTAAAATTTTGTAGTAGTAGTGGATTATTTGCATTCTTATATTATTTGCCTTGTAAATTAAGCTCATAAGCATCACTTTAACTTTATGGTTATTAAGTTAATTGTAAAGTTTGGGAAGCAAGATATTGGAAAGGAAATAAAGTCATTAGACAACTTACGATGGATTTGAAGTATGTTGATAATAACTATTGTGTGGAGATTTGGGGACACACATTTGATGGTTCCAAGGGGGGTTTGTTAGAATACTTGAAAACAAGCATGGAGAGAGGTCGGTAAGCAGGAGCTGTATTGTGCGGCTCCCATTTGTGTGCAGTCATGAGCCATACGGCTTCCAACTGAGCACATGGGAGAGATTGTTGTGCTAAGGCACATTCAAGAGCCGTGCGCGATGCCTTAGTGTTGTTTTCTAGCTTTCAATCCCTTTTTAGATTTGAACTTCGTTTTGACTTGAAAAAAAATATAGAACATAATGATAATTTCTAGATGCTTGAAGAAGCCTGATAGGTGTTATTAGAATAGGTATGGAGCCCTCACTCTCATAGCTTACTAACAAACGTAAATCAGACTAGGAGATCCGCCTACACTAAAACCATAAGAGCAAAGATACAGTACAGAGACGATCTTACGGATCCATCCCAAATTCGTAAGCAGAATTTTCACAGCGGGTTAATAAGTAAACATGTTATTAAAAGTCAGAAAAATGGGCCAGCTGAGTTGTTCTTTGGTGATCTTTAAAGGCTTGGCCCAATGAATTCATGGGTTCGAAACTCTCCAGCTACCAAATTTTGTTTTTATGCTCATTTCCTCTATTTGCTACAGTGCCCCCTCTACTTTCAATGTTTGTCGAATTCTCATATGCTCAGCTTTAACTTTGTCTCGTTAGCCATCCATTAGCATCAATTGGCTTGCGATACTTGACATATCCTAACGGACTTATAAATGAAAATTTATTATAATGACACATTTAATGTGACACATTTTAATGTTAAAAGTGACACTATAAATGAAAATTTATTATAATTTTTATTAAAATACAAAGTAACACTCTTAGTATTAAAAATGACACATTTAATATTAAAAAGTGACACTTTTAATACTAAAAAGTGACACTCGTAATACTAAAACGTGACACTCTTATAATACTAAAAAGTAACACTCTTAATACTAAAAAGTGACACTCTTATAATACTAAAAAATGACATTCTTAATGCTAAAAAGTGACACATTTAATATTAAATGTGACACTATAAATAAAAATTTATTATAATTCTTATTAAAATACAACATAACACTATTAATAGTAAAATGTGACACATTTAATACTAAAAAGTGACACTCTTATAATACTAAAAAGTGATCCTCTTAATACTAAAAAGTGACATTCTTAATATTAAAAAGTGACACTCTTATTACTAAAAGGTGACACACTTATTAATAAATAGTGACACTCTTAATACTAAACAGTGACACTCTTAATATTAAAAAGTGTTACTCTTAATACTAAAAAGTGACAAATTTAATACTAAAAAGTGACACTCTTAATACTAAAAAGTAACACTTTTAATACTAAATAGTGACATATTTAATACTAAAAAATGACACTCTTAATACTACAAAACGACACTTTTATAATACTAAAAAGTGATCCTCTCAATACTAAAAAAGTGACATTCTTATTACTAAAAAGTGAGACTCTTAATACTAAAAAGTGACACTCTTAATATTAAAAAAGTGACACTCTTAATACTAAAAAGTGAAAAATTTAATACTAAAAAGTGACACTCTTAATACTAAAAAGTGACACTCGTAATACTAAAAAATGACACATTTAATACTAAAATGTGACACTCTTAATTCTTTGATTCCTCTTCACCATGACTCTCTCATTTTTTTTAGTATTAAAAGTGTCATTTTTTTAGTATTAAATTTGTCAATTTTTAGTATTAAAAAAGTCACTTTTTAGTATTAAGAGTATTACTTTGTATTTTAATAAGAATTATAATAAATTACCCTTTATAGTGTCACTTTTAACCTTAAAATATATCACTTTTGACTTTTCAATGTGTCACGCTTGGCTTTAAATGTGTCATTTAGCATTTCGTTAAAGTCCATTAAAATCCGTTAAGTATCTCAAGGCAATTGATGCTAACGGGGTTGATAAAGGTTTAAAATGGAAAACATAAGAATTACGGTGGCAAACCTTAAAAGTGCAGGAAGACCGAAGCAAAACAACACATTTCTGGCAATAAAAATTAATTACGGCGCTAAGGAGTTTCAAACAATAGACCTATGCACTAACAACTAAACCTTATGCATCTTCTATAAACCACCGCAGCTAGTTGCCTTTTGTGAAATTTTATAAAATATTATTTATTTATTATGACTGATAAATTTTTAAATGGAGCTTTGTCTTATGGACAAGGATCCGTAATACCGTCTTACAAGAGACCACCTCAACCATAAGATAATCTTTCTTAAATTTTTACCTATATACTATTGTCCAAAAGCTTATTAGTCAATTCATAGAACTATACAGTTACTTCCGTTGTATAAAAAAAGTAACTTCCTAAAAAGGCAACATTAGAAAATACACTCTTTCTTTTTTCACGGAACAGACGAAAAAGAAGAGACTTATTACGTAGGTAGGGGTGGCAAAAAATTATCCAACCTAATAGGTTATCTATTATATCCATTATAAAAGACCTATTGGTTATTATCCATTAACATCCAATTAGGTTAATGGGTGTTAATGGATATTATCCATTAACACTCATTAACAAAATGGATAATTATGGATAATTAACCGGTTATCCATCGGATTTATCCACTAATGTCACCACCAGGAACAGTCTCTACCCACCGCCGTCATTTCCAACCTCCGGCCACCGCCTACCACCGCCGGCAACCACCACCGCCCGCCGCTGCCCACCTCCGGCCACCGCCTACCACCGCCCGCCGCCTCCAACTGCCACCGCCTCCACCCACCGCCGCTGCCCGCCACCGCCTCCAACCGCCACTGTCAGCCCTTTACTTAAAAATAATAATAATTAAATGCATAGCTTACCATTAGCGAGATTCAAACCTGAATCAAATTGCTTTACAACAAAGCTTATTACCACTAGACCAAACCACCTTTTGATATATATTTGAAAGTTAATGTAAATATAAACAAGTAATCATAAAAATTATTGATTATTATGAACGTATTTGTTATTTGTTTTGGATTAAGAATATTTGTTTGTTATTTATAATTTATAATTTAAAATTATAATGAATATAAAAATTTTAATTTTTTAATAAGGTATTTGACTTTTTTATTTTTTCTTACTTTTACATAATCATTTATTAGTGTCAAATCAATAAACACGTATATTTTCTATCTCACAACTATGAAGACTATTATAAAATTTTGACAACTTTATATATATAAGGTGATAAAAATAGTGCCGCATTGCAAATATTACTTTTTATTTGAGGTGTAAAAAAAGGAAAGAAAAGATAAATATCAAAATTAAGAAAATATCTTGGTTATTGTTGAACGTGGGGCCCATTAATTTTTTATTAAATGTGAAAAGTTGGTGAAAATATTATGATTTATGAATATTAAGTTATTAACTTATCATTGTGTGTATGTGTGTGTTATTGTCATGTGTGTGTTGTTTTTGGCATGTGTGTGTGTTTGAGTGAGTTTGTGTGTGTATGTTATGCTTAGTGAATCATAATATAAGTAGGCAAGTAATACTCAAAATAATAAATGATATTCCTTATTGAATATTATCCGGATAATACACATTTATTAATGTATAATATTAGATATTATCCAATAACACCCATTAAGATTATTGGGTGTTATTGGATAATATCCAAAACTACCCATTAACCTTAATGGGTGTTATTGGATAATATCCAAATTAACCGATAACACCCAATTACCACCCCTATACGTAGGTTGGGGGAATTTCATGATTTCCTTCTTGATTTTGCAATGCCTTACCGTTTTATCACTTATTCTATTTGATAAAGAAATACTAAAGTACCAATTGTTACATTCATGATTTGTATATTGTTACTTTCTCTTTTCTTTATTACTAGTGATGTTTATGTGCGTTGCATGTGGTCAATACATATTGTGTTAATGATTTTTTAAAGTGATTTGTTAGTTTGTTCGCTTTTTGTTTACTTTTAATTGTTAGATTCTTTTATTGTTTTTAATTAAAAATTGTGTTGTTGTATATTTAGCTTTTTTATACTGTTTTAGTCATTGTATATCAACTTATCCTACATATTTGTCTTTTTTTATTGGTTATTTTTAAATATCTTTTTTTGGTATCAAAGATGAATTCATTCACTTTTATCAGTGTGTGAATTGAAAAAAATTCTACCTTCCTATCTTAGATAAGCGCATTATTGTTGGAGATTTTGCTTATGTCATTTCTGAAATTTATGACTCTCTTTAGAAAATAATAAATTGTGTTAGACAAATCAAACACTCAACTCCAATGTATATACTTACACTAAAAAATTTAAATTCCCCCAAAGTATCTATAAAGTCTCACTTTGTCACCCAACCTAAGTTTTGTGTTATTTTCATATCTCATTTTATAACTTTCTTTCTAGTTTTTCCCCTAACCACGACGAAGGTTACCAATCTGATATAAAAGTGCATATGGTATTTCACGTGTAGGGCATTTAATTCATTTTTCTTGCAACATTTTCTCTTGTTTTATTAGCAAAGAGAAACCTCATTTTCTTCTTCTCTGGCAACGCTTTCTCTACTTTTTATCCAGCGATGACCTCCTATGTAAATTTTAAGAGAGATAAAACTCATTAGTGTATGAATCTTTTATTCAAAATTTTATATAGGAAAATAAATAAAAATAGAGTGGAATCATATCATAGATCAGAGAGATAGAACTCAAAATGAAATAATCACACTCAAGTGTCATGGCCGTCACAAATAAAAACCCACCGAAAATTAAAGTCCTCACATATGCCGATGTTGAATGACCAAACTCCACAATTGCACAACATAATACACAAGCATACACCATGAATTTCAAAGCCTATATTTGAACTCATCACAGATGTATATGACAATAATATGAGGCACACCATGGTTTAATCCATCTTCATCGTCCCTAGTTTCAACTCCAACAAAATTCTCATCGGCAACATCGATATTATTTATGACTTGATTGGAGAAAATTCTCGATTTTAAACATTATTCGTCATCATGTCTATCATTACGATTACCAAAGGTGACATCTCCATCACTAAATTTGACATAGAATATGGAAATGTTACGAAATTACATTAAGGGCCAAAGTGCATTTAGTGGATAAAAGTCACATCACTACAAATCTAAACTTAAATGAAGATGAAATTGAAAAGTCATCTAAACTTTAATTTCAAAAGTCTCCAATATTAAAGATTACAACCATCCAAGACGAAATGCGAAATAAAAGTTTACTAGCATTATCTACATCACAACTAAATTCAAATAATAAATATTCTAAAATCTCAATGTCTCCACTTGCACTCTCTATCACAAGCTCAATCCTTAATTTCGATCTAGAAGATGAGTGATGTGAAAGGTGAACGAACAAAGCTCAGTAAGATCATACGTCGCCCCTCTGATTACTAAGAAGGGGTAACCCAAAGAATAATCACGTTGTATGCAAAATAGAGTTAAAACGTTTGATAATATATATCATATCAAGACATTTGCTAACTTTTCAAATCAAATGTGGTAATAATGAGTAAGCCAAACTAATTTTTAAATGGAGAGCTCAAAATCAACAAAATATAATCAAATAAGTTTATCGTTAACGTCAGTCCCATACTGGCTAGTAACAACATATCAAACACAAATATTAAGATCACATACGTGATTTATTTACCGAGAACTGAATTTCCCTAAGGGTACACTAATCCCCCCTATGGGTACACTATATGGTCAAGTTTGTTACTCTTTAAACAAAGATAAGTCTGAATTATATTGTGTTAAAATGTTTGTCACATGAATACCAGAAAATTGGAATATTGTGAGATCTTTGGAGTAGTTGTTCATCAAGTGATAAAAATAATAATTATATGTCTTTCAATGGTTGATTCAAAACATGAGTAGGGGTGTCAATTGGGTGTTACCGGTTAATTTGGATAAAACCGTTCTCTATTCAATATAGTTAATGGGTAGTTTTGGATATTATCCAATAACACACATTAAGGTTAATGGGTGTTATTGGATAATATCCAAAATTATCCATTAATAAATAGGTATTATCCGGATAATATCCAATAAGAAATATCATTTATTGTTTTGAGTATTACTTGCCTACTTATATTATGATTCACAAAGCATAACATACACACACAAACCCACTAAACACACACATATGCCAAAAAAACACACACACATACACACAATGATAAGTTAATAAGTTAATATTTATAAATCATAATATTTTCACTAACTTTTCACATTTAATAAAAAATTAATGAGCCCCGCGTTCTACAATGACCAAGATATTTTCTTAATTTTGATATTTATCTTTTCTTTCCTTTTTGTACACCTCAAATAAAAAGTGATATTTGCAATGCGACACTATTTTTGTCACTGAATATATATAAAGTTGTTAAAATTTTATAATAGTCTTCATAGTTGTGAGATAGAAAATATATGTGTTTATTGATTTGACACTAATAAATGAGTATGTAAAAGTAATAAAAAATAAAAAAGTCAAATACCTTATTAAAAAATTAAAAATTTATATTCATTATATTTATAAATTATAAATAACAAACAAATATTCTTAATCCAAAACAAATAAAAAATATGTTCATAATGATCAATAATTTTTATGATTACTTGTTTATATTTATATTAACTTTCAAACATATATTAAAAAGTAGGGGTGGCAATTTAAGGCACGACACGATTGGACCCACACCTAACACGCGAAATTAGGGTAGGGTTGGGTGGGGCTTATCTGGTTCGGCCGTCATGTTTCGCCCGATAAGGCACGTTAAGATTCGGGCCTTTATCGGGTTTTTATCGTGCCAGCCCGATAAGCACGAAAAAAAATAGGTATAAATACTAAAAACCCTAAAAGAGAAACTAATCAAACTATTAACTGTTGTGTTGTGTAAGGAGGCGGAACAAATACTTGAAGACGGAATACTTGAAGACGGAATACTTGAAGCGGCAGGCCAGGATCTCTCGCCTCGGCCTCCGTCTCGCTCTCACTCTCTCTCTCAATCTCTATACACTCTACACTCTACAGATCTGTTTTGTGTAAGGACAAAGGAGGCAGAAGAACTGAAGAAGCAGTCAAACTATAACTAAAAATAGGTATAAATACTTGAAGACGGAAGCCGGATCTCTCAGTCTCTCAGTCTCTCCGTCTCTCGTCTCTCACTCTCTCTCAGTCTCTCTACACTCTACAGATCTGTTTTGTGTAAGGACTAAGGAGGCTAAGAACTCAAGAATCGGCCAAGCAGGCTTCAAGACGCAAGACTCTCGCCTCTCGCTCTCACTCTCTCGTCTCTCACTATCTCTCTACAGATCTGTTGTGTATGGACTAAGGAGGCCGAAGCTTCTTCTTGAAGACGGAAGCCGGAAGGGTAAGGTAAGTAATCTCACTCTCTCTCTCATAAATTCACTCTATCTATTACACAGTCGCATATTGACAGCCATGAGTATGCTTTGAAGTTTAAACCTAGAAATTAGGAAATTGGGAATGAACCGAATGATAGGACGGTAGCCGTAGGAATTGATGCACCAAAGATCCAAAAGTACCAAACCCACTAGTCAACAACTAAACTAGAAGTGCAAATCACAAACATAGTCTAAAAAGATTACAAAAAATGTCTAAAGATTACACAAATGATCCAAAAACAGTTAAAACTTCAACTTCATTCGTTTATCCGATGATTCAATCCAATTCAACGTTCACCAACCTATTCATATAGATGTCATAAAGCTAGTTAAAAAAACTTAAAATATCCAACAATATGATTTAATCAAATTTAAATAAGTACCAATTATTCAAATTTAATAAGGGGAATTATAAGTATATGATGTAGACAATAAAAGGGAGACAAATCCCACAAGAGAAAGCATGTGTTGTTTTGCAAACCAAACTTTTAACAACTACACATTTGTTCATATATCTAATTAAGTAAGGTAAGTATATTTCTTTTTCTTTTTGTTTTTAATTCTATACAGAGATCAAGTATGGATGACCAAATAAATTTAAGTGACGTTGATGGTGATGATGTTGTCGAGATGGATGCCGAAACGTTCACCACCACATCTACAAATGAGCCAAAAAAAAAAACAAGGAAGCTTCGATCGAATGTTTGGAAAATCTTTGAGAAGATTCCATTACAAGAAGACAACATTCAAAGAGCAAGGTGTAAATTATGCAAAAATGTCTACAAAGCTGATAGCAAGAATGGAACTGGCACATTAAGCCGTCATATGAAAAATTGCCCAAGAAGAAATGCACGTGATGTGGGTCAGCTACTCCTTGGTGGGGATCAAGGATCGATGGCTTTGAAAACATGTAAGTTTGATGGTGAGCATTTTCGCGAGTTAGTAGCTACTGCTATTGTCATGCATGATTTACCATTTCAGTTTGTTGAGTATGATGGGATTCGAGCATGTTTTGATTATTTGTATCCAAATCTTCATTGTGTGTCTAGAAACACAATTAAGGCCGATATTCTTGCTATGTATGCAAGAGAAAAAGTTAGGATGCAATCTATGCTAGAATCAGCTCCTGGTAGGATTTCTTTGACATCTGATTGCTGGAGTAGTATCACCACGGATGGTTATCTAAGTCTTACGGCTCATTTCATTGATATCAATTGGATTTTGCAAAAAAGGGTGCTTAATTTTTGTTTTTTACCTCCTCCACATAGTGGTGTTGCTTTGTGTGACAAAATCATTTCATTGGTACGTGAGTGGAATATTGATAGCCGAATTTTCTCTTTGACTTTGGACAATGCTTCTGCTAATGATGTGTCTGTTGATTTGTTGATGAATCATTTCAAAGGATCACTTGTTGCAAATGGAAAACTTTTTCATGTTCGTTGTTGTGCACACATTGTTAATTTAGTGGTTCAAGAGGGATTGAAAGATATTGATAAATGTGTGCATAAAGTCCGTGAAAGTGTTAAGTATGTGAGAGGGTCTTAATCAAGGAAGGTAAAGTTTTTGGAGGTTGTGAGTCAAATGCAATTGGACTCTAAAAGAGGTTTGAGACAAGATGTGGCAACAAGATGGAATTCTACTTACCATATGCTTGAAAGTGCTTTGTTTTATCGACGTGCATTTTGCCATCTAGCATTACTTGATTCAAATTATAAGCATTGTCTTGATGCATTAGAGTGGGACAAGGTGGAGAAGATATGTGATTTCTTGGCTTTGTTTTATGAGATAACTAATATTTTTTCTGGAACAAAGTATCCCACTTCGAACTTGTATTTTCCGTGTGTTAGTACATGTTATGAGTATTTGCAGAGGAATGCTGAAAGTGATGATGTGTATGTCAAGGATATAGCCTTAAGGATGCTTCCAAAATTTGAGAAGTATTGGTCGGAGTTTAGTTTGGTTTTGGCATTGGCAGTGGTTGTAGATCCTCGGTATAAACTTGATTTTGTGGATTTTGAATATGAAGAGATCTATGGTTACCGTGCTTCTCCTGCATTTTTGAAAGTCAAGGAGACTTTGTTTAGTTTGTTTGCTCAATATGAAAAGAGACCCGATATGAATCATGTTCGTGAATCTAGCAATCCCATTTGTGGTAATTCCAAGGAAACTTCTAACATTTTACGAGATGAAAGAAAAAAGAAGTTGATGGTAATTTTTCTATTCTTTTGATCTTTTCTTATTTTTATATGTTACTCTTAAGTTTTCCAATTTTTAATTAACTCTTTTAGTACAACTTGTTTTTTGTTTTTCTATAGAAATTCAGGACATTTAATAATGATGGTGCTTTTGGTGTTCACAAATCTCAATTAGAGCTTTATTTGGATGAGCCAAGATTGAATTGTGAAGACCATCTAGATATTCTTGATTATTGGAGATCAAATCAATATCGGTATCCTGAAATTGCAGCTATGGCTCGAGATATTTTATGCATTCCAGTTTCAACTGTTGCATCTGAAGCATCATTTAGTGTAGGAGGACGAGTACTCGATCAATATCGTAGTGCACTGAAACCAAGCACAGTGGAGGCAATAATATGTACAAGAGATTGGCTATTTGGCGATAAATGTAAGCGTATCTCTTACTTCTTTAATTTGCAAACAAGCTTTAACTGTCAATTTAATCTTCATTACAATGTATTTTTTAGTTTCTTGTTGATAATATTTATGAATGCATGTAGATCATCACTCGTTGAAGACCGAAGAGCTCACCAAGATATCATGAACTTGGATATTAATGATGCCGATGATCCTTCCCAGAGGTGCTCTAGTTTGGGTAGCACATCTAACAATGTAAGTAAAAATTTGAATAATTGGTACTTATTTAAATTTGATTAAATCATATTGTTGGATATTTTAAGTTTTTTTAACTAGCTTTATGACATCTATATGAATAGGTTGGTGAACGTTGAAGTGGATTGAATCATCGGATAAACGAATGAAGTTGAAGTTTTAACTGTTTTTGGATCATTTGTGTAATCTTTAGACATTTTTTGTAATCTTTTTAGACTATGTTTGTGATTTGCACTTCTAGTTTAGTTGTTGACTAGTGGGTTTGGTACTTTTGGATCTTTGGTGCATCAATTCCTACGGCTACCGTCCTATCATTCGGTTCATTCCCAATTTCCTAATTTCTAGTTTTAAATTGTTGAATAGTTGGCTAGTGATTTTGTATTTTTGTGTAGTTGTATGTTTTGTTTGTATGTTTTGTTTGTATGTTTTGATAGATAATTTATTTTAGAAATTTATAATTATTTTTATTTTAAAAATCTTGCCTAACGGGCTTATCGTGCCTAACAAAAAAAACCCGACCGTTTTTAGCTTAACGTGCCGTGCCGTGTTTTCGGGTTTTTATCGTGCCGTGTTTGGGTTTTGGTTTTAGGCACGATAACCTTATCGTGCCGTGTTCGTGCCTAAGCTTATCGTGTCGTGCCCTTATCGTGCTAACCCGATAAGGGCACGGCACGACCGATTTGCCACCCCTATTAAAAAGTAGTCTAGTCTATTAGTAACAAACTTTGTTGTAAGGAAATTTGGTTCAGGTTTGAATCTTGCTACTTGTAAGTTATGTATTTAATTATTATTATTTTTAAGTAAAGAGACAGTGGTGGCAATGGTGGGCAGTGGTGGGTGGTGGTGGTTGTCGGCGATGGCTGGTGGCGGTTTCCAGAGGTGGGAAATGGTGGTGGCGGTGGGAGGTGGTGGCCGGAGGTGGGAAATGGCGGCGGTTGGTGGAGGCGGTTGACGGTGGTAACATTAGTGGATATATCCAATGAATAATCGGTTAATATCCATAATTATCCATTTTATTAATAGGTGTTAATCAGGGTCGGCCCAACACTTATGAAGGCCTAAAGCAAACTCTAAAGTGAGGCCTTTTAAAATCAAATAATATATTTTTAATTATTACATTTTTTATTTAAAGAACATCTTTTGTGCTTTTTAGAATGCAAAATCATTTTTAAATTATTGTAATCAATTTCATTTAATAATTCTTTTTCAATCGAATAAAGCTAGTCCACTTAATCTTTGTTGAGACATTGTTGGTCTTAGATGAAATTTTATTAATTTTAGTTTTAAAAAACTTCTTTTTGGCGATGCAACAGTTACGAGAAACATTATTCTATAAGCGATATACGCATTTGGAAAAGAATCAAGCCTTATTATATAATTAAGTATGACAATTTGTGTATCATTTTTCATTTGTATAATTTCTTTTACAAATAGTTTTGTAAATAGACCTAATTCATCAATATCACAGTTGTCATTATGTTTTAAAGAATGTTCAAGATTAAAACAATTGACTTTTAAATTTTTATTATCCAATGACCTTAATTTCTCATTAAGTAATCTAATGTCTTTTAAATTTTTATTATCCAATGACATTAATTTTTCATTAAGTAACCTAATGAGAAAAACTAGAAGTCACTTAATATATATATTTTTTAAAAAGGTAGTAATTTTTTTTGGAGGCCTAAAGATTTTTGAGGCCTAAAACAAGGGCTTCCTTGCTTCACCCATTGGGCCGGCCCTGGTGTTAATGAATATTATTTATTAACACCCAATAACTTAATTGATTGTTAATAGATAATAACCAATAAATCTTTTATAATGAATATAATAGATAATCCACTGCATTTGATAAATTTTTGCCACCCCTAAACATGAGGCAGCTGACTATCGTTGCCCACATTTGCTTTGGAGGAATAAAATAATAGTAGACTATGGTTTAAAGTGACAGATTAATCAGATAAAGATAATCTTGTGCAATTGATATATCAAAAAGTCATGTTCATTTTACTCGAATCAAAAAGTCATGTTCATTATACTCGAATCAAACACAATGTCGTTATACATCATTTCATTAAAAATTTGATCGAGAAAAATATCTCTTGTATTAAGTACTTAAGTATTTATAATCGATTAGCGTATATTTTCACCAATACATTTTGTTATGAGAGATTTTTCATCCTACGAAAATCTCTCAGATTGTGAATAATCTAAAAGAGACGTATATACATTAATATACTCTATTTATTTTCAAATTATCGTCTTCTTTGATCCAGTAGACTGTTTAAAAAATAATAATTGACTGTATAGTCTGTATTATAAATATTTATGAAACGTGTGGTTTCTTTTCATGTTCTTAAGTATATGGTCATAATTATAGTAGATAAAAAAGTAAAGGTAAAGTGGTAAAAGAGTTTTCCTAAAAGTGAATGTTTCGAAATAAGACAATTATTTTAGAACGGACGAAAAATAAAAAAAAGACGGTAATTTAAAAACAAAGGGAACACCTTTTTATTTTATTTTTTTATTATAGAATCTCTTCATGATAGGACTTCATTGCACGAACTTTATTCTGATTTGATGATCTTTGAATGTCACCCAACCATGTAAAATGTTTTTGTTAAATCAAACTAAAAATTAAAGGCAAAATATTAAAAACTAATAAAATAATCTAATAGATACATATTTGATTCAAAATCAAAAAACTTTTCAATGGTTACATAAAATCCAACACATTTACATAACACATTATCTTTATATCAATTAATTTAATATTTTTACAGAAAAATGGTTAGAAAAACTTTAAAAAATCACATATATTTTTTCTGATGTCTAAATGACGCAAACCAAGTCTCTATTTATAGGTAAAAATGTGTACTTTAATTTAGGGAAAAATAATTGATTGAATTTTTTTTAAGAAAGACAATAAGGGAAAATAAAATATTATACAATAAAATGATGACACATGGAAAGGGGGAAGCAGGCGCAAACCTTGGATTTGAAGCCTTGTTGGGTTTATCCAGTGATATTTTTGTCTGTTAAAATAATTGTTTGATTTAATTTAGATTTTTTTAGATTTCCCATTAGATGGGATGATTTGGAGAAGATTTGGGGAAGAACCCCCATTGTCCATCCTCTAAAGAAGCTTGTTTATACTAAAGCATAAATTGTTCTTTTTGAAAGTAAATATTGATCTTATCGTTTCCCACAAATTGTTAGAACTCACTTGGTGTTATGGAATCTGATGACAGAAAAAGCTACCTTAAAAAAATGTGGCATCTCACATGGATTACAAACTTTCATTTCTTTTGCTACTTCATTGAGTTGATCAAGTGATAAATGACTTTATAATAAAGTGTGAAAGCTACCTACTAAAAAAATATTGTTTATTTTGAGATTAAAAAATAAAAATCTCATTATATTAACACTAAGAACATATTTTCAATTCATTGTTTATGTGCAAAATGCGATGACCAATGTGGTTGACATTCGTGTTAACATGAAGAAACTACATATCATGTTTTAGTGTTTTTGGTTATACACCTTTATATTTTTTTAGGCATAAATATAAGTCATTCGTACTTAGCGAATTTGTATTGCTTACAGGAAAAAAATCAGATTTGTGTACAATTTTGAGTGGTAAATAATTTCTTTAAAATCAAGATATTAAGATATTTGATATTTAATTCAAGTGGGGAAACATATAAAATCATATCTAGGAGATTTTGATAATATTTTGCTTTTGAATATGTGGAGTCCAAATGTTCAATATAATTCAAAGACAAATGTGCAATATATTCATGACTAGCTTTTGTGATCCTCACATCAAATCTGATTATGACATATCCTTCCTATTATTTGTGGATAGGTTTAGAAATCCTAACAGGTTTTAAAAAGTATGTCTTGTTGTGGGACTCAATTCCCTAATTTTTCCAGTTGCTCATTAAAAAACCCTACACAGCATATACTCCCTTTACATTGCCCCTCCATGCTCTATTCTCAAACTGCCTCATCTCTAAAGAGTGGATGGATCTCAATTACGGCCAGTAATTGGGTGGATTGGGTTGGATATGAGTCGAAATTTGTTACTCCGTATAACCTAAATATTAAACGGGTCGAAATGGGTTGGGTCGACCCATCTCAACCCACATTTTTCCCTAAAAAATTCATGTATCTATAAAAAATTATTGGGTCAAAATATGGTCCAACCCATTTTAACTCGACCCTATCCGCTCAATTAATATTTTTGGTCCGACACAGGTTACCCGTTTTGACAAAAAAAAATTAACGTGTCGGACTGTCCGGATGGGTAAAGTAATTTTTAAGTTGTACTTAGTGCGTTAATGAGTTTTGAGTTTGTAATTTTCAAGTCTAATCGCAATCATCATCATCTTTTCGACATAATCATTGAAAAATAGAATCTTTAGGTGTATCATTTCAAAATATTATAGTAGATTCTTGGTTTGGAAGGAAAGTGTTAATATAAAGTTGTGACCTAGTCTTATTTTAGTAATAGTTAACATATAAATGACTTTTCTAAAAGTCACTTTTTGGTAATTATCACTTTTTTAAAAAAATTACCTGTATATAATGACTTTTTCCTATATACAAATTTTTTACTAGTTATAGAACTCATGTTCCACACTGATTTTTTTGGTAATAATACTACTATAATTTTAAAATGTGATATACATTTCTTCTTTTGATAATAGTAGTAATATAATTTTTAAAATTTTAGGCATTATGATTTAAATGTTGGAATATAAAACCAACATCATTTTTAAAAAAATGTGGAATATATATATATATATATATATATATATATATATATATATATATATATATATATATATATATATATATATATATATAGCCCTACCAATAGGCCGGAGTTGTGAGTCACGTTTTTGGCACATGACTCCCGTTACCAGCTTCTGAGCATTCAAATGCCAAAGTTACGAGGAAGGGACGGAACAGTTCTTACGTATCTCGGGAAAAACCTTGGTCTTTGGCGAGCAAGAGATATGAACGAGCTGGGGGCTAAACCAGCGAGCAGAACTAAGTTGCGAGCATGAGTTGCTATGCTCGCTAATTCGCAAGCTGTTACCAGTTGAGGACGGTTATGTCCGGGAAAATCTCCATTTAGACCGTTGTGATTAATGGAGGAGTTAATAGGACAGTTAATGTGCCCGCCATTTATGTCACGATCATTAGTGGACAGTTATGAACAATTACGCTCTCCGGCAATTATAAAAGCCCTGGAAAATGAAGGGGAGAGGTATGCAAATTCTACTCTCTAGCTGAAACTCTGCTAAAATACATCCTCATTAGCTTTCTTGTGCTAATTCTTACGTCGGAGGGCTTTTGCAGGGAGTGCCCCTGCCTAGTTCACGGTAGATTGATCTTATTGCAGATTTGGGCTTTGGAGAGTATTAGATACATTGAAAGCCAGGTATCTTGATTGGACCGATTCAGTGCATCCAGAAGATTTTGGACATATCATTTGGTTCCGTTGCCGGGAATCGATAGTTTTGCGGTAGCAGTTTTTGCGATTTGATAATACTTCTTTGTCAATCTTGATAAATGGCAGAAAATGGAGTTAATGCTGGCAGTGGAAGTCGTCGGGAAGAGGTGCAGTCGATTCCTAGCCTTAATCAGTTGGCTGGGAACAATGCTCCTCCACCGCAAGATGCCCGTCATCAGCTCAACCAGATACGTAGAGTGGATTCTTAATTTGGCGAGGAGTGTTGTGGCAGCAGTGGGTCTAGCTGATCGATGTTTTAATTAATATTTTTCCTTGCAAGTGGACAAGACTATTATAGAATAGTATTGGAAGCAAGGGTCGAACCCACAGAGACAAGTGATCACGAACAGTGAAATTTATTGATAGCAAATTATTAATCTAAAGGGGTTTTTATATTTATTTCCACTATAAACTACTATTTATATTTAGATGTTTAACTAATTAGCAGTAATAACAGATATGAAGATCTTATGGTGGGTGGAAATCTAGGATTCTGGGTTTCACTTGTATTTCCTTTATGTTTAATTAATAATATTATCATTCAATGTCTTGGGTTCGTTCACTAAAGATAGATATAGTCTGTTGAACAATTGGTTCAGCCTCCATCCCCGCAAAATTCATCCATTCTATATCATAAGCACAGGAACTATCAAGATCCAAGTCCTCCACCAGCAAACACTCCAGCTTACCCGTACTCCGCCATCTCCCCAAGTCTCTTCTTCCCTTACTAGAAAGGTACAAGAGATGGAAGGCCTTAAAGCTCAACTCGCAGATCTAGAGCGACAACATGAACAACAGAGAATGGTTGTACTTGAGGATGATCTTTGGAGACCACCCACAACTCCCTTTGCCAAACCAGCCTTTGCCCCTCAACCACTCTTCCAGCCTGCCTTCAACGAGGTATCCCCTTCGCTCTCCCTTTAAGCCTCTAAACCTCTATCCACCAGCCAACCATTCCAACCACCTACACCAGTTATTCCAACCTCCCTGCCAGCCATAGCCTTCACATCTAACAACTCTGTACCAATCCAACAACCTATACCGGTTGTTCCAGCCTCCCAAGCAGAAAATTATGATCCTACTACAGGTGCTTCCTATGTAGCCCCTGTTATCTTTCCAATTGCGGAAACAAACCCAGTTTCCCAAATTCTATTGGATTTTTCCTCCAACCTTGCCAAGCCTTCTGACAAGCCTTCCCCGTCCTCCTTTGTCGGACCCGTGCTCGATCAATCCTCTTCTCAACAGGTAGGAGAGTTTGATGCCATAGAAGCCTTTGAACATCTGTTCATAACCGAACCATAACCAACAGTTGAGCCAATGGTCCAGAATGATCCAGAGGAATCTGCATCCCAGACCTCTCTGCAAGAGAATCAGAAGACTCTGTTACTAGTTACCCAGGCTTATACCCGACAGAAGTTCACCTTCGACGATATTCCGCCTCACAAGTGGCGAGGACGAAGTGTGGAAATACTTACCTGGTGTACAGCGGAGCTACAGTTTTATACCATCGACATGGTCATCAGAAGATTCCTTGCCCGGATCCAAGGGCGCCTTAGAGACTGGTATCTCAGCCTTGGACATTACGGACAACTGCAGGTTCAGCAAGCCTTGTCTCCCGAGGAATTCATGCAGACGATCCGTTCTACATTCTTAGGCAGCCCCATAGAACACACTTTCCATGCTAAAGCAGAATTCATGAAAATGAAGTGTTGTTCTCTTCTAAAGAAGGACCTAGAGACGCATTATAATCGACTGTCTGAGCGTTTCTATTGTCTCAACGGTGTTGATGATGTCAACCTGAAACAAGTGTTCCTCAACTCCTCCCCAGAGTCTCTCAACAACGAAGCCTATCGATCTCTGGAATCCAGAAACACGACGGTTGCTCAGACCTCTATTGGTGGCCTTTACCAGTTGATTCTAAATGCTCACGACAAGCTCTATAATCAGAAGAGATTTTTTAAAGAATGTGAGCAAACTGGTACAAAACTGGGATCTGCGTGTGATGAAAAGCGTCTCAAGATCAATTGCATGGATAAGACATCCTGTGACTGCACTCACACGAAAAAGAAGTCCCACTCAAGATCCTTTGACTTCTCTCAAAGGAAAAGCTTTTCGCGGCAACCTTTCAAGAAAAAATGGAGATTCACAAGGAAGAAGCTCCAACGCGGCCGCACTTCTGATCGGTGCCTCATTTGCAACAATCAGGGACATTTCTCAAAAGACTGTCCAGATGCAAAGAAGTCCCAAGCACTAGTCCAAGCGCTCACTCAAAATGAGCCAGATCTCTCTGACCTCGAGTCCCTCTATCCTCCTGAAGATGAACCAGGGGATTCAACAAATCCTAACTTGTAAGAAGATGATCCCATACCCAAGGCTTTGGTTCTCAATCCTATGCCCCTGGCCAATGACCACCTTCTTACCTCTCCATATGCTAAACCTTTTCATGTTATAGCATTCTTTGATACAGGATATGCAGTATCCATCCTCAACTCAATAGTCCTCCCGGACAGACTGCTAGGCTCAATTTCACGTGCAAAAGGCCTTGGCTTCGTTATCCTTAGTAAGTTGCTCGACTTACGTCGGATGCATGATGAGTTCTGTCTCAAGGGCTTCCTCAAATCTTGGAGCCCAGTCCCATGGCTTCTCATTACATCTATGGTTAATCCTAACAAGGCAAGCCATCCCGGGATGAATCCTGATCACCACCAACTTGCTCTCACAAAATACGCCCAGCCTGTTGGCCAAGATGTTTTAAAGTTATCATCCTCTTCATGGGAGTATGAGGTATTTTTTGTCAACAGACAGAATGAGCAAGTTCAAAAGAAGCTGCGTTTGGTCATCAAGTCCCAGCCATCCTTGTTCCAGTCCGACGCAAAGGTGTTTTCAAAGCTTGATCCCAAGACGGAATTTTGGCAACTAAGGACTCATCATGCCACAAGACCAAAATCAGCATACTGCACTCCTGACCACCCTTATCAGCGGTCCATTTCCCTGCTCTGCCCCGGTGGTAGTCTATTGTTCTCCCTTGATAAGGATTCTCAGCCCCAGTCCCACATTGCTCAGGAACAATGCAGATTTTGGGACGCTCTATCTCCCGAGATCCAGCTGTTTCCCATTCTAAAAAAGGGTCCTCCCCCCTGCGCTACAAGACAATCTGAAGAGGTCACACCAATCAAGCAGCTGACAAGACTTTTACCTCTTTTAAAGATTCCATCTGTTCCAAAACAGGGTCCCCTTCAGCCAGACGCAAGTAATGGTTATTGGGCAGCGGACTTTCTTGTCCAAAGTAAGGACAATAGATTCCTATTCCATCCAATAAAAAAAATCACCTTTCCAGATGGGATGGACTTATCTTCTTCCTTTTCTTCCGCATGCTCCAGTACAAGCGAAAGGCTCTTCTCCGGGCACATTGTTCAAGTTGGGTCAAATGGTTTCCTCGACGGAAATCCATTGCTAAGCATCTCAAAAGGTAGGCATGTGTCCCTGCAAATATTCTCTTACGGCCGAATGCCTATAAAAAGGAATGGACAATTTCCGTAAAACCCAATCTTGACAACCTCGCTCCAATGGTGCCCCCCATTAGTTCTGCCCCTTCTTCCTCCTCCAACCCTGAACCACCATTTCATGTCCTTTCCCTTCCTGGTGAGATAGCATAAGCCATTGCTGATATTACCCTCAAGCAACGAGCTACACCAAGTTATCAAAACTTTCTCACCATCCTTCTTCACCGTCATGGACTCTTCATAAAAGGGCTAAAATTCCATCCAAACTATCCTTTCCTTAGCCTGTTCCATATCCATGACTAGTTCAGATTCCCCAAAGAAGCTTTATGTTTCTTTTGGTATTTGTTTGAAGCATATACCATCGGAATCTCGTTCAACTCTGTCAAGCTTCTCTCCTACCTCTTCCAGTGCCAGCTTGACAATATCCCACCTCCTTTCCGCAACCTGTCCAAGCTTTTCCTTTGGTTCCTTCCAGCCCAACAATGGACACAACAGCTCTCTTCCTGCAAAAAGCCGTACGTAACCATTGTGTTCAGAAGACCATGCTCATACCTCCCTCCTTCAACCATCAAGAATCAGGTTCAATCATTTGTCTACCATGCCCCCATGGCATTTGTCTTTGATTGGTCTGATATTAATCCAGCAGGGACCAGTTGCATACTGCGAAATTTTGAGCTATTCATGAATACAAGGAGAGCCATTGCCCAGCTGTTCATGAATACAAGGAGAGCCATTGCCCGAGCCAACATGATCGATCCTCAGAGCATTCCCTCTCACATCATGTTAGGCGCACAGTATTGGACAGACGACCATCGCGTATCATCCAAATGGATCGACGCGTTCGATCAATGGGCCTTGACTCACATCATCCCAATTGTTGAGACATCTGAAAGTGAGAGCCCAGGTTCTGATAACAATAGTGATGGACCTTACCCGGATCCATATGAAGACGATCCATCTCATCCGATTCCCGTTGGTAGTCATCGTCACCCGCATAATTTTTGTTTTGTTGTTTTCCTTTACTTTATTGCCTTTTTCTTTTGTTTGTTAGCAATCAGTGCCTTTTCATTTTGTTTGTTAGCAATTAGTGCGCTTAGTGCGCCTTTTCCCTTTTGTTTGTTTGTAATAGGTAGTGAATTAGCCTGTTTTTTAGGTTTGCTTTTAGGTTTGCTTTTTAGGTGGAATCTTCTTTTTAGGCTTACTTTTTAGGTTTGGTTTAATAGGTGGAATCTGCTTTGCTTTTTAGGCAAAATTATTGGTCCTTGACGTAAGTGCTTACGTCATTGTTCATTATTGGTTTGTAATAGTTGCTTTGTAAGCCCTATATAAAGGGCCTTAGGATTTCATTTGTAATCAGAGGAAGTGAAGAAAGAAATAAATAGTAAAGTTTTATATACTCTCTCTCTCTCTCTTAAATACTCCCCAGTCTTCCGATGCCCAGTGCCCAACTCTTAGCAGCCTATCCTCTCGATACACTATAAGTGAACCGCTTCTCCCTCCGCCTCCCCCTTCGTAGGCTTCGAGTCCTCCTCTCTCCCCCTTGTTTTACAAGTTCTTCTATAGATCTCGCTATAACCCCCAATCTTATCTCATGCGAGCTCAGAAATGGTGTGCCGGGGAGACGGCAAAAAAGGAAAAGAAGAAAAGAGAGTAGTGAAGCCGCTGGAAATTCCAAGGGGAATGGACATGGGCAGACAGGTGATGGAGGATATAACAAGGGAAAATCGAGATACGATCGGCCAAGAGAATTCCTTCGAGAAGCAGATCTTACCCCGCTCAACACATTGCGCGAGGATATCATGTACGAAATAAGAGATGAGCTTCCTAACCCACCTCGCATGAATCCAGGGACGGCTGGCGAACGGGATAAGACGAAGAGGTGTGCCTACCATGATGATTACGGGCACACAACTGAGGAATGTTGGCCGCTGAAGAAGGCCATTCAGAAGTTAATTAATGAAGGGCGGTTGGACCGCTTCAAGAGAGATGGAGAAAATAGGGGGAATGCCCCCAGGAGAGATGCTCCACCGATCAGAGGGGTGATCAATGTGATAATGGATGAAGAGCCCACTCCGACTCAACTCGGAAAACAAATTTACTCTTTGTCAAAGGTTGTGGATCGACCTGCTGCTTTGCACGATGGAGAGCAAGCTATACAATTTATTCGCAGCGAGTTGGCGAGTAATGTATGGCGGCGAGCAATCCTCGATCAGATTCCGCCCTGGTGGATGGTCAGTCGCATAACGTAATTTTAGTTGACACCGGAGCATGTCGAGATGTGATGTATTACTCCTATTTCTAGGGATTGGAGCTGAGTGATGATCGATTAAGGTCGTATGCCGGGACATTGGAAGGATTTACTAACCATAAGGTCCCGGTCAAGGGTACGATTGAGTTAGAAGTGTTCATTGGCGAAGGGAGCAGGACGCGAGCTGAAAAGATCACTTTCATGGTGATCGATTTAAAGTCTCCCTATAACATAATCTTGGGTGTAACGAGTATGGCAAAGTTCCATATGGTGGCATCAATCTCACACCAATGGGCCAAGTTTTACACCGATCAGGGAGTGGGAACGTTGAGGAGCCAGCCTAGAGCAGTGCTTGAGTATGTGCGCGATAGCCAGAGAAAAAAACAGAAGTTGACTTTGGAGGACGGTGAGCAGAAGATAACCGTAAGTACCAAGGAGACATATCACGTAACTGTGGGGCCATCAGTAATTGCAATGGTGCATGAAGACCCTGAGGTGGATGTTAGCTCTATGCCGACATTGAAGTCGGGGGAGCAGGACAAGCATGAGGTTGATGTAAGTATGCCTGCGAGACAAATTGGTGGCAAGCACAATCTCTCCTCGCCGACATTGAAGTCGGGGGAGCAAGTTGCACACACTACAAGCTATTGATAAGCCTGATGTAGAGAGGCCGAGAGAATATTGATAACATTGACGCTCTGAGGGATTGGTAGAGCAATTCGAAGTCATGGAGGTAGATTAGCTTGACGAGGTTGAGGATCGAGTTGAGGAAGATGAGAAGGTGGAGTATGATACAATCCAAATGCGAGATGAGCCAGAGTTCACGGCTTAGGAAGAGCTTGAGGAGGTGGTCATAAATCCTGCCTACCTCGAGCAAAAGATAAAAATAGGCAAGGTTTTATCAGTGGAGGCTCAGGCTAATTTAATCAAGCAGTTACAAGACAGCTTGGATGTTCTCGCTTGGAGGCCAGAAGATATGCAAGGGGTAGGTGAAACTGTGGCTTTGCATCAACTCAATGTAGATCCAACTTTTCGGCCAATTCAGCAGCGGCGAAGCTTCCTCGATGCATTAAAGATGTTCAGAGACTTAACTGGCAGGGTGATAGCTCTTGGTCGCTTCATCTCCAGGTCGGCAGAGAGGTGCCTGCCATTCTTTAAAGTTCTTCGGGGAAATAAGGGGTTTGAATGGACACCTGAATGTCAGAAGGCCTTCGAGCAGTTAGTGAAATACATGGGGAGTCCTTCATTGCTAAGTAGCCCGGTTTTAGGGGAAAAGTTATTTGTATATTTAGCGGCTACCGAGCAGGCCGTAGCAGCTGTATTGATTAGGGAAGAATGTAATGTTCAGAAGCATGTCTATTATGTCTCGAAAGCCCTTACTGATGTAGAGGGAAGATATTTCAATGCAGAAAAGTTAGCTTATTCGCTTGTTGTTGCTGCTCGGAAACTTCGAGCTTATTTTTCTGCACATTCAATTGTTGTGTACACGGACATGCCTCTAAGAAAGATTTTGCACAAGCCAGACACTTCTGGTCGTCTACTCACTTGGTCGATCGAGTTAACCGAATTTGATATTGATTATCAACCTCGGCGAGCAATTAAGGCACAGGCCTTAGCAGACTTTGTGGCTGAGACAAGCTTCAAAGATTTTGACGAGGAGGAAGTATCGTCCAAAACAGCATCGGCGAGTACCCCAAGTCCAAAACCCCGACCAGAGTATTGTTGGGAGTTACATGTTGATGGCTCGGCTAGTAGGTTTGGAAGTGGTGCCGGGCTAGTACTAGTCCCACCCGAGCAGGATGTAGAATTCGAGAAAGCATTACGCTTTAAGTTTCCAGCTTCTAACAATCAGGCTGAATATGAAGCGTTGATAGCAGGGCTTGAGCTTGCACAGGATGTAGGAGTGCGTGAAGTAATTGTGTATTGTGATTCCCAGTTGGTGGTAAACCAAGTCAGAGGCGACTATGTGGTTCATCATCTGATCCTGGTTCGTTACTGCGCGATGGTGAAGGAGATTTTAAAAGATTTCGATTACTGGGAATTGGTGCGAATTGCTCGTGAGGATAATATGCGGGCTGATTATTTGTCCAAGATGGCTGAAGATGAAATTCAGTCCTTGCATCTAGGAGTTATGATTGAGCATTTGGAAGTCCATGTTATAGAAAAGCAGTTGATCATGGACATTGAGCCGGCTTCGAAACGTACTTTATAGGCGATCTTCATGCCGATACCTTTGTTGATCTTGGACAACGTATTTTAATGGACCATTGTTGAGGTGTGTGCGAAATATTTTGGGAGAAATACATGAAGGCAAATGTGGAGGTCATCCTGGTCAAAGGTCATTAGCAGAGAAAGTTTTGGCAGCTGGGTTTTATTGGATAACCTTGAGGCGAGATGCTGAAATGTATGTTCATCGATGTGACAAGTGTCAACGTTTAGCAGACATACCACGATTGCCTTCTACCGAGCAGACTCCCGTGGTTGCTTCGTGGCCATTCAATATGTGGGGGATAGATCTAATTGGCCCATTTCCTGTGGCTCGGTCAAAGTTCAAGTATGCCGTGGTGGCTGTAGATTACTTCACTAAGTGGGTGGAAGCTAAGCCTTTGGCGACCATTAGTGAAGTTAATGTCATCGATTTTGTTCATGAGCATATATGGTGTCGGTTTGGGGTTCCGCGAGCAATTGTGTCCGATCATGGGACTCAATTTTCTGAAAAGTTTACTAAAGCATGCGAACAGATGCGCGTGAAGCATTGGCAATCATTTGTAGCATATCCTCAAGGCAATGGGCAGGCTGAGGCCGCAAATAAACAAGTCTTGCATGTCCTTAAACAAAATTTAGAGGATAAGGCAGGAAGATGGGTAGATGAATTGCCTTCGGCTCTGTGGGCGTTTAGAACTACAGCCAGGGGTCCAACTGGGCAGCTCGCGCTGTCGACCTGGATCTGTTGGAGGAAAAACGGTTGGAGGCTAAGATGAGAATGGCCAATTACAAGCAATGAGCAAAGGCCCACCACGATAAAAGAGTTTCGTGGTCGTTCATTTGCTGTGGGCGATTGGGTCCTCCGTAAAATTGAGGCAACAGATCATCGAGCTGAGTGGGGGAAGCTATCACCAAATTGGGAAGGGCCTTTTCAGATTGTTAGAATTGTTAAAGAAGGCACTTATATGTTACGAACAGAGGATGGAGACGAGCTGAAACATCCATGGCATGCAGATCACTTGAAGAAGTATTATTGGTGATTGGCATTGACAATATGTAATTATTTTTTCTTCATTCTATGGCAAGTAATAATGGCAAAACTCAATAATGCTTTCAATTTTATTTTGAAAGTTGGTGTTTGAGTCAATTGTTTTTGTTTTTCTCGATTATTCTCTTTGGCGAGCACGAGATTATTCATGCTCGGCCAAAGGGTTGGTGTTCGAGTTAAGTGTTTTCCTCGATTATGCTCTTTTTTCGGGCATAAAGGGGTTTTATGCTCATTAAAAGAGTTGGTGTTTCGAGATGGTTGTTTTCCCTATGTTCTCGATTATTCTCTTTTACGAGCATAGATAGGTTTATGCTCGTAAAAAGAGTTGGTGTTCGAGTGGGATTCCTTGATTATTGTGGTTTCTTTCTCACGAGCAAAGATTTCCCTTGCTCGGAAAGAAGTTGGACATTCGAAACAATACTTTTTAATTAAACAGAAAGCAGGCATGGTGGAATAAAAAGCATTCATCTAGTAAAGAGAGGAAACGAGTAGCAAAATATTACAGACATAAAGTAAATTGTTTTGGAATCTTAGGCACACAGGCCATGGAAATATTTAAGAGTCAGCAAGGGGGGGACTGATTGGTTGGAGCTTGAGCAAGATCGGCAATGGTCTGATTGGTTGGAGCTCCGTTCTCGGCTTCGAGGTTGATTACTTCATTAATTGTACCGGCGGCCTGGGGGGACAAATTTTGATTTTATGGGTTTCTGCCCGACCATATTTGGGACATCAGCTCCCTGACAATGGTCTCTGCGGTTAGGGGAGGGGTCCAAGCATCCAACCCTTTTTGGGAGTCTAACTCGGCCAAGGAGTTGAGCTCATCCACAGAATACGGGACTAGAGCATGTCCCGGGAGAGCCGAGGAGCAGAAATGAGTATTGGTTCCCTAGGTTGCGAGCTGCTCTGGCCTAAATTCAAGTCCACTGCAAACTAGCTGCCCCAAGATATGGTTTACCCCCTGCAAGAAAAAAAGATATACTTCTTCTTCAACAGCAGCCGCAAAGTCCTCAGAGTTCTTATACTCAGTGATGATGTTCTCTTTCTGGACACGGGCTTGAACTAGCTCAACCTTTAGCTTGTTTCCTCTGGTAGCAACATCCCTCTTGACCTTCTCCAACTCATTGGTCGCTTCTCGAAGATCCTTTTTCACCTGCGTGATGTTGTTGAGGGCAGATTCTTCGGACATTTTTGAGAAGGTAAGGTGGGCATCGAGGATCCTCTTCTCTTCCTCCAACTTGGATACCTCAGTGACTTTGGTTGTCAGGCTCTCCTCACTTTCGTTTAGCTCGGCCCTCAGCGTGTTAACTTGCTCTTCCAAGGCATTCTTTTCAGTGGACAGCGAGCTGGAGGTCTTCACGTTGTCGATTAATCGGTCAAAGAGGAGTTCTGTCTTGCTGGCCATCTAGAAATCGAAATAAGGAAAATCAGAAATAAAAGAAAATAATTCAGTATATTTCGGGAAGTGCAAAATTTACCTCGGTCATGCACATCCTGATTTCTCCTATCAGGACGGCACTTGGGAGTTCGGTGCTTCTTCGGCGGATTCCAGTGTGCCGAAGTCTCTTCACCATACCAAGCCCGATGCTAGCTGCATGTCCACCTCTCTTGTTGGTGTTAAAGTTTTCCAGGTCGGGAACAACTCCTATCTCTGCAATAAGTCTGGTTGCGAGCTCGCGAGTCTCCTGCATCTCGAAGTTCTCCCTTTGCTAGATGGGAGCTTGAGAACTAGAGGCTTCAGCGGGCTCACTCTGGTCGATTCGCGAGCGTGTTCTCCTTTCTGGAGGAGAGATTGGAGGAGGCCTCTTTTGTTGTTGTTGTTGTTGCTGAGGTTGGGGAGCGACTGGCGCTGGTATCACAGGAGCTGGGATGATGGGGGCTATTGGTGCATGGGAAGTAGTTGCTGTTTGACTTGGTACGGAAGCTCGGTTAGTTCCTCGCCCCGTATTGGTAACCGAAATTGTAGGAAGGCGAGCTGGCTGTTGCCCAGAAATCTGGGTATTCCTTCCCACAACTCCTCTCCTCATGGCTTGCAGAAACCGCTGGGAGTCTTCCATCTGCCTCATATCTGCAAAGCAAGTTACGAGTAGAGATTAAAAGATGTAGTATGGATCAGCAGTATTAAAGCAAGGAAAAAGAAATCTTGCAAACCCGAAATGGAAAAGGCAGGAGTGCAGTTTCTTCCGAGTTGAAGGCAGGCATTCCCTTGGGAAATTTCCCCCGTGACAATTCCCCCAGAATGGGTGGGGTGTTTCAGGTTCGAGGATGGTTTGAGGCTCGCAGGCTTGGACAGGCTAGCTTATGATTCCATCTTGTCGTAATACGACGAGGTCGGAAGTCAAGGTTACCCAGTCTTGCCCTTGTTTCCCATCCTTTACCCCGAGAAGTTTCCTGAATGTCTTGGCGAGCATCGGTTCACTAGTTCGAAATGCTTGTTTATCATACTTGGAAATGGATAAGTTTTCAAGGTGGGGAGCAAAGGGCCAGCCTACGCGAGACTCTACGAGCAAAGCTTTGGAATCCCAGGCATTAACCTTGTTCGTATTGTCGGATAGAAGCTTAAAGTAATTGGGATTGGAGCGACCAGAGATGCGCCCAGTTTTCTTATCTATTGAGAAAAGGAAGAATTTCCTGAAGAGCTCCATGCTCGGTTCAAAACTAAGAAGTCTACAGGCTACGATATATGTAATTATGAACCTAACGGTGGTTAGAGTCAAGTTGCAGGGAAGTGCATTGTTTATCAGGAGGAATTCGACAAAGAAAGGATCCAAGGGTAATCGGAGGCCGACTAAAAAGAAATCAAAATAAAAGACCATTCTATCGTCTATGTCTAAATCAAAGGCCCTAACTCGGTAATCCTTGGGGTTCATGCCTAAGGAGTAAAACCAGTTGGATACGTCATCCTCGCTGTTCAGATCGTCCCAAGTAATAAAAGGGGTGCTAGTCGAGGCAACTTGTTTTCCTCGAACCAAATCCTGGTTTTCTGGTCAGCTTGGGCTAGGATGATTCTCCGTTGCTTGCTCGGTATTGTTCCGAGGTGCTCGGGGACGCCTTTGGCGAATAAGCGGAATCTCTTCTCGCTCAGTTTCTTCCGAGCTCGAAGATTCAGTGTGTATGTTTTCTTCGTGTTCTTGGGGGGCTCCATGGTCGTATGCTCGTCCCTCGATCTCGGAAGACGTTCTGTCATCCGAAGACATCCTACAGGAATCGAGGAATATAGGTTAAACCCTTCTCGGGATGAAAAGTAGAAATAATTAAAAACCCATGGCAAGCTAGGGTTTATCCTTAAACCAGTGAACGGGGCACTGGTTAGGACGCTCCTCGATTCTGATTGGAAGTGGACTTGGTTTATGTGGGGTTTATGGGCATGGAAGTCTCAAAAAGAAGAAACCAGAAAAGTTCAAGTGAATGAATGTGGGCACTCCAATTCTAAATGGGTAGATTTGAGAGGGTGTTCCAAACCCAGAAGAAGTATGGCGAATCTTAAAAGGTCTTACTTGTTAATTGATGAAGTGAGCCGGTGGCACTGGTACAGATTGTAAGAGAGGGCCTTGGAAATCTTCCGGGACGATTCTGCAGACGAAGACGGGAGGTTCTTGAATCTTTGATTTCTCAAGAAAACGGTTTTAGAGAATATAGAGGGTGATAAAAGTCGAAAATGAAGAAGGGGTTCGGTTTTTATACCGTTGAGTAACCGTCGATTGGGAAATACTCATCATTGCAGCTCAGGGATCGAGGCCACATTTAATGTTGCATGGGGCAGTGCGCCTGTGAAAGTGCACTTGTGGCGGGTGATGGCTCGCATCTCTAGAAAACTTTTTAGCTGCCTTCCAACCTCAATTTCCAACTGAAAGTGACTCGTTGTACTTACTGAGGCCCAGGTTTTGGAAATGATTCGATTGGGAAATTTGTCCTCCTCCTCGTTTCGAGCATGAATGCTCGATGAACAAGGAGTAGGGAGCTACTGAGCTGCCCGCCCAATAGGCCCAGGTTGTGAGTCACGTTTTTGGCACATGACTCCCGTTACAGCTTGTGAGCATTCAAATGCCAAAGTTACGAGGAAGGGACGGAACAGTTCTTACGTATCTCGGGCAAAACCTTGGTCTTTGGCGAGCAAGAGATATGAATGAAGTTGCAAGCATGAGTTGCTACGCTCGCTAATTCGCAAGTTGTTACCAGTTGAGGACGGTTATGTCCTGGAAAATCTCCATTTAGACCGTTATGATTAATGGAGGAGTTAATAGGACAGTTAATGTGCCCGTCATTTATGCCACGCTCATTAGTGGACAGTTATGAGCAGTTACGCTCTCCGGCAACTATAAATGCCTTGGAAAATGAAGGGGAGAGGTATGCAAATTCTACACTCTAGCTGAAACTCTCCTAAAATACATTCTCATTAGCTTTCTTGTGCTAATTCTTACTCCGGAGGGCTTTTGCAAGGAGTGCCCCTGCCTAGTTCACGGTTGATTGATCTTATTGTAGATTTGGGCTTTGGAGAGTATTAGATACGTTGAAAGCCATGTATCTTGATTGGACCGATTCAGTGCATTAAGAAGATTTTGGACGTATCAATATATATATATATATATATATATATATATTCTATTGATAATAATAATGGAAATCTTATAACCAATATGAGATACCTATTATATTAATAATTACTAAGAATAGTAAAACTCTTTTATTTTAACATTTTTGAAAGATACATCTATTATATTAATAATATTAGTAGAAGTCTTTTATCTTAAAATTTTAAAACTAACATCATTTTCTAACGAATGTGGGATACATCTATTCTATTAATAATAATTGTAGAAGTCTTTTATCTTAAAACTTTTGAAACCAACATTAGTTTCTATCTAATGTGGGATACATCTTTTCTATTGTTAATAAAATAATTTTATCTAAAAACTTTTAAACTAAAATAATTCTTTGTAACCAATGACGAATAAAACATTTTTATTGGTAAGATTTTGCTTAATGACTTTTAAAACTAACAACAACTTCTCAAAATTGTGAACATATATTTTCTTTTGTTACTTTAGTAAAAGTTATTTATTTAAATATTTTTTAAACCAAGAATCACTTTTATTAGTAATTATAGTATAGATGTATCTTATATTGATTATAAATTAATGGTTATTTTACAAATCATTAAAGTACTCACCTAATACATGTTGAAAAGTTAGTGTTTTTAGTAAAAGAAATTGTGTAACTTGAGACACAAATTTCTTTATTTGTCATTTGTTTGTTGGCAAATGGAATTATGCAAATGTGTTCTCTTCGGTGAGAGCATCAAAAAGATATATTTATTTGTCCAAATCGAGTTTTGGATGAATAAGATATCAATACTTAAAGTATTTAGAGTAAAGTACTCACCCAATGTTAATATAATAATATTATCCCACATTTGTTAAGAAATAATGTTAATAGTAAAAGTCTTTCTATATAAGATTTCCACTATTATTAACAATAAAAGAGATTAATAGTAAATAATTAATATCACAATATCATTTTAGCTACCACTGACCTCTAGCTCAACTAGTACTGTTCACTTCTTCTAACAGAGAGATTGGGTGTTCAAGTCCCAGTAGAGACACCTTGTACTTTACATCTTTCAATAGAAAGGTCGAGTGTTAAAGTATCTTCAGATGCAATGTTGTTGTTCAAACCTTGCCCAAAGGCCCCATTTAGCCGCTCTCTTATCTTAACGGAAAGGTCGAGTGTTCAATCCCTACCAGAGGCACCCTGGTACATCACTACTCTCAACCGAGGTCGAGTGTTCAAAGCATCACCAGAGGCACCATTTGTTCTAGCCATAATAAATGCATCATATATCTATAATTGTAGTCTTTCAAGGAATTAAAAAAAAAAGGGTTAGGGTAAGGTCTATGTCCTCTCCAACCTTTAAAAAAAACAATATCATATTAGCGATTATTTTTAGTTAATGGTTATGGTTAGAAAATGAAAAGTCTCAAATCTAGTGATGTGGAAGCTTGAAGATCCAATAATATCAAAAGTTGGGTAATGTGCCACGATTAGAGTTATCCTCCCAAACTTTAATATATTATAGTATAGATGTGTGATACATCTCTTCTATTGATAATAACATAAAAAAATCCTATTATCTAAAGACTTTTATAATCAATATTCATTTCTAAATAATGTGAGATACATCTCTTTGTAACCAATGTGAGATACATTATCTAAAAATATTTTAAATCAATATCACTTTTCTAACCAATGTGAAATATATTTTTTTTCTATTGGTAATAAGTCTATTCTAAAAAGACTTTTGATACTCATATCACTCTCTAACCAATGTGGTATACATCTCATCATTTGATAATAATAGTAAAAGTATAAGGTTTTTTTTTTTTTTTTTATCTAAGGCTTAAAATCAACATCACTATTTAACCAATATATCATGTATTTTTTTTATTGGTAATGATAGTAATTTAAAACCAACATCAATTTATAACAATTGTGAGATATATATATATATATATATATATATATATATATATATATATATATATATATGTTATTGCTAATAATAGTAAAAGTCTTTTATCTAATCTAAAATAATTTAAAATTAACATCATTTTCTAACTAATGTGAGAAATACATATTCTATTAGTAATAATGGTATAAGTATTTTATTATAAGACTTTGAAAACTAACATCATTTTTAACTAATTTATGATACATCTCTTCTATTTTTAGTTAATAATAGTATTTTTAAAACCAACATCAATTTTTAATCAATGCGGGATACATCCTCTTTTATTGATAGTAATATTAAAATATTTTGTAACCAATGTTAGATACATCTCTTGTAAGAGTGAAAGACTTTAATTTAAAAACTTTAAAATCAAACTTTTCCTTTTAAATAATTTGATATACATCTCTTTTATTATGAATAAGAGAAGAAGTTTTTTATATAAGACTTTCTAAACTAATAGTTTTTTGTAAACAATATAAGATACATCTCTTCTGTGTTGATAAGTACAAGTCTTTTATCAAAAGAATTTTTAAAACCAACATCTCTACTACTATTATCATTAGAAGAGATGTTTCTTATATTGATTATAAATTGATGTTAGTTTTAAAAGTTATTAGAAGTCTTTTATCTTAAAATTTTTGAAACCAACATCATTTTCTAATGAATGTGAGATACATCTATTCTTTTAATAACAATAGTAGAAATCTTTTATCTTAAAACTATTGAAACCAATATTTTTTTTCTATCTAATATGAGATACATCTCTTCTATTGTTAGTAAATGCAATTTTATCTAAAAACTTTTGAACTAAAATAATTATTTATAACCAATGACAAACAAATCATTTTTATTGGTATGATTTTGACTAAACACATTTAAATCCGACATCAACTATTCTAATAATTGTGAGCATATATCTTCTTTTGTTCATTTATCTTAATATTTTAAAACTCAATATCAATTTCCAACCAATGTTTGTTACATCACTTTTATGGGTAATTATAGTAGAGATGCATCTTACATTAATTATAAATTAATGTTGATTTTTTAAAAAATTAAACTGCTAACATAATACTTGTTAAAAAATTAGTGTTTTTAATGAAATAAATTGTGCAACTTGAGGCACAAATTTTTTACGTGTTATTTGTTCGTTGGTAAATGTAATTATGCAAATGTGCTCTACGTGGTGAGAGAATCAAAATAATATATTTATTTATCCAAATCGAGTTTTGGATGAATAAAATATCGATGTTGAAAGTCAAGGTTCTAAAAATCGTTAGGCGGTCGCAATGCGGCACACTCAATATTACTCCACCTACCCACTGCCCCTACAACCCACATCCTAACATATCTTCCTTAATCTCTTCTCATTCTAAATTCTGAGTCTCGAGACAGTCCCCTTTTTTTTCATCTTTTTTTCTTCTTCTTTCTTCTATTAATCTGGCAAACCGGCAACCCTTTTTTCTTCCTTTCCTTTTCTTCTTCTCTCTCTCTCTTTCTCTCCGGCAGACCGACTCTCCTCATTTTTTTCATCCTCCAATCTCTTTCCTCCTAAATCTAACCATTTAATCTATCCCCTCTCTCATCCCACCGAATATTCACAAAATCAAACCCCTTTTCTTTCTACCTCGCTCTCTGCCTCACCATTGCCACTCCTCCTTCCTTCTCAAGTTCGCCCCCCCTTCTTTTTCCGGTCACCGCATGCCACAAAATCAAAGTTACAAAAATAAATAAAGGTCAACCAGGTTTGACGTAGGCGCCGACTTGGTCGATTAGGCGACGAGTAAGAAAGTCGCAGCGGTAGAGTGGGGCCTAGCACCTAGGTTGAGCTAGGCGGGGAGTTTTAAAACACTGCTGAAAGTATGGTGTTAGAAGGGGGTCATTAGAGTAAAATACTTAACCAATGTCAATATAATAATATTTCTTTATAATATTTCCACTATTATTAACAATAGAAGAGATTAATAGTAAATGATTAGTATCAGAATATCACATTAACTATTATTAATTATTATTTTTAGCTAATGGTTAGAAAATAAAAAGTTTCAAGTGAAGTGATGTGGTGGCTTAAGGATTTAATAATATCAAAAATTAGATGAAGAGAAATAACCATAATATTCATCATCAACTTTAAATAAATAAATAAAGATATATATATATATATATATATATATATATATATATATATATATATATATATATATTAATTCTTATTCATTAGATCATTTAATATTTTAGACCCTACCGATACGTAATCTTACTCCAAGATCATTATGTTCTTCTGGTCCTCAATGAAACCTTTACAGCACATCCTTCCACTCACAACCACAACCACATCCAATTTGTCTCTATCACCAGGTCCCCCCTCCTTGTCTCCACCCCCTACACTATATCCAATTTTTCTCCATCCCCCGTCCACCCATGTTCCCACCACCACACTCACTTTATCTTAATGGTAACTAAAATCCAGCTAAGCAAAGACAAAATATGAAGACCCATAGGAGGAGGAGACTAATGATATTGTAAATACTGATGAGGTATATGAGTAGCTCACATGTTCACTCACACTATCAACTTTAAACTTTTTGCATTTCTAATTTATGCTTGACGATTTAATTTAGAAAAGCCTTTAATATAACAATATTATGGATCTTAATTCCTAAGATAAAACTTACTTTTTACAGTCTAATTCACAAACACACAGTAGATCAAATAAATAAGATTCATTTTACGAAAAAATATCTATAAAACTATCTTACCCACGTTTTTACCTTTAACATAAAAACCCACTAAACATGCATGCTGTTCCCTCATATGCTAAAAACGAGTCTTCTTTTTACATGGTATGAAAATTAATTAGATTTAATCATAAATATTAGGATGTATATTTTTTATTAAGACCTACGTAAAAGTGGGGCTAGTTCATTAAACTAAGAGGAAATAAATAGTGAAATGGTCAATTATGCCCAATTTGTTTTTTAGAAAGTAGTATTTTTTTAGATGATTTAAAAAGGAAAGATGAATTCTTTTTTTTGAAAAATAGGGAGTACATCATATTAGCTATTTAAAAGTTTAGGCTAATAAAATGATTGGACGTCGCTATTAACACTTTTCAACTGGATCACTCACAAAATAGAATTTGCAAATCATAAGATATTACCAAAATAAAGTATCAAAGATTTATTGGTAAAGAACTAAAGATAGATGATAAAAATAGGTCAACTTTGGACAATGATTTATTAGGAACCTTTGTTGCGTGAGTTGAGATGTAAAACTCAATCCCAACTTCTACTGCTCCCTTTATTTCTAAAAACAAAAAAATAAAATAAAATTAGAAAAAACATAGGTAGGACGATTTTATGAATATTTAATGTAAGACAAATCTTCATTACTCGATCAATCGTGTGTTAGTGAGATGACCCATGAGAGAGTGACGTTCTGTCTTACGAATAAATATACGTAAGGCGTCTTACAAGAGAGACTTGCTAAATAAAATGACAAAAACTGTGTTGAACGGTTTTAAGGATCCTAAATCCGTAAAACGAAGTCACAAAAATGATAAAAAGAGGGTCTGCGAAGCTAGCAGGTTGCACAAGGAGGGTATGCTATGTGTTTATCTCGCCGAAGGTGATAACACATTAATAACAAGTTTCTCACATTGCTCCGGTGGCCCTGTTCTTTTTAACATTTGCTGCCGAAATTTTCTTCCTTCCAAACCTTGCAATTTTATCCTGTCAGTTCCGTTAGCCCTCAGTTAGCTTCATTGGCATTGGGATGCTTGATAGACCCTAAAGGACTTTGAAGAAATGATAATTGATACATTTAAAGTTAAACGTGACATATTCAAAAGGCAAAAGTGACACGTTTTAAAGTTAAAAGTGACACTATCAAGGGAAAAAATATTATAAGTTTCATTACAATGCAAAGTAACATTCTTAATATTAAAAAGTGACATTCTTAATACTAAAAAGTGACAACTTTAATACTAATAAGTGACAAAGGTAAATTGACACTTTTAGGCCAAAAGTGATACTCCCTCCGTCCCTAAATAATCGTCTGGGTTGACCCGGCACACAGTTTAAGAAAAAGTAATTGACTTGATTATTTATATTGGTTTAATGTGTAGTTTCCTTTAATGTCCATGTATATGTGGCCCATAATTAAAGTAGAGTGAAAAAGTAAGGGTAAAGTGATAAAAGTGATGTTCTAAAAAGGTAAGTTTCAAAGTGGACAATTATTTTGGGACGGACGAAAAAGGAAAGGAGGACGATAATTTATGGACGGAGAGAGTACATTTAATATTAAAACATGACACTTTAAATGTTATAAAGTGACACTTTCACCGTTTCATGTCAAAAAGTGACAACTTTCATTTATAATGTAAAGCAACCATGAGGATTTTAAAAAGCCTTCTTCTCCCTCACGTCGGATGTCATTTGGTTGGTTGAGAATTATCGTTTCCATGGCTATGCATTAGGAAGATAACAATGAGAATTATGGGGAAGAAGGCATTCTAGCCTTCTGTGCAATAATCTAGGTACTGAATTGTGATTGTGAGGTAGTTTGATGACTATTAATTATAACATGGAGATACCCTTCACTTCGAATTTTTATAAAAGAAACCCTTAAACGTTCATATCATCGCTCCATTAACGAATTTAGATGGAAACTTAATGAAATTGGTAACATTTTTTCCAAATTATACTTCTAACATTCCACCCCCCCTCCCCTAAAATCGAGTACATTGACAATATTGGTAAATATGAAAGTGCGAGTTATTTTGGGTTTTCGCTAATAGTACGTTGGTTAAAATACTAGTTAACCCCAATTAATAAGAGGTATTATAAACAATTTGATTAAAATATCGTTCCAAACATTTTGAAAAATGAAATAAAATCAATTATTTTAATTTGGAATAGAAAAATATATAAAAAATTGGTAAAAACTTAGGTTAGAAAGGGCTTACAAATTTTTTTTGTAAGACATTATTTTTATCTGAGCGGTGACAGAAGGTAAGCTCCGTCTTACAAATTAAGATCTATAAAATATCTTACCAAAAACCTACTTTAAAAACATAAGGATAAAATAATAAATGTAAAGATTTTAACCGGAAAGAATTAGTGCACACTTTTTCCGAAAACTACATAAAAAAGTAGAACAAAATGCAGTGAACGGGCAGTTGCTTTATTGAACATCAGCTGCCATCGAACAGAGCATCCAACAACTTGAACATAAAGTTTCGTACGCATCTTGATATGAATATATACATCAAAATTAAGTATATTATAAAATCATTTTATAGATTTTCGTTCGTAAGATGGAGTTTTATTTTTTTACAGTTTAATTCATCAATATATGATAAATTATGTAAAAAGATCTTTAATACAAAAAATATCCATAAAATCATTTTATATAAGTTTTTCTCATACATCAATCCTCATACAATATTAATTTTATATAACGGAGTATTGTTTCTCAAAGTGCTCGTTAGTGGCGGATGCAGCAAAAATTCTTAACTGAGACTAAAAGTTAGGCTTAAGAGGAGTGGTGGAGCTTGGAGTGGAGCAGAAGGCTATGGAGGGCGCCAGGCCATCGAGATTCTGGAGAGGCGGGAGCACACTGGACTGTTGGAGAGGTGCCACGGTGGGAGTCTGGCAGAGGCTGAAGGATTGAAGGAAGGAGGTTGGAGAGTTGGAGGGAGGCTGGGTGGAGACGGACCACGGGACCAGACGTTGAAGAAGACAGGAACAGGACTCAGTCACTCACTCACTCAGGAACGACGGGAAGAAAGGAGGCAAGGAGCAGGTGCCGAAAGTGAGTGAGGGAGGGATTTTTAATTTTTTTGATTTGGGAATTAGAAAAAGAGATTTAACCATTTAGCCATTTTAAATTTAAGTGAGGACAAAATGTATAAATCTTATCTAGATGAGAACAAACTATTTAAAATAATAAATTATTAAAAAATAAATAAAAAAATCTCTCTGCGTAAAAAATCCCTGTGGGACAACTGCCCCCATAATGTAATAGTCCACTGGTGCTCGTCAATCTTGTTAAAACTTAAAAGTAGGTTATTGGCCCCACGTTAACTAGTGGTCAGTGGTCTCACTATCTCACAAATAGCTTTGAAAAATAAACGTTATCATGATGTTTATAGAATAATTAATTTTTTTTAATCAATACTATTCCTACAATATTGTCATATTTTATATTTTCGTTCATCCCAAAAAAAAAATTTATTTGTAAATTCTTCTTTTTGTAAATATTTATATTATTTTATCTTTTTTTTAACATTAATAAAAATCCCACATACACATGAGTATAAATGAAAAACACAAAATATATCAATATTAATAATCAAGTTAAATTTTTTATTTAATTCTCCAAACTGAGCAATAATTTTTGAATGGATGAAGTATCAGAGAAGGGAGAGGTATAAAATTACTTCATACTCCCTCCATTTTCAAAATATTTTCTACTTTGACCTGGTACATTTTAAGAAAAAATAATTGATTGTATTATAAATATTGGTAAAATGTGTGGTTTCCTTTAATGCACTTGAGTATGTGGCCATAATTAAAGTAGGTAAAAAAATAAGGGTAAAATGATAAAATAGTTTTTTCTAAAAGAAAAAGTTTTGAAAAAGAACAATTATTTAAAACGAACGAAAAAATAAAGATGGACGATAATTTAAAAACAGAGGGATACAATGCAATAACTTAGTAAAGACGTGTTACATATATTTTCTGAAGCATAGATCTCTGTATTCCGATTCATTATGTATTGGTGACTGCACTAAGAGAGTGCAGTTGTGTATATCATTGTGAACCTTCTCTTAATATAAAGTCCCTCAAACATTATTTAACGGAGAAGTAGTTCAAAACGTTTGACTTGATATAAGTAGGCTATTACAATTTACATGGCAAGGCGGCCAAACAAGAGTGATAACAAAGTATCTGATATATCAAACGAAAGCATGCAACAGCAAGATTCTATGGCGATCGAGATGCTAGATGAGGAGGCCTACTATGATTCCATCGCCCAGGAGTGGTTGGAAGCCCTTTCCGGCAACGAATCGATCAACAACCGTACTAGAAAACGTCGAATTGAGAAAGTTCCGCCGCTACTCTTGAGGACTAGTAAGAGAGATTATTACGAGCCCGTGGTAGTAGCAATCGGCCCTTACCACCGTGAGTCGCAGAAACTTCAAGAAGCGGAGAAGTGCAAGCATATGACCCTTCAACTCTATGTTTCGAGCACGGGAAACAAAGTAGATTATTTTTTCGACAAGGTTTTTGAGGTGATTGGCGACGCTAGAAAATGCTATCTTGAAGGTTCAACCGATGAATACGATGACAAGAAATTTGCAGAAATGATGTTGCTTGATGGTTGTTTTATCTTGTACTTCATCGAGTGCCTAACGCATCGAAGGAAGAGAGCGATGTTGTTTAACGAGTATTTGGGAGCTTTGGGATTTGCTAGTGTAATTCGGGACATCTTATTGCTTGAGAATCAACTTCCTTTTATGGTTCTCAAGGTCTTAATGAGCTTGAAATTCAAAGATGGAGGTGAAGACATGCTCAAGACATTCTTTAATTACATGAATTTCGGAGAGCTGTATCTGAGGGAGGAAACAGTAATTCCTGGTGAAGATGACATGCCTCTTCATCTTCTTGAAATTTACCGGGCATCTTTTCTTTCGATCTCTCTGACAGATTCTGGTTCTGGTTCATTTGGTAGACCACTTGGTAATGTCAAATGGGATGAACTGAAGAGGAACTACGATAGACACGATGAGCTAAACTACATGAAGAAGAATCGATCATTTGCTTCGGTCACAGAGCTCAAGGCAAAAGGAATCCGGTTTAACCCAAGACACAACGATTCTTCTACAGATATCAGATTTAACTCTAATTTTTGGTACGGTGAGCTCGAACTTCCTAGGAGGGTAATTTCTCCAAATACCAAGGCCATTCTCTTGAATATGATTGCCTACGAAATGAGCCCTCGAAACCCTAATGACTTTAGAGTAGCAACGTACATCAAATTCATGAAGTCACTCATAGTTCACCGTGATGATGTGAAGGAGTTGCGTTCAAGGCGAATACTAATCCACAGCCTATCGAGCGACGAAGAAGTGGCCAAGATGTTTGAGGAGATAGACACGCCCGGTGTCAACGTATTCATGTTTGATCGACTCAAGCGGAAGATCGAAAATCATTGCCATAGCTTAACCAAGACATGGCTTGGAGAACTGAATTCACTTTACTTCAGCAGCCCATGGAGAACTTTTGCTTTATTTGGTGCGTTTTCTCTTCTTTTCTTAAGTTTTGTTCAGACTTTCTTCACTGTTGAACCTCTTTCTGACAAGTCCATGGAAAAATTTATCAGCATTCTCCAAAATTGCACAATTAGTAACCAGAAAAACTAGCTTGAAATCTTTCCATGTATTGATTAGGCTATGCCATGTTTTTTAACCTTGTAACTTTTTCACTTTTACTTCCATTAATGATCAACAGAAATAAAAGCTTTCATGTTTTCTTCACTTTGAATGATAATTTAGGCCTACAAATGTTGTCACCGACAAATTAGTTCTTGTATGGATATTTCTTTTAAGTAAATAGAAAAGAAAATAAATATTCTTTGGGTTCCTAAATAATATTGTATTGTTTTTTTGATCGGTACATCGTTTTAAAAAATTGACTGCATATTATAGATATTGACGAAATACTGTGATATGTGGTTTTCCTTTCATACCATTGTGCATATGGCTATAATTAAAATAGGTAGAACAAAAAAATGTAAAATGATAAATTTGTTTTCCTAAAAAGGAAGTTTTGAAAGAAAACAATTACTCCATCTGACAAAAATCGACTATTTCATTTTAAAATATTTTAATTAAAGAGTTCGTTTAAAAAAAGTAATAAGACATAAAATTATCACTTTATTACTATTGAGCTAATAAAAATATCATTTTTTCTTAAAAAGTTTGACTTTCAAACGATAACTTTTTATCTAAAAGGAGGAAAGTATTTTGGACGGACATAAAAGAAAGGGGGACAATTATGCAAAAAGGTCTAACGGAGGGAGTAAGAACTTATATGTTTGGTCTTGGGTACTATACCAATCATACATATAGCACATATGAAAATTATTTTTATCAATCTGATTTTGAGTGCCATAAATAATGCCAGTAGGAATGACAATGGGACAGTTTGGAGGCAATTATACACGATATCATCCTTATTCCCTAATTCAATTTTATGTCACATAACCGCCCCATTTCCCAGCGGGGAATCAATTCGCCCTCTAATCGGGAAATATCCACAGGGATTCAGTCGAGCTAATGTGCCTCTCGCACTTTCTCAGAGTCGGCTATGTTCATTTTTCTAAATAATACAATCTTTCATGGTAAATGAGAAACTAATTCAATTCATGAAGCAAGTATCTACTAAATTGTCACTTTCCAAATTCAATCGAATTTTATCTCAAAACTTACTTGTCGAAATATAAAAAAAAAAGTCATATGTTGGGAAAGAGACAGTCAAACATAGGAGAGAGAAAAGAACCTTTTTGAGATGTCAATAGTTTTTGGTTAATCAGTCGTTATAGGTGATTGTAAATATGTTCGATTGATGCAAGTCATGAAGTGATGAAACGAAGCAAACAATTAAATGAACTAAGTGACAATTTTGCGTAATTGAGAATGATGTTAAGGTTTTAGTGTTATATATCTAACATATATAGACCTAGATATGAATAAGAGTAAAATTATTTTAGTAAAATAAGTAGTTCATGGAACGGGACGGGTATTACTAATACAAAAGTCAAACTGTTTCCAGTTTTTTATTTCGGTTATTCTCCATTACCCTCCCTCCATATCTAGTCAAACCAATTAATAACCATCAACTTTGATTCAGTTTGGTTCGGATATCTACGGTGCGGTTCGAAATTGTCATCCCTAAACGTTAGTCTACTAAGGCAAACTATTACACATGTCTTGTTCTGTTGTATTCTCGGTATACAAACCAAAATCGAACCAAATTGAACTAGCCAACTAGCAGTAATTTTAGGTCCAATGTGGTTTTGGTTTTGGGTGGTTTTCTCCATTTCAGTTCCAATTATTTTGTAACGGTTTGACGGTTTGGGCAACTCTATTATAGCGTTTTATACTCCCTCCGTTTTCAAATTATTGTCCTTTTTTTTGTCTGTTCCAAATTAATTATCTTTTTTAGAGCTTTCTTTTTTAGAAAATATATTTACCATTTTATCTTTACTTTTTCTACATAGTTTAATCATGACCAATATACAAGAGCATTAAAAGAACTCACCCATTATACTAATATTTATAATACAATCAATTATTTTTTCTTAAATGATGTACAATGTTAAAAAGGATAATAATTTTGAAACGGAGAGAGTATAATTTTCACCCAGAAATAGACAAATTAACTTGAAGTTATCACTTTACTACACTAATATTTTGGAATGTTTCACATTTTACACTCCATTTCTTACATTAAAGATATTGTACTTTGTGATGTAAATTGCATATGATGGAGAGTAAAGAGTAGATTTAGGAGCGTAATTAACTAGGCCCACCTTTTTCTTAGTCCAAGTCCCCAATATGTTTTTTCAGGGTGATAATCGGTACCATACGTTGAAATTATAACCGTAAAATTATATCATTTTTTTTAACCTCTACAATACACTTTGTGAGGGGAAAATGACGAAAATACCCTTAATAAAGGAAATGTGCGTACATAAAGCCACTGTCTTAATTTGTGTGTGGCTCAAAAAATTAGAGGTGTAGGTAAAAAAAAATTGGGCGTCGTAAAAAATTTTGGGTGTCGATAAAAGTTTTTGGGGTGTCGGTCAAAAATTTAAGGCATCGTTATCCAAAAGCAACTGCCCAAAATTTGGGCCTCGCAAAGAAAAAAATTGGGCATCGCTAAAATTTTTGGCGTCGAAAGAAAAAAATTGTGTATCGTACTGCAACTTTCTTCAGGCAAATTGTGATGAAAAAAAACCCAATACAACTAATAAAAAAATAGTGACAACTAATGACTAAAGAAGGCAGTAACCAAGTGTCGAATCAACACCAGGACCATGGTACCCAACGTCAAAGTCTGACTTACTTTAGCAGCATCTAGAAAACAAATGAGAAATTTGAGAAGAAGACCGAAACATTTTACACATTCACAACATAGTGGTCTATTTGGACCTTTTTAGCCAGTACACACACAATGACCTGACCGAAAGTTCAATTATCATGTGAGCCCTGTCGCAACGGTGCTTCATGTAAGAGCAAAGCCCATCAACAATTTCAAGTTTTTTCTCCAAACAGACCAATCCTCTTCTAAGAGTAATGATTCGATTTCCGAAAAGTTAATTTATTTTTTAGCTACTTTTCATTAGAGAGTAAGAACGATGACATTTAATAAATAAAAAACTAAAATGCATTTTTATGATTTAGAAAAAAACACTTCAATAATTAAAATTTTAAAAAATGATACGGACCCGCATTTAATCATAAGTATCAAACTTTACTGAGTAGCACTCCAGACTCGAATTTCCAAGTTTGTTGAATAATGTTCGTTGGATGGTCACAACTCACAAATAGTCTAGTTGATTATAATTGCATAGTCGAGTGTAATGATTCGGCAATTCAGTGGAGACCATTATTGGGTCCATTCACGTGCGCATCAAAATGACCAAATACGACAATCGAAAAAGTGTATGATTGCAACCAACAGTCACAATCACCGGGGTCAAGATATCTAATTAAATATTTGGGTAAAATTCTGACACCATCCTCTTTTAAAGTTTCTAACATGAAAAAACACCATTTTTTTTCTCAATCACAAATAATTATTCTTGGAAATATTATTTCAAAAATATATTCTTTTCTTGAATAATTTCGACAACATACTTTAAATTTATAAATCATGACTATGCACAATAAAATAGGGATCGATCTTCCTCGTCAGGTTCCAGAGGTTGAGGGGACAGCGTCCCCGTCATGGGGGTTTGGGGGGAACAACCCCGAAAGGTAAACAAATTTTCTGGTTCATGAAATACGAACTATAATCGATTTGTATTGTGTTGAAAGATTTTTCAGTGGAGACGAAGGCGGGGAAAAGAGGAGGAAGCAAAAAGGCTTATGACGGAGGAGATGAAAAAAGAAAGTGGATGACGTAAAATGGTTATTTGTGCTTTTGCATTTATCGGGGTGCAAAAATGAATTAGATAATATTTTTACACCGCAATTTAAAGTTTAATTTTCTAGTTTATTTTTGAATCGCGGTTCATAAATTTTATTGCATTATTTTTTACGCTGAGATTTAAAGTTTCATTTCTTAATCTATTTTTGAACAGTGGTTCATAAATTTCACATCATTAATTTTTGCACCGCGGTTCCAAATTTAATTTCCTAGTCTATTTTTGAACCACATTTTTAAATTTAATTGCATTAATTTTTATACCGTGGTTCAAAGTTTAATTTCTTAATTTATTTTTGAATTGTGGTTCATGAATTTTTGTACTACGCCTCAAAGTTTAATTTCCTAGTCTATTTTTGAACAACAGTTCATAAATTTCACATCATTAAGGATATCGCAGTCCTTTCACCCTAAAAAGTATCATTTTCCGGTTGAAAAAAAAAATTAGATTAGAGAGGTTATAAACTTTAAAAAATAGTCATACCCACAATTTTATCTAAATATTTCGAGTTCCTCGCCTTTTATTATCCTTTTATTTTATTCCCCATGTGCACCATTTTTTTCACAATTGACGGATGAATTGAATCGACCGAACTAATGAAAATTTGATCGAACTAATTTATTGATTTGGTTTGCATTGTAAATTTTAGTATGATCAGCCAATTGGTTCGGCCCAATTTTTAAACATTTAAATTATTTGTAAAACGGTCTAATATTTATAATATACTCCTTCCGTCCCAAAATTATAAACTTTTTTTTTTTTTCGTCCGTCTTAAAATAATTATCGTTTTGAAACTTTTTTTAGGATAATAATTTTACCAATTTACCCTTACGTTTTCATCATATTTTAATTATGAGTCACATATAAATAAATTTTAAAGTAAACTACACATTTTACTAATATTAATAATCCAGTAAATTGTGTTTTTAATTAAACCGTGCGCCAAGTCAACCCAGATGATAATTTTGGTACGAGAGAGTACTATAATTGTCACTACCCGACCCGGATTCCAACACGAAATCCCAAGGTCGTGTCGCTTAAACTAACATAAGAAGAGGACAAACACTTGTTAAATAGTAGTGTGAGTCAAACAGTCGAGCTAGCAAGCTCTAAACATGAACATAAAACCGTACTAAAATACGAGATTTTTTCAAAATTGAATTAACGGAAGCAATAAGGAAAAGAAGTCTCGAGCTATAAAGCTCGAAATCAAAGCCAAAGAAATCAAGAGAGACATTATCTCTCAAAGGGGGAAAAACGAAACTCGCGTGCCGCAACATTGCAGATGTTGAACAAACCATCGGCACTTCAGGCCGGCGTTTCAACAAAGAACCAACCTGATAACAATAACCCATGACTAAAGCATATCGGGGTTTACCATTTACCAACAACTATAACAATTTAGAATAAAGAAAAGCTCTAAAGCTACTGCGTGCTCGTAGACAATTGAAATAAATACTAAAACCACGAACAAGGTACGACACAACACGTCGGCCCAAGAAAGAACCAATACAAATACCCAAGTATCTACCTGACTGTAAAGTCTAGCTAACTTTACAAGATCGATCTCACAAGAATGGTAAAGTACAATATACAGATGACAATGTTAAAAGAAACAGGACTCCACAGGCTGCTACTCGGGGAAGTCGGCTGCTACAAACACGAACCACACGATCTAATCTCAATCAATCGATCAGCTGTGCATTACTACAGTTACGATCTACTCGACCTCAATGCGGCTACCAATTTACTGCAACTAGAAAAAAAGTACGAGATGAGTCATAATGATCCAGTACGCTACTTCAAGAGATATGTAACATATAATTATGCAACATAAAAGAAATCATGGTGTCATTTTACGAATGACAAAAACCTGTGAAGAAACGTCGTATCGTTTAGATACTCCACATAATAACAATTTCTTCTTACTTACTAAATCGTCCCAATGAACCAGGATGTAATTCCCTGTTTAAACACAAATCAAATGTAGAATGTAGTTCCCATTAAAAGATCATATGCAAGTATATATAATTATATATATACTAATCAAACTATTTGTAGAATCATTAAGTATATGTGTACATATTTATATATATACACGTCAAGTCTTTTTATTTTTTATTTTTTTTATTTTTAAGGGAACAGGGGCGGCACCCTGCTATATTTTATTTATTAAAGAGAGAAATACAAACTTGAGGGGGACAACCAACCTGACCCTTATAATGGGAGAACAAAGGAGCTAACCTCAGAAAAGGAAATACAGTCAAGGCAAAAAAAAAGAACAAAGCCAAAGCAAAAAGAGTAGTAAGAAACCCGAACATAAGGAGTTCCAGCTTTGTCAAGAGCAACGAGACCTTTCACTTTGGTGGGGAGGGAATTAAAGGATTCAAAAATAACATCACTACCCTCATCAATACCAAAATTAGCTAGAGCATCCGCCACAGAATTAGTCTCTCTAAACACATGATGAAACAAGATATCTAACTCCCTTTGAAGAAGAGAAATATACCGAATCAAGTAGGAGCATCGCCAAGGAGGTCGCACAATACCCTGAATGCAATCAACTAAACTTTTTGAGTCAACTTCCACAATAGCCTGCCTCAAACCTCTCAACTGCAACTCGCGAAGACCATGTAAAATTAAGAGCCCAACATTCCGACTGAAAACTGGAGGATTGGCCATAATAAGCAGAAAAAGCACAGACCATATCAACCATGCTATTTTGCAAAAAATTTAAAGCTAGGGCGAGTCGAACCCCTGGCCGGGGTTAAGCTAAACCTTAGAGGATAACTATTGACCAACTCGCCTAATCAATTTATGCATATATACACATCAAGTCTTTCATAGCATCATCAAGTAGAAGTATGTATGTATGTATATATATATATATATATATATATATATATATATATATATATATCATATCATTCATAGAATCATTAAGTACAAGTATGTATACTTAAAGTTATACACCTCAAGTATTTCAATAATACACAATCAAGATAAACACGATCAATTGAATCCCTTGTTCAACTAACACTTTGTTATCACATAAGTGTCCATAGTAAGCCACATAAGGGAAAAGAAAGTACCAAATCAATGTCGTCGTATTGCTCCTGCAATCACAACTGTTAATCATGGCGTGACTTCGTGTACGTGATTGATGCATCGATGTTGTCACGACATGAATCTGCCCCTTTGTGGGGCCCAACTCATAGGTGATCTATCTGTAAATAACCTTCAACAAACCTACTAAGCTTAAAAGAAAACAAACAGAAGAACATTAAGCAACCCAACTTATATATACATAGGCCACAAGCCCTAATAGAAGTTTTACAGATGCGGAAGCGTTAAAACCAAAGTAGAAGACTACATGTCTTCAAGGAATGCTACATGTCTTCCTGTACAACAAAAACTTCAAGGAATGCTACCCCAAAAGAGAATACATGCTAGCACTCTGGGACCATTAAAACCATACGAGTCACCCTCCGACATGGCTGCGATCTAAGGAAAACAAATTATAAAGGGTGAGTCGAAACTCCATAAGGTATACCATACTTATGCATGTTATGCATGTATACATCATAAGTAATGCCATGATGCACATGTTAACAAATAACATAGAAGAGGTGAAAGTTAAACACATGTAGTATACACGATCGAGATACATCTCCGATCGAATCACTTCCAACCTTGTCACCCCCACTATTGTTGTTGAAGCTTGTATGTCTTGGTCAATCTCTTGTTCGGTTAATCAAATCAACTAATTATTCACAACCCGGGTACAAGTCATCACGAGGCTAGGTCCCTACAACCCCAGACACGTCGTGATACTTAACATATTATTCAATGGTATTTTCCCCACTCGGCCAAAGTGGAGAATTCGGTTCCGGGTCCGAGTAGGGTGCCGCTGCTAACTAGCACTGCACTCCGCCCCGTGACCTAGTCAGAGGTTCCCTTACTCTCTTCATAATAAACTGTTCAATTGCGCAATTGAAGGAAGACCGCTCACATAAGCATTTCATGTTCGAAACTAGTGCTTAACAGGAAAATTAAAACATAAATAATTTCAATGAGTTATAAAGTAAACTCATTTTATTCCCCAGCAACATGATTCAATTAATACAAATTGTTCATAATATTCATATGTCAAATATCTGTCTAAATTACGCATGTAACACATGGTTCCGAGCATGGATATTATAATAATATGGTATTATGAACACACATAAGCAAGTAGTTCTCTTACCTTAAAAGAAGATTATCTCTGCTGAGTAAAATATATTAAAAACCTTCCAAGATAGTCCTCGGGTTAAACCCGCTATTTAATGGTATCAAAATAATTATTCCTGGCTTAAAGAAAATAGTACCATTCGTACACAATATTAATCTCGAGTTTTATTTAAGGGAGTGAACGGTCTACTTTCTCAACATACTCACCTAGGTTTATACATCATAAAAGGATTGCTACTGTACACAAATTATAGGGATAATCAAGGCGGTTGGCGAAATACGTGTAATGCAACCGAGTAATTTACTGGCAACCTAAAAGGAATAGCATCCCTTAGTCACTTTTAATAGTTAAGGTGAGTCATTAAGGCAAAGGAGATGGCTAATGATCTCTCTCTTTATGTCACACCCGGCTGCCAAAGAGCCAAATAGGTTATACATCAAATAGTGCCTTGTTTTATATGGTTGTGGATAAAGGAAAGAAAATGAAAGAAACTTCATGAAAGGAAAAACAAGGCGGGTCCCAAAACAAGACTTACAAGTAAATTTTCTCCCAACAACACGTACAAGACATATATATATAGTTGATTTTATTATTAAACTAATAGATTCTATAATTAACTAGGAAAGTCAACAATATAAACAAGACTACTATAATAAAATATTATTATTAAACCATACCATAGTTTTATAAAACTTATACCAATGATTTTATTACATTGTATAATATAAAGAGTATATATATATATATATATATATATATATATATTATAATCAATAGTGGGTCAACATAGTTTAATATAAAAGAAAATCATAGCATATTTTATTTTATGATAACACTTATTAGACATGACTTCGAAATGTGGACGGGTTCATCTAGATACTTCTAAGTCGATAGCGTCTAACGATGTACCCTGGCCTTTCCATGGAATGGTTTCAAGGGTTGAAATTAACTTGTTCTTGGTTAGCTTTATGCTTGGAGCTGCCAAGCTCAACTGCTCAGGCCCACAAGCGTCTAAAATTCGCATACATGGGCCAAGGCCTGTCTCAAATTAACCACCCTGGGGTCAACTATGAGCATCCTTACCTTCCGTTTTGTTCGAGCCATCCTACAATATATTTAGTAAATTCACTTTAGTTACGAATTTTAATAAATAATCACATATATTCCTATTCTTGTGTTACTCATAGTCTCCACCAATACATAACATATGGAAAGTTATGCCAGACAGATATGCATCACAAGAAATGTCACATAATAATGAAATGAACCTAGTCCAAATGTTCTAGACTCAAATATCAACACAAATACCTCCACCGGTGTCTCTCTGTATTAGGGAAGAAACACGACCCGGTACCCTTGGTTTTTCATTATTGTCCCTTTTGGTCCCTAAGGTTGTCTGATCTTGGTGTTGCGTTTGCATCGGCTTCCATTTTGGACAATCGTAACGGAAATGTCCGAATATCCCACATCTAGTACACTTACCCTGCTTCGCCCAACAATTCTCGGTACTATGTTTTAGCGCTCCACAGAAATTGCACCCGTCCTTCCCTGTTTGTGGTTTTGTTCCTGTGCTAACATTGTTTGTACTGCCTTTGTATTGTTGCCCACTATTTTGATTGTTAAAGCTACCTTTGTTTCCTTGTTTGCCGCATCCTGACATGCTGTAGTCGTTCTTGTTGCCGTCTTCTAGTCCTTCTCTACTCATTTGTATTGATTATTTTCCGGTCATTGCTATTTTTGTGGTCTTTGTTCTGCTCTATCATTCTCTACTGCCTTTGCTTTGTTTACCGCCAACTGATATTCCTCAAATTCAAACAGAACTAATGCATCACGAAGTTCTGCCTTCAACCCCCTCACAAACTTCCTTGCCTTTCTTTCCTCTGTTGCAACAAGATGTTCATTATACCTTACTAGCTGTGTGTACATTGCTTCATATTGAGATACGTTCATGGTTCCTTGCTCAAGTGATAGGAATTCCACTTCGCATTGAAGTTGCACTACCTCTGGAATGAAATTTTTATTAAACTCCCCAAGAAAGTTTGTCCAAGTATGCGGTGTTCCTTCTTGATTCCATTTACTCCTTGTCAATTTCCACCAATGCGCAACTGTTTTCTCTAGTTTAAAAGTTGTAAATTTCACCTTTTCTCTTCTTCAGTGCATCCCAAAGGTTGAAACACCTTCTCCATTTTCTCAACCCAGTCTTCAGCCTTCGTTCCATCTGGTTAACCATTATAACTTTTTGGGCTCATTTTTACGTACCTTTCCAAAGCTGCTGTCCCTTGTATGACTCCTGCATTAACTAGCACTTCCGGTACTGGTATATTCGGAATCTCTACATGATGATTAGGTTGATTCCCAAGTTCTTGATGTTGTGTCATAAATGCTACAAGTCTATCCATGATATCTCCCTGTCTTGTAATGGTTTGTTGCATCTGTCCTATATCATCACTTTGTGCCTGTGCCCCACCTGCAGGTTGGTTAGGTGGTTCATTAAAGTTACTAGCCTCTCCTTCATGGTTTTTGGCCACTCTCGAACCAACCCTATGTAAGCTACGGGATCTACGAAGAACACGAGGAATACGAGGAGGACGACCTCTAGATCTCTCCATCTCACAATCCTACATACCACCAAAACTCGGGTATTAGACAATTGGTAACATAAGACACAACATAAGAGACACAACCCTAGGCCAAGGATCCTATCCCGGCTACGAGCTAACATAAGCTTTAATACCAACTGTCACGACCCGAATTTGCCCTTTTGTGGGGCCTAACTCATAGGTGATCTATGTGTAAATAACCTTGACCAAACCTAGTAAGCTTAAAAGAAAGCAAATAGAAGAACATTAAGCAACCCAGCTTATATATACATAGGTGTAGACACCCCAATTTCGTACCCCTGGTATGTGACTGACATAAAATATCAAGAACTGTCAAAACTTAACAAATGTCAAGTTACAGGAGTTAAAAATGCGAAAGAAAAAGCAGGATGCGCGAAACAGTGAACTGCAGGGGGTGAAAGTGCAAAAAATGAAAGTGGAATAGTATGCATGGTGCCGCACCAAGGGTCTCCTTGGCCGCACCATGACATTCACTGTAGCTCTCTCTCAGATTGAAAATGTACAACCTTTGAAGCTCAAGGTACAACTCACCAAAGCAGGCTAAACAAATTTGAGAATTCCCGATGAGTCCTGCTTCTCCAGTATAAATAGAAGCCTCGGCCTCTCATTTCAGTGCTCATTTTCCGCGATCAAGAATCGCAACGAAGCTCTGCTTCTTCGTTCTTTCAATAATATTAGTACAAGAGGTGCGAGATAGGTGAGTGGAAGCCCCTAAAATCTCCAAACCCCGTCCAAACTCCGCCAAAATAAATACCCATAGGTTATAAGTGATCCCTAGCCTAGTTGTTAGGTATCCACCTCACTTCCCCGACCCAAAAATCCCAAAGTAAGCCATTACTCTGTCCGAGTAGCTTTGTGAAAAGTCAAAAAAACTAAGCCGTGGTTCCGCCCAACCAAAAGGCCAAAACCTACCAAAATAAGCGTCACTGCCCAGGAGGTTGACAAGCCCAAAGTCTCATAAATAAGCAGTCACTCTGCCCAAATCAAAACAACAACCACACAACAAACAACAAAAAAAACTCCCTCTCCCTGAAGAACAGAGCGAGCAGACTACCGCTCTAAAAGGTAAAGCCTTTAAGGGTGTTGTTTATTTCATTTATTTATTTTTTCTGTCTTTTATTTATTTTTAAAGTTGTTATTTAAATCCGGCACAATGTAGCCAATATAAGCCGTTGTGCTTCCCAGATTAGAATAGGAAATATTATGTAAAAGAGCCGTTATAATGGCCAAATATTATTAAATATGTCTGTAATTATTGTAAGGAAATGACTGCAAGTACGTAAATAATGTAACCACGGATGTATTTGTTTTAATTTCCTGTCTTTTAATACTTTATTTATTTGCGAAATAAATATAACAAAAAGCATACTTCAGCCAAAAACCATTTTTGAAACCGAAAGGGCGAGTTGGGTGCTTAGCACCTTCCTAACTCGTAACTTAGCCTCAGAACCCGTTTTCTTTTCTCGGTTAATTTTTCTTTCTTTGGTTTTGCTTTATTTGCCTTAAAATAAAGATGGCGACTCTAAAACTTTCAGATTCAGTGGGGCCTCGCAACACTCCTTCTTTGCACTTTCCCGTTCTCCCCTAAAAAAGGGAGAAATGAGAATGGAAGGGTGATGTATTCCCATATCCTGGTATCCCCTAAAAAAAGGATAACTTGATGCGGGAAACCTAAAGCTCCCACAGTAATCTGAATGGGCCATAAGGCTATTTTTAATAAAATCCATAGTGGGGCCGTTGCAATATCCTTTTTTGCACTTTTCCGTTTTTCCCTAAAAAAGGGAGAATGAGAATGAAAGGGTAATGCATTCCCATATCCTGGTATCCCCTAAAAAAGGGATAACTTGATGCGGGAAACCATAAGTTCCCATATTGGATAAAAAATCCACTAAAGGCAACCGAGGCACATTCAAACGTGCTAACATAGACATCACTCCTCTCGCACTTTTGATTTCGTCTTCCCCTAAAGAAGGGAGGGTGGAACGAGAGCAGTGGATGACCCACATCCGCACGTACGCACACCCCTATCCAAGGGCACGTGGGGCGCAGGAGCACATCCCGGGAACCTCACAATAGGCCACAAGCCCTAATAGAAGTTTTACAGATGCGGAAGCGTTAAAACCAAAGTAGAAGATTGATCGATGTTTTAATTAATCTTTTTCCTTGCAAGTGGACAAGATTATTATAGAATAGTATTGGAAGCAAGGGTCGAACCCACGTAGACAAGTGATCACTTAACAAGGCAATTTATTGATAGCAAATTATTAATCTAAAGGGGTTTTTATATTTATTTCTATTCTAAACTACTATTTATATTTAGATGTTTAACTAATTAGCAATAATTATAGATATGAAGATCTTATGGTGGGTGGCAATCTAGGATTCTGGGTTTCACTTGTATCTCCTTTATGTTCAATTCATAATAATCATCATTCAATTTCTTGGGTTCGTTCACTAAAGATAGATATAGTCTGTTGAACAATTGGTTCAGCCTCCATCCCCGCAAAATTCATCCATTCTATATCCTAAGCATATGAACTATCAATCTAGCTGTCACCTAGATTTATGATCTAACTGTCACCTAGATCATGTATGAACCTGGTCCTAACTTATCACTCTCGTGCATCGATAGGTCCAATTTATTGTGTTGGTGAGCGTTGTATGCGACATATGCACATTGGTCATGCAGTTATCCGCACCTCTAGGCCTTTATTATTTGCGATTACATTCATTTGTTCAAAGCAAAATAATATAGGGATTGATAAACAACACAATCAACAAGAATTGAATGATCATATATAAGAATTAAAACATAAATTTGATACAAGTTACCTCCCACCTTCTAGATTATGGATGATTTAGTTCATCATAGACAATGAACAGCACATGGAGATGATCGGATACATGATTTGATCTTCAATACTTGAAATTAGAAAATCTAACTATGTTATACAATCTAAAAACTACCTAAAATCTACCTAAGACTGCTTCCAGCCGATTTTCTATATGTTGCTCTCGGCATCTGACTTCAATATATACTCGGGAGTTGTAATCCAATCGAACCACTGTGTGAAAATCCGAAAATAGCGCATTCGACCACCTTGCGGTCGCAGCAGTGTTGAGTACCTTGCGCCCGCAAGGTCTCCAAAAGTGTTTGGCCTTTGGTTGCTTGACTTTGCTCAGACTTGCCTACCTTGCGGTCGCAAGGTTCGATGTACCTTGCGTGCCGCAAGGTTCGAATCGGCAGATCTTCACTTTTTCTTCATTTTTCCTTTTTGGCCCTTCTTGAAATTTGCACTTAAAACCACGGAGTTTCGCATATTTTCACTAATAACCACGAAACTTACAAAACTCACGAAAACATATATTAGTAGCCAAAAGCCTCGTGAAATAGCATAATTTAAGTCATAGAAGCATATAAAATCGGACGTATAAAATACATCGATCAAATACCCCAAAACTTAAACTTTGCTCGTCCACGAGTAAATAATAAACACTTATAAATGCAAAAGCATAAAAATAACAAAAATAAAAATCTTTTTGGAGGGTGACACTATTTACATTCCTCTATAAACCCACAAACTCAAGGAGACTCTTTCGAGTGACTCGACTAAGAAGATAAATACAAAAACAGATAAAAATTAAACTAAGAATAACAATAAAAAAAATCTTTTTTGGTTCATCCTCAAGTTATAAGAGTATGACATGCAAAGTAATCTCAGTTCGATGTTCACCACATATATGCAGGCTTAGTCATATAAAACCAACTGACTTTTTCTTAAAACTGCTACTATTTTTACTTTCTCCGTGAGTGTGTGATCGTCAGTCTTAAAGAATATCTTAACTAAAACAGTTTTATTAAGCTAAACACCACATTCATATGAAAATCAAAGTTTGATAGAAAATCATGCATTAAGAATTATGAGATCTACCATCCAAACCCGGTCAGTTGCAGACAGAAAGGTCCCAAGGATTTAAAAGACTTATACATCCATCCCATGCACTTCTATGTATGACATACAATGCTCTCCTATCCCAATTACTTGTAATAGCTAAGATTATGCTAACACAGTGAGGTTTAGGGCGAATAATAATGAACATGAAGTCCGTGATCAATTTCGTATGACTCACTTGACAGTTAAAACAACATAAGCATTGACAAGAAGATCATTGGGTCTTTATTTAGCTTGTAATGTAAGGCCAAGGTGTTGGGGGATTTGATGGAAAGGGATTGGAATTCAAAGTGAGAAAGTAAGACTACCCTTTATCCCTCATACTTCCAAGCAAAAGGAAGTTTTCCCTATTTAGGCTAGGACCTGCAAAGACTACAAGTGGAGGGGTGCTTTTCGTTACTTTTCACTTTTCTTCTTCCCCCCCCCCCAAACTTGTTTTGGGCAATATATACTTCTAAAAATATCACATCATTCTTATCAGCATGATTTTTATAACATATTTTTTATTGAAAGCTATGCTTCCATTTAAAACTTTGTTACACTCTTCTTCTTCCGTTTCATTTTTCGTCGATACATATTTTTTTTCTTTTCTTTTCTCTTTTTTTTCGACGACGAAAAGAAGAAGTCTTCCGAAAAATAGCCTAACTGAAAAGAAGTGGTCCTCCAAAATCAATTTCCCCCACACACATCCTACTCTCTCAAAGGGTAGGCTAAAAGTGTATAAGCTTTTAGGGTTAAGTTAATGTGTGTAATAGGAACGATGACAAATGGGGGTTTAAATAGTGTGCTTAGCACACTCCATTCTTTTTCATTAGGCTTAACGGGGACACTAGGGATATTTTTAGTATAGGTCAGGGAATATTTAGGCTCTAACGATCCAAAGATGGCCTAAGTCATTTTTTAATGTCAAATGCTCATGCAGTTTTTAAAGCAAGTAAGACAACACAAAATATCATATCAACTATGGGAATTGGGGGTTGAATGTTTAGCATCACTGGATTTCACATAAGCATTCGCTAAGACAGATGGTAGGGACAATTGAGACTAACATGCAGACACGGTTCGAAAGTGTGCTTGAGATATATAAATGAGAAAAATCCAAGGGATCTAACTATCATGCAATTGACCCTAAGTCACAATTTAATGCAACAACTATGTTCGAATGGCTATGCATCATATTCTTGCGCATATCTTGTCTTGTTATAATGAAGTAGGCGTTATAAACTTTATAAAACTATTCTAATCAATCCATAATTATGACTGGTGTGGGTGCATGAAGAATTTGGAGAAAAGTAAAAGTTTCGCAAAATTAAGTAAATTCCAGAGGGATCTACGGACTAACTATGCGGTTCATTGCATTAACTCCTCATTGACTACGACTAGCATTACCACACCTAAACTCGATGATGAAAATTTTGATTTTTTTTTTAAAAGAAATTTGGAGATGATTGCGATGACTCTTTTGATGATGGGTCCCCACAAGAGGAACCCACGAGTATCCAATGTGAGTGTATTCTGGTCAAGGCAACACCTTCGAAAATAAGAAAAAATTAAAAACAAGAAAATAGGGTGAAGATTTAGATGGTCATCGTATAAAGAAATTAGTCTTCACCCTAGAAACATAGCCCAACTCCATTCCTCATTAGGCTAGGACCTGCTAGGACTTTAAGCTTAAAATCCCCCCCCCCAAACTTAATTTCTATTTTGTCCTCAAAATAGAGGAACATATGAGTGGATTGATGGGGCAGGACAAATATCAAAAGGAGATAGTAGGTCTACCTAACGAAAGAGGATGGAACTTAATTGGGCCTCGACTCACGGTGAGTCGGGCGGAAATAACGAATGAGGATGCAACTCGGGGATCGAGCCAGGAGGCAGCCCATAATAGGCGGAGACATTTTGTCCCACCGTGTTAAACCAACCAAACAGCCGTTCTTGGTCGGCACGGATTTGTGCCAACTGTTGATTAGCCATTTGGTTTTCTAAGGCAACCTCTTCTAGCCTATTGGAGATCCCAACGAGTGGGTCCTCCTCCTCCTCTTCGGGTTCCTCCCCTTGAGGAACCCTCACTCTCGGCTGCTGGTGGTGCTCAAACAAAATGGCCCTAGTAATGGCCAGACCAGCCTTCACTCTCCGTTGCTCAGCCATCTCACGCCCGCCTCTACACAACTCGGTAATCAAATGCGAGAACGTGAACCCCGCATTCGTCCCTACCTCTAATAAGGGTCTTATTTGGCCGTTGATCAAACGGCCAACATCAATGCACCCACCGGCCATAATGGTGTAGGTCAAGATGCCTCTCTCCCAAGTCACCGTATGTTGGTGAGCAAGGGCATGAGACGCCCAAGAACAAATTTGAACACGGGCTTGGCCGTGTTCTGGAGGAAGGACTCCTCCATGGTGCGTGGACCAAAGGGTGGATTACGGTTATAGGTCCACTCAACACCAGGGAGGGCGATGGTCGCATTGACCACCTCGACAGGGATACGGGGGTTGAGGTGTGTGCTAAAATCATCGGCACCAACCGCGAAGTTGGAGGTGCCGAAATAGTTGTTAATGCTTTGGGACGAAAAATCTACTACGACGTCCCTAACATTAACAGTGTCTAATACACCCCCATCTATGCCAATGTTTTCATTGGCATAGAATTCTCGGACAATGGGCACTACGCCTGCCCTTGGCGGAGAATCTATCAAACGCCCCCACCTACGAGCCACAAAATTTGGACGGAGGCCAAATTCTTCAGCCTTGAATCCCCTTTCGGGCACCAAGGACTTGGAGAGTTTGGCCGTATATCATTCTGAGGCCTCGTAGGACACAAATCGGGTGATGTCAAAATTTTTTTCCTCCTCCTGAGCTGGGCCGGAGGACGAAGCACCGTTATTTCTACGCTTACGGAACATTTTGTTTGTATGAAAATTAAAAACTAAAGTTTTAACAATTAAAATATGTTTTTAAAATTTTAAAATTAAAAATTAAGTCTAAGCATGCAAAAAAAAATTTATCTACGTTAAAATTATCTAACACCCTAGCATGCAAATATTTTACGTAAAAATTTAAAGGAGGGGTTAGGATTACTTGTTTGCAGCTTAAATGGAGAGTGTAGTCGGAGTGTTGAGCTTAGATCGGCGTCGGTAACAATGGAGGTTCTCCCTCTTTCTTCAAAGCTTCAACCTTAATGGGGTGCAATGGTGGATGTGGGGGAGGTAGGAGATGAAGAATGATGAAGGAGGAGAGAGTATCTTGAAGTAATACTCGGAATTTGAACCGATCTGCCGGAATTTGAAGAGGCTGGGCGGCTGCTGCTGCTGCTTGAGGAAGGGAGATGATTTTCTGGTGATTTCTGAATGAAAACCCGGCATGTCTTTATATAAGGGGACCTTGCGGTCGCAAGGTCTGCCACACCTTGTGTCCGCAAGGTCGGCAGTCAAACCGCTTCTGATATACCAATGATAAACTAGGAATTCTTGGTACTATGTTTTAGCACTCCACAGAAATTGCACCCGTCCTTCCCCGTGTGTGGTTTTGTTCCCGTGCTAAAATTTCTTGTACTTCCTTTGTATTGTTTCCCACTATTTCGATTGTTAAAGCTACCCTTGTTGCCTTGTTTGCCGCCTCCTGACATGTTGTAATCGTTCTTGTTGCCGTCTTCTACTCCTTCTTTACTCATTTGTACTGATTATTGTCCGGTCATTGCTATATTTTGTGCTCTTTGGTCTGCTCTATCATTCTATACTGCCTTTGCTTTGTTTACCGCCAAGTGATATCCCCAAATTCAAATAGAACTAATGCATCACGAAGTTCTACCTTCAACCCCCTCACAAACTTCCTTGCCTTTCTTTCCTCTGTTGCAATAAGATGTTCATTATACCTTACTAGATGTGTTTATATTGCTTCATACTGAGATACATTCATGGTTCCTTGCTCAAGTGATAGGAATTCCACTTCGCGTTGACGTTGCACTACCTCTGGAATGAAATTTTTATTCAACTCCTCAAGAAAGTTTGTCCAAGTTTGCGGTGTTCCTTCTTGATTCCATTTACTCCTTGTCAATTTCCACCAATGCGCAGCTATTTTCTCTAGTTTAAAAGTTGCAAATTTCACCTTTTCTTCTTCATTGCATCCCAAAGGTTGAAACACCTTCTCCATATTCTCAACCCAGTCTTCAGGCTTAGTTGCATGCATCTGGTTCACCATTATAACTTTTAGGGCTCATTTTTAGGAACCTTTCCAAAGCTGTTGTCCCTTGTATGACTCCTGCATTAACTTGCACTTACGGTACGGGTATATTCGGAATCTCTACTCGATAATTAGGTTGATTCCCAAGTTCCTGTTGTTGTGTCATAAATGCTACAAGTCTATCCAAGATTTCTCCCTGTCTTGTAATGGTTTGTTGCAACTGTTCCATATCATCACTCTGCTCCTGTGCCCCACACGCAGGTTGGTTAGGTGTTACATTAAAGTAACTAGCCTCTCCCTCATGGTTATTGGCCACTCTCGAACCAACCCTATGTAAGCTATGGGATCTACAAAGAACACGAGGAATACGAGGAGGACGACCTCTAGGTCTCACCATCTCACAATCCTACATACCACCAAAACCCGGTATTAGACAATTGCTAACATAAGAGACACAACCCTAGGCCAAGGATCCTATCCCGACTACAAGCTAACATAAGCTCTGATACCAACTGTCACGGCCCGAATTTGCCACTTTGTGGGGCCCAACTCATAGGTGATCTATATGTAAATAACCTTGAACAAACCTACAAAGCTTAAAAGAAAACAAACAGAAGAACATTAAGCAACCCAACTTATATATATACATAGGCCACAAGCCCTAATAGAAGTTGTCATAAAACTTCAAGGAATGCTACCCCAAAAGAGAATACATTCTAGGACTCTGGGACCATTAAAACCATACGAGTCACCCTCCGACATGGCTGCAATCTAAGGAAAACAAATAATAAAGGGTGAGTCTAAACTCAGTAAGGTATACCAAACTTATGCATGTTATGTATGCAACATAAGTAGTGCCATGATGCACATGTTAACAAATAACATATTCATCAATACTATTCACAAATAACATAGAAGAGCTGAAAGTTAAACACATGTAATATACATGATCGAGATACATCTCCGATCGAATCACTTCCAACCTTGTCACGCCCACTATTGTTGTTGAAGCTTGTATGTCTTGGTCAATCTCTTGTTCGGTTAATCAAATCAACCAATTATTCACAACCCGGGTACAAGTCATCACAAGGCTAGGTCCCTACAACCCCAGACACGTCGTGATACTTAACATATTATTCAATGGTATTTTCCCCACTCGGCCAAAGTGGAGAATTCGGTTTTGGGTCCGAGTAGGGTGCCGCTACTAACTAGAACTGCTCTCCGCCCCATGACCTAGTCAGAGGTTCCCCTACTCTCCCCATAATAAACTGTTCAATTGCGCAATTGAAGGAAGACCGCTCACATAAGCATTTCATGTTCGAAACCAGTGCTTAACAGGAAAATTAAAACATTAAGAATTTCAATGAGTTATAAAGTAAACTCATTTTATTCCCCAACAGCATGATTCAATTAATACAAATTGTTCATAATATTCATACGTCAAATATCTGTCTAAGTTACGCATGTAACACATGGTTCCGAGCATGGATATTATAATAATATGGTATTATGAACACACATAAGCAAGTAGTTCACTTACCTTAAAAGAAGATTATCTCTGCTGAGTAAAATATATTAAAAACCTTCCACGATAGTCCTCGAGTAAAACCCGCTATTTAACGGTATCGAAATAATTATTCCTGGCTTAAAGAAAATAGTACCATTCGTACACTATATTAATCTCAGGTTTTATTTAAGGGAGTGAACGGTCTATTTTGTCAATATACTCAGCTAGGCTTATACTTCATAAAAGGATTGCCATTGTACACAAATTATAGGGATAATCAAGGCGGTTGGCGGAATTCGTGTAATGCAACCGAGTAATTTACTGGCAACCTAAAAGGAATAGCATCCCTTAGTCACTTTTAATAGTTAAGGTGAGTCATTAAGGCAAAGGAGATGGCTAATGATCTCTCTCCTTCTCTCACACCGGGCTGCCAAAGAGGTCATACATCTAATAGTGCCTTGTTTTATATGGCTGTGGATAAAAGAAAGAAAATTAAAGAAACTTCATGTAAGGAAAAACAAGGCGGGTCCATAAGCAAGACTTTAAAGGAAATTTTCTCACAACAACCCGTATAAGACACACACACACACACACATATATATATATAGTTGATTTTATTATTAAACTAATAGATTCTATAATTAACTAGGAAAGTCAACAATATAAATAAGACTACTATAACAAAATATTATTATTAATCCATACCATGGTTTTATAAAACTTATACCAATGATTTTATTACATTGTATAATATAAAGAGTATATATATATATATATATATATATATACTATAATCAAAAGTGATTCAACAATATTTTATTTGGTCAAATATGTCAAGAAGTGTTATAAAATTCATTTATTTATTAAAATTTAAATAGATAAAATATCGAGAGTTTACAGATGTACTGAGGACACCCCCCAGCCAAATTGAGCATAATCCATGTGCTCTATTGGTTACGACAATGAGCTAACTTTCCCACCGAGGCCAACAGTGGTGGGTGTGTGAATTGTCTTTGGTATGACGTTACATAGAAATCACGGATCCCATAATTTGTGATGACGATGTATTGTCCTACCATCAACGTATAAACTCAAATAAAGCCGTTGGACTTATATGCAATGCACAAGTAGATGTTTACTGGCCATGAAACCAAATAAGGAACGAACACCTCGTCCAATGTCAAGTAGGTAAATTACTCTATTACATATTCATGATTATGTACATAATTGTAATAATCATTTAAATCACGCTTGAAGCTCGTTTAAGTCTCAAAAGCACAAGTTTCAAGTTGTCTACACTAATCAATTCAAGTTCCAAAAGCTAGTAATCTAGTCAAGTGGATTATAATGTCGAAGGATCTCACCAAGATCCTCGTAAGGTTCAATTGTTTTTTAAGCTCGACTCTGTTGAGTCTTTACTACAATTCAAACCAAATAAGGTGTAAATGTTATATGCATTTCTAGCCCTTCTATGTTCTTGTTAAAGACATAGCTAGGTTTTCGTTCCATTTAGGAACCCTAGTTCACGTATCAATAAGTCAAGTAGAAGATGGAAGTCTAAGTTGATTAATATCAAATCAAGCCCTAGTTCAATTCAAGTTCATAATCCCAGCTATTAGTGGAATCCAAATTTCATTGCAAGTTAACAACTCAATAGTAGAATATGCATGAAGTCAAGAAACACTATATGCTCTATAAGTCATATTTATCAAGTATGGAGGATCAATCCTTAAAACTATCACAATTATGCTTCATAAGTCATAATATCTAATAAGCATAGATATTTATAATTTCTAACATAAATCCAAGTTAAGTTCTTAACTTAACAAATACTAAATCACATATTGTCTAAGAATACTAGGTTAGTCGGCCATTAAATAATTTAGATTATAAATAATAAATGCATCCTAGAATGATAATTCATCCTATTGTCCAAAATTCATAGTAGTCCATGAATTAAACAAAACTATCCTTAATAAGTTCAAATATTACGAATCACTCTCCACAACAATCTTGCTAATTGCATGAAAATTCCTCTCAACTCCAAATTTACTGAATCTTACTTATTCAGAAAGTAGGTTATTTAAATTATAATATAGCCTTTTAAATCACTTCATTCAAACTTGTATTTATCAATCTATGATCATATCAAAAGCAAGCTAATAATCTGTTTTTCTGTTATGATTATTCTGCCCAGTCAACTTATAAATTTGACCATTAATTTCACACAACTCCAAATTTTATGAATTTTATATATTCAGAAACTAGACTCTTAGATATATAATTTAGAACTTTAAAGAACTCCATTTTAGTTTGATTTCTTTAGGATACAGTCACCTCAAGTCATGTTAAAAATATGGTTTTCTGTTATGACTTAATCTGCATGACTATCATACAAAATTCACCAAAAATTCTCCGTTCGATCCAAATGACACATATTTTACATTTACAAAAACTAGACTCTTTGATCTAGATTTTACTATTTTAAAACACTGCACTTGGACTTGTACTCTTCAAGTCATGGTTCTCTCAAATTCATGACATAAATTTGATTCTTTGCTATGACTTACACTGAGTGTTTGTCATAGAAAATTCACCAAATATTCTTCATAAATCCAAATATCATAAATCTGACACTTTCATAAACTAAACTCTCTTAAATACAACTTAAAATTTTAAACTACTCAATTCAGACATGTATTCGTCAAAATATGGTCGCCTCAATATCACGTTAACAGATTGACTTTCTGGTAACAACTTACTCCAACAGCCACGATTTGTGACTAATGAATAATACTTCCTTGACTCCAAAATTTATGAAACTTTAGAGAGAGTTACCTAACATGTATAGGTATAACATACTGAATTTTTAGAAAATTCCCTTTAATAGATTAGTACCAGAATGTTACCATAATTTTCCCAAAACCGAGACTAAATTTGTATGGTTTCTTTTCCAATAAGTTCATGAACAACAATGATTCCAAATCAAAGCCTGAACATATTTCAAACTCAACCCAAGACCAAAATCATCAAGTCAAGAACCATGGAAAAAATTCCAGATTTCATAGAAGCATCAAACGTTTTCTAAACTTGATAAAACTTTTCCTTAACATGATCTAAGCAAGTTTAATGAAGATTAACATGTCAAAAAATCTAGTATACAAAATTTGGGAAATTTTCAGCTTACCTTAAGTCCATTAAAAGCTGGAGAAAATGAAAACAAACCAAGGATTAGTAGTCTCCTCATCGATAGCTACGATTGGGTGGTCTCGAATCCAAAATCGGGTGGCTGGATCTCCGGGAAATCACAAAACACACACTCATCTCACCAAGAACCTCCCACACTTGAGTTCTCTAACCATGGATGAATATGAGGAGTGGTAGGAGGTGTAATGAGTGGAGGAAATCAGATATTTCAAGTCACAAAGGTTAGAGAGTGAATGGAAAACAAGTGTCAAACCCTTATAGGTCAATTTTTTAGTGAGATTAAGTACCTAATTCAAAACTTAGTGCTAAAATTTTCACTTAGTCTTAATCCACTATAATTAAGGTCTAATTAAGGTCTTAGGTTAGGTTTAGTGAAATTCATTAAGGGTCTCCAAGTAAATCCAATAAAAAGGCAAAACTCAAATTTCTGGAAATACTGAGAATAAATGATTCAGTCAAGTTTTAAAAATACACATGTACTGAAATAAAACTCCAAAAATTATGGAATAGGAATGGTTAGAAATATCTGAAGTCTAGTTTCTAAAGCATCAAACAGATCTCAATTCCGAGTTGTCTACAAAAAACTATGGCTAAATTACTACAGACCTATCATGACCGATGAAAATACGTGGATCGAGGAAATAAACTTACGACGACGACTATTATGAACGTCGTGGCCACATGTAAGCTTATAAACATGATTATTAGGAATGTAAATGCCTCCAAGCAAGTACACAAAGACCTAGGATCTCTCAAAGGTCGCGAGCTAGAATAAAGTACGTAAACGTTCTACCGAGTCAAGTACTTAAGGATTCATGGTCTCACAATAATATAACTATAACTATAACTATATATATATATATATATATATATATATATATATAGAGAGAGAGAGAGAGAGAGAGAGAGAGAGAGAGATAGATAGATAGTTAGATAGATAGATTGAACATTTAGTTCTTCATTTGTTGTTCGGTAATATTAGAGATTTTTTCTAGTATATACAATAATTAAAGAGTAGATCTCATATAAGCATATGTCGACCACATCAGCTTTTGAAAATTACAACATCACCCCTCGTATTTATAAATGAAGAGTAGCTGACATGCTCGCTGATGAAGCAACATGCTTGCTATGTGGTTTTGGCATGCTCGCCGAAGAGGTAAGCATGCTGGCTTTGTAGTTGAAATGTTTGCCAATGAAACCACATGCTCGCTATGTGGTTGACATTCTCACCGAGGAGGTAACAAGTTGGCTATGTAATCGACATATGCTTGCCGAGGAAGGAGCATGCTTGTTGAGTAATTGGCATGCTCGTCGAGGAGGTAGCATGCTTTTCGAGGAACAGAGGATGTTTGCTGAGGAACTCTATGGTCGATGTACACGTGGGCCTTATAGGATTCAAATGCAAAGTTTGGGTACAAATGGACTTCGAAGCAAAGTTTGGAAAAAAAAAGTATGGCAACGGTGCACGATTTGGAAGTTGGAGGGCACCGGAGCAATTAGGAGGCTGAGTTCATTAATGTGATGTTGACTTCTCATGCGGCCACGTCGCCCATCTCTTCATCTGTTGATCCACTTGTTTTTTAACGGAACCGATCGACCCGTGGGTTACTAACCCTTTTTCTTGCTTTTCAGTCCATTTTTCTCGCTCATTTTAACCTGTTTTGTTATTTGGTAATCCTCGGTCTTCCTTGATGAGTTACTGTAACACCCCAAACTCATACCAACACTGTAGTCCAACAGTATGGTCACGTAACCATCAATCAATGCTTAAAATCATAATAATTCTCAAACCCCTAATTAATAAAAATTAATATCTTCAACTTTGGTAAAAGTACAACCACAAAATCCAAACTATTCCCAAAATAAAACCAACTGAAATTAACTTCCAGAGTACTAATGAATGAAATCATCAAAAGTCTAAAATTCTTGGACAACCTTCAGTTGCCTACTCGAAATTAATCTAGTCAAACTTATTTGTCACCTTGAAGAGAAAATAAGAAGGGATGAGCGAACAATGTTCAACAAGTTCATATTGAACCCCTTCGGTTACTAAGGAAGAGTTGATCGAAATAAATCAAAAAGTTCAAAATCGAATATTTAGATATGTATTATGTGGAAGTCAAATATAGTCGAAGATCAAATTTTCAAATAAATATTATCAGGATTCTAAATAAACGATAGAGATGCAAAAGACGACTCGAGTTGTCCAATTGTCAGTAGCTGTCCCATACCAGATGGAGACAATGGGTAACTAACATAATTTCAAAATATACATTATAAGGATTCCAATAAAAATAAGAATGCAACAAGCAGACTCGAGTAATCCAATTGCCAAAAACTGTCCCATACCAATTGGGGACAATGGTTCACTCGCAGATTCTATGATCACATAAGCGGTCTTATGACCTTGTCAAACGAATAATCAAAAATCAAAATGGTATATTTGAATTCCAGCACCACATGTCCATTGGTGTAAAGTTAACAAGAAAATCAAAATGTCACTTTACCCAATTGACTTGGTTGTTTGACTTAGTGATGAAGGTTGAACTTTTCAAATTATCAAATACTTTTTACAAAATGAGTATAATCGATAAGCACATTTATGTATCAAATAGGTATCTCACATGAGACTTGATATGTATGTGAGATATAACGAATGAGCATAATCATGAGTAATTAAATGGACGTAATCAACGGAGTTCGAAATCAAATACCGATAAAAGTTCGGTGAACGTTGTGAAAGATGTAAATATCAAGAAAGTAGCAGAAGCCTAACCGTATGAAACAAATAATTCAAAAGAACAAAACGATGTATAATCCCTTACCTCGTTAACGTGCATCCAAAGAAAAAGTTTTGAACCGTGATTGAAGCCTTAATTCGTCTTGCCCAGTTCTAATTTTAATATAACGCTAGAATTGCAATTCTCAATTGAAGGGTTCTCATGTAATTTCCAGAAATTTAACCATCCACAAAATCCCAACCGTAGTTACTGGTTAACTGAATAAGGGCTTATTTGACAGTTATACAACCCGAGATACTCTTCTAAAATTGGAAACAACTAATATTAAAGGTACCAAAGAACAGAGGGTGATTATGCAATTTACTTCACAATCTTCACGAACCCGCTACCCCCTGTTATGCCATTTGAGATATCTTTTTTTTTTTTTCCGAAGAAACATGGGCGACACCCTGCTAGATTTTATTGATAAAATAAAATAATACAAACTTGAGAGGGTCAACCAGCCTTGTCCTTATAAATGGGAGGACAAAAGATCGCCTAACCTCGAAAAATGAAAACAATATAAGATCAAAATCAAATTAGAAAACTCTAATTCTAGCCACACCACTAGCATCAAGAGCCACATTGCCTTTGATAGAAGCAGGAAGGTCGGAAGCAGAGAAAAAAACAGAATCAGATCCAGAGTCAAGAGCAATATTAGCCAATTTGAAATATCTTCATTCTCCATCTTTTATTATTATTAAGAATTCAATAAAAAGCTAAAATAAAAATATTCTAGCTATGCTATTCATTGATGTTTTGAATTAAAAAAAATTATGTTAGAAGGTAATTAGAAAAAAAAAATATTAGTCAATAATATGAGCTAGTAATTAAGGGTAGATTTGTCAGAATATGTCATTAATTAATGTAATAACTAATTGTGTGTGTGTGTGTGTAGAAGTTTTCAATGATTACTGTTTATCCTTAACCATTGATTACTATTATATCATCTATTGGATACAAAATAAAAGGCTAAGATTGATAGATGTGATTAATAGTTTGTATTTTTTTTTAAATAGCATACATGTCTATATTAATAAATAAGTTATTTTCGATGGATTAGATATAGGTAAATACATATCCGATCCACTGAGTATTTAAGTATCGGATTCGGGTTACTTGAGTACATTTATGCAAATTTATATATGAAATTTTCATTGAAATCGGGCCAAGATCTGATTCATTGCTACTAAAACAAGGGGCAAATATCTCAAAATCTAGAATGACTACAATTCACATTGTCATACTACTGAAGTCCACACAAGAACTTGAGCAGAAAGAAATGAAACATTTCATCGTCAAAACTGGTTCCATAATATTGGAAAAAAATAGAAAATAATTTAGGACATGAGAAGACTACATAATAAGATTAGCAGGACTCAGACTCATAGAAGGAAGAAGGAGAGAAAGAGAGAGATGGACACGCTATTCTAAATAACCCAACACGAGTTTTTCTTTGTTAACATTGATTCATAAATGGTGCTACACAATTTGGTATTGGGCCGTTTGTAGCGGATCGTATGATATCTGGGTTTATGTGTGAGGTATGATCCAATATAACCTATCAAGAAAAGAAGACCTCAGAAGGTATGCTAAGTTAGGCATCGCGAAACCCCTCTGGCGTGAAAGTAAATTCTTAAGTTTAGAAAGCAAATTGACAAAGTTTCATTGTGTGTACGTCAATATATCTTTTAGATTTGATCTCATGGGGTATATATAACCCAAAAGGAGCCAAAATCAGATTAAGTAATGATCATGGTGAGATCCTAGGGCTTTATGGTAATAAATGCGGCTTGACCATGTAACTCCCAGAGTAATGTCTTAATTCTTGGGCGTGGGCTTATACTGCGTTCGTGCTCGAATGAGCTGCTAGTCAGATCAGGCAGACTTGGTCCTAACCACTTTGGCAAGCGAATAGATGTGCTTACCGACATTAGTTATAATTTCAAGGACATCAAAGCCATTCAAGATCACCCTCATTGGGATGATGGCATGGGTAATTAAATTGACTTCCTCATAACAACTTTTCACTTATAAACATATTGTACAACAATATCTCATTGTTGTTTTATAATTGCAGATTTTTGCGGTATTGTCACCAAAGTGAAAGATTCCTGAACCATTGAGACCTCAAGAGGAGCACGGAAAGCTTTACGGGAAATAACAGTAATAAACAATGAGTAACAACAATACACAAAAAACAACGTACTCATGACCTTCTTATGTTCTTTTCCAAAATAATTCTAAACTGTTGTTTTATATATAAACAAATCGAAACAAGTATGAAATTCATTCAACAAACCGATCATATTGGTCTAACTTATAATAAAACAAAACCTTGTATATCATTACTTGGTAATCATAGAGAAAAGTATGCAGGTACCAACCAATAATTATCAGTATTTGTGAAGATTTAGCGACAAATGAAGGCAATGAATTGTAAGAAATCGTCACTCAATATTCAATCATTGTCATCACAAGAGTGACGGTGATGTAGGCAGTCTCTCGCTTGATTATCTCGACCGTTTGGACCGGGTGCGCGGAAAAGGGCATAACTTTTGACTCGGGTGGAGTTACGGGGCCCGCCACATATCAAATCGACGCTCTCGGAAATATGAACAAAACTAACCGAGTGAAACTTTGTTATGAGCTATTTTTAAGGCCAAAAAATGTCATTTAGATAGGGTTACGGGCCATTGAAGTTTGTTTATTAGTTTCGGGTTTTTTGTAATTTCGACAATTTATTGCTTTTAGGTTTTTAGCATATTTAAACACTTTTAGGGTTGTTTGAGAGACAGTTTTTGTCGTTTTATGAATAAAACACTTTTCCCAATTTCGATATTCATTGAATAAACACGAATTGATACCCAGATCGTGGTAGGTTTGTGAACCTCAACAAGGTTTGGAAGATGAACGCTGGTAGTCGTGCGCGATCTCAACAACTTTGATAATTATCGTTACTCTTAATTACCTTCTGCTGCATCAGACAGCAACGAAATATCTAGGTAATAATTCAATAATAGAAATGTTAATGCCCATCGAATCTCATTTCATAAATTATTATTATTAATCTTGCAGGGGAACTACAATTGCAAAATACAGCTGCATCAATTCTACAGATGACACCAAAAGGCACGAAGATGGAGAATTTACACGAAAGGTATATTAAAAAAATTACAAAATTACAAAATGAAAAATATTAATTTTTTTATTTTACAAAAACACAGGTTGAACACAATCGATGATACATTAGAAATATCAAGAAAATCAATGAGACAAAGGATCAAAGGCACAATAGAAATGACACTTCAAGGAATAATTCAAAACACCCAGAATTTATCAGAGGTAAATTGAATATGCATATATTATTTCTTAAAATAAAATCTATTTTACTTGTTGCAATACTATCACAAACAAAAAATATGCTTTTCATTCATATACTAGATTTATTTGATATAAACAATGATAAGAAATGTATTTATTTTACTCAATCTTAATATACACAAAATTAAAATTAAATCTGCAGAATAAATATTGTTGTGTGAAATGAATAATTGATAGAGTAGAGAAAAAACCAACTATTTGGTACGACGCATGCAAGAAATGTGCAACTTCCATTATGAAGAATGGAGGAACCCCAAAGTGCAACAAGTGTGATGAAGAAGACGTTGAAATTGTGCAAAAGTAACAATCAAATTATTCCTCCAAACATTTTAATAATAATTTTTACAATGATATTAACAAAAAATGTTCCATTATTGCCAGATATAGAGTCACATTAAATGTGGTGGAAGGTGACCAAAGTGCAATAATAACACTGTTTGAAGAGGCCGCAACTATATTTGTTGGATGCTCAATCCAATAATATATATCATCATTAGAGGGGATAAAAATCTACAATTTAGTAGATAATTTAAATTTAATTAATAGACTAAATTATCTACGACTAATACAGGGAGAAAATGCATCCAAATATTACCGAAGATTGAGCACACAGATTTCAACGGAAGTCCGATTCCTTATCACCCTAAACCATAAGACAAGAGTTGACGACGGAAAACTCATAGCCGTAGTGGAAGCAATTGAAAAGATCTACCCTATAGAAGAGAGTAACACCAATGATGCAAAACCAAAGTCAACCAAGCGCGGACTACCAAAAAATTTAACACAAAGCGGAAAAAAAACAACAAAGAAGGAGGACACCAAACAAGTTTGCGAGGTGGAGATTTCAAGCGACACAGAAGCAAGTGAAAAGATCAGCCCTATAGAAGAGAGGAGCACCAACAATGCAAAATCAAAATCAACCAAGCACAGACTACCAAAAAATTAACACAAGCCGGAAAAGCATCGAAACCTAATGAAGGAAATGGAAAAAAGACAAAAATTAACTCAACAGAAAAGGGAGAGGGTGTAGACACCCCAATTTCGTACCCCTGGTATGTGACATGACATAAAATATCAAAACATATTAAAATATTAACAAATGACAAGTTACAGGGTCAAAAATGCAAAAGGACAAAGCAGGATGCGCAAAAGGACGAACTGTAGGGACCAAAGTGCACAAAAATTGGAAACTTTGAAATTAGGCGCCACCATCACCAAAATTGGGCATGGCGCCCAAATCCCTTTGTTGCGCCCAAATTTGTGTTGCGCTGCGCCCAGTTCTCATCTTCATTTGCCGTAAAGTGCAATCTCTCCCGCACTGTGTACAAGCCGATCGATGCATGAAGAAGGAATTTTAATTCCCAGTGTGTCCTCAGTTCCTCCTATAAATATAGGCCCCCGGCTCTTCATTCAACACACCTTTTCATCGATAAAAATTCTCCGCGTTCTCGTTACGCTGGAGAAATAGAGAGAGAAGTGAGATAGCGAGCGATCACCTCAAAAAGCCTCGAAACTCTGCCAAATCTCCTCCAAACACAAAACCAACCGGTAGAAGTGAGCCTTAGCCCCCAGCTAGGTATCCACCCTATTTCCCCGGCCCAAAAACCATAAAGTAAGTCGTTACTCTACCCGAGTAATAGGCTGAAAATAAACACATATAAGTTGTTATTCCGCCCAACCAAATAAGCTAAAACCACCAAAACTAAGCCGTCATTCTGCCCGAGTGAGTGAACCAAAAACACTATATATAAGTCGTGACTCTGCCCAAATAACATCAACAGCAGCAATAAAAGTCTCCCTCTCCCGAGAAGGACAAAACGAGCACACCCCGCTCTAAAAGATAAAAGCCTTTAAGGGCATTGTTTTATTTATTTATTTATTTACTTTTCCGTTCACTTATTATTTAAAGTTGTTATTTAAATCCGGCCCAATGTAGTCCATATAAGCCGTTGTGCTGCCCGGATTAGATTAGGAATTATTATGTAATAGAGCCGTTATTATGGCCAAATATTTTCAAGTATATCTGTAATTATTTGTAAAAAGATAGTTGCAAGTCTGTAAATAATGTAGACAAATGGATGTATTTGTAGGCAGTTAATGCTTTATTTACCTGTTAAATAAATATAACAAAAAGCATACTTTAGCCAAAAACTGTTTTGAGACCAAAAGGGCAAGTTGGGTGCCTAGCACCTTCCTAACTCGTAACTTAGCCTCCGGACCCGCTTTTATTATCTCTGATTTTCTTTTTGGTTTTACTTTATTTATTCCTTAAAATAAAGATGGTGACTCTAAAACATTTTGGATCCAGTGGGGCCTCGCAACATCTTTCCTTGCACTTTTCCGTTCTCCCCTAAAAAGGGAGAATGAGAATGGAAAGGTGATGTATTCCTATGTCCTGGTATCCCCTAAAAAAGGGATAGCTTGACATAGAAAACTCAAAGCACCCATAGTGATCCGAGATAGGCCATAAGGCTATTTTCATAAAATCCATAGAGGGGGCGCTGCAACATTCCCTCCTTTCACTTTCATGTTTTCCCCTAAAAAAGGGAAAATGGAAATAGAAGGGTGATGCATTCCTATATCCTGGTATCCCCTAAAAAAGGGATAACTTGACATAGAAAACCCAAAAGCTCCCATATTGGATCAAAATCCACTAAAGGCAACCGAGGCGCATTCAAACGCGCTATTCTGACAGCACTCCTCTCGCACTTTTGATTTTGTCTTCCCCTAGAAAAGGGAGGATGGAACGAGAGCAGTGGATGTCACCGCATCCGCACGTACGTGCACCCTCAAGGCGCGGGCGCGGCGCAATTTCCCGGGAACCCACAGTGGCGACTCTGCTGGGGAGATTGTTTTTATTTTAATAAATAAAAATGGAGGGCTAGACTCAGTAACTAAAACTTTTTTTTTTCTTTTGTTTCTGGCTAAAGTATGCTTGTTATATTAATTTAAACACTTAAATATTGCGTTCCTTTAACATCCGTGTCTATATTTGTGGATATGATCCTCCATCTTGCAGCAGTTTCTTTCCAATCACTTTTACAGATATACTTGAAAATATTCGTATTTTTCAAAAAAAAATTGCAAAAAAAAATTTATATATATATATATATATATATATATATATATATATATATATATATATATATATATATGTAATATTTTATGTGCAATAATTTCCGGGCAGCACAACAAAAGGGCCGGGGTTTTATTTTTAATATCGCTTCATTTTCGGCCTTATATATTATTTTATTCTGCTTTATTTTCATTCCTATATATATATATATATATATATATATATATATATATATGCATTCATTTCGTCATTTTATTTTGGGGACATAGGACCAATTTGTAATTAATAGGAAATAGATAGATTCCCCACTTTTCTTTCTATTTCTTGGTGGTATGCTTGCTTGCTCGCGCTCAAACTAAATAGCCGAGAAAATCCATAAATAACAACAAGACAGGCCATATCTGTTTTATTTTCTGCTTTTATATCTAAAAAAAACTTTTTTTTGCTTTTTAGATACCGCACACACGCATATAAATATATTCCAAATTGTTACCCTACACCATGGCCAGCCTACCCCCTGCATAAGCCAACATTAGATTGCATATAGATTTTCAGGACACTTCAAAGACCGACCAGTTTTTACATTTTAAATCGTGGGTCAGCCCTTATCAAAAAAAAATGTGCGCAAGTCAAAAAAAAAATGTGTGCGCAAGTCAAAAAAAAAAAAGTCAAAAAAATGCACAAGTAAAAAAAAATATACACTGGGGCTGATTTATTATTTTCTAATGCTCGACCTAGACCATTTCGAATGGTGGATCCTGGAAAGAGTATAGGCCCTTCGCCTGGGATCAGTCCGATCTCGGGGAGTCGAAAGGCAGGTGGAATACGTTGGTCCTATACTCTGGAGAAAGAATCCACTGTTCCAGAAAAAATCCTGAGACTGTCAAAATAAAGCAGGTACATATCCGGTCAATTTGTAGGGAAAATAATAATAAAATATACTAATAAAGGCACGCTGTACTCCAAACCCAGAAAAGCATTCAGCCAACCTTCTGATACATCCAAAACCCATTTTCCTCAGAAACCTGGCCCAAATCTGGAAAGGCAGAGATAGTACTGGCCGGTTGATACGGGAAAGTAGTGCAAAAATCAGAACAGATGGTATCATTATCGACGGACAAGGGCGTAATCGATGCAGTAAAATACAAATTCGGCAAGATGGCAACGGATGAGCGTCGATATGGGTACGCATCGGGGCTCCGGGGATATGCTCCAACTCCGGCAATGCAGCAGTGGCTAGACGAGAATCTAGATGCACGACATGAACGCTTGCTAAGCCAAATAGCAAGTCTTATACAAGGTCAAAAACCCAGTGGTGAGGTAAACTCTTCCCCTATAGTCCCCCAGGAAGCATCCACATCTCATGTGCCTCCAAACCCAACTCCTCAGCCAAACACTAACCCACCAAATATATCCACTACCCCAAATCCCAATCCTCCACCGAGTCCCTACTACCCAAATATCAACCCTTACCCGTCCTATCATTCATATCCATCCCCAAGCACCAAAGTTCCCCAAAACCCAAATGACCTCCCTGTTCCCATAACCAACCCACTCTAGAACAACTCAGATATGGACCCACCAAATTATAACCCGCCAGGCCAAGTTACCACTTATTTACCTTATAATGATCACGGGCCCAAACTCATCCAAAATCCATCTACCCAAAATCCACCAACCCAAAATCCTTATCCCCAATCCACCGCCTCAATATCCATATCCAGCCCAAAATCCTACCTGAACACACCAGCCTTAAATTAACCCAGCCTTCCCTAATCCAAACCACTATATACCAAAAGCCAACTCCCCACCACCAAAGTAGAGGCCGATGTGGAAAATATAAAACTCAACAAAGGGAATTACGCCGGCACAACTTCTGCGGCAAGGGGAATTTTTTGCTGCGGGCACTAACATTACAACCTCTGCACAATATTGCCTTTCAAATTCAAAATGCCCGACATAGAAAAAATTTGATGGAATCGATGCCCTATATCCTACTTAAAATCTTATTCATCGGCATGCGGTCAAGAGGAGCTAGCTTTGAGGCTATGGCTTCCAATTTTCACCTCACTAATAGCCAAACAATGGCTAATGTTGTCGATAGGCACACCATGAATACATGGGACCGTATAGCTGAAACGCTTCTCGGAAAGGTACAAAGACAACACCAAATTCCTAAAATAGAAGGGACCTTGAGTCGTGCACCCAGAGGGAAAAAAAACTTTGTCTTTGAGTTTTGCCGGTCGGATGGAAGAGAAAGTTGACCCGGCACTTTTGACGGGCCCGATCGGTAAGTCATCTTAGAATGTTTATCAAAAACCTCCAGCCCATTTACCTGAAACACATGCGGTATCTCCCTTACACCAATTTTAAAGAAATAGTGGAGATAGGAGCTCGAATAGATGATGATATACGAACGGGGCAATTACAAGTCAATACGTCTCCTAGCTCTTTCCGTTACTCTAAAGGGAAGACAAGCCAGCCACACCGCACCAACCAGTCAATATGGTAGGAATGCATCGCCCACTTTTCCTACCCAAAGTTATGGCACTGCTCCATTGGTCTTATGGAATGGATGTCCACAACACATGAGGGAATAATGGCCTCAATTTAAATCGAACTGCCATTATGATGAACCGCAAAGCCTCGATCTGTAATCTGCTTGAGGGCTAATGGCACAAGGAGTGTTAAAGCCTTTGGAAAATTATAAGCCACTAGACCCCCTGCCCAGGACATGGAATCATGCCCAGTACTGTGAATATCATCGCTGCAGTGGTCACATCACCGATAAATGTTATCTGCTCAAAGATGCTATCCAGGATCTTATAGATGATAAGGTTATTGAAAAGCCTCCTCCCAGAGCAAATATAGTCAATAGCCCTCTACCTCAAATCAATATGATTGAGGTTGATGACAGTTTCCTGGGCATGATAGGCAGAGGTACTAATTACAAGAAGCTCCCTGCTGAGTTCAAGCCTATTTCTAATAAGCCTCTGCAAAACTAGTATACTACGAATCGGCCGTTTCTAACGCTTGAAGGCGGTGGATCACTTCGGATATATTATCCTTATTCCTTTCCCTAGCCTTACGGATTGGTCAACTACTGATCCGCTCCTAAAATTGAGGATCTCAAACCCCAGGTCCTCAATAATGTAATAAACCATGTACGGTTTGCTTTTAATAATAATCTAAATGTCTTTGCTTATTTCTTAGTTGCACCTACATTAAAAGACGCATTAAATAATCATAATAATGAGTCATTTAATGGGACCCCGAACAAAAAAAAAAGAATTATTTACTTGAGCTTGTAAAGTCAATGAGCATGGACAAGATCATTCGTCAAAAAGCCGATCCACTATCAATCTGGGGCTGGACAATGAAATCAAAAGAGTCAAAATCGGCAACTACCTGCAAGGTTCTGAAAAGGATAACACTCATGGATCTCCTCAAAGAGTTCGTGGATATGTTTACCTAGTCCTATGAAGATGTGTCGGGTGTAGACCCAGCCATAGCCAAACACTGGATCCCCACATGTCCGGATGCTCGGCCAATCAAGCAAAAGCTCCACCGCATCAAGCCAGAATGGTCACTACAAGTTAAAAAAAAAGAAGGGAAATCATGAAATAGCCGCACGTCAACTTCATTCGGGTAGTGAAAAAAAAAAGGATGGTAAAAAAAAAAGAGAAAAATACCCGATCTGGCTGTCCATATAGTGACCATTCCCAAGCCCAACAGGAAGGTCTGGATCTGTGTAAACTTCCGCGACCTCAACAAAGCGTTGCCCAAAGATGACTTCTCTCTACCGAATGTTAATATTGTGGTAGACACCGTTGCTACTCACAAAATCAGATCCTTCGTCGACAGCATGCTGGGCTATAGTCAAATCAAAGGCAGCAGGAGACCAAGAAAAGACCTCATTCACCACCCCTTTGGGGAACCTACTGCTATCACTTCATGCTGTCTGGGCTAAAAAATGCTGGGGCTACCTATCAAGAGGCTGCTACCCCTCTCTTCCACGATGTGCCATATATTGTCAAAGAGATCTGATCAGGAGGTGCCATATTCCTCGCAAGCCAGGAAAAAGAAGACTTTGTTCAGCCCTCCAATCTCAACGAGCTTCAAAGGTATTATGCTCGAACCACCCTATCCGACAAGTGCTTCCCTCTTCAGCCCGCTAGGCTGAAAACCCGAAAGGGCGGCCTAGGCAAAAGTTAGGGCATAAAAAAAATAAATAAATAAAAAGGAGAAATAAGGGCTCGCTCGCTAGGCTGAAAACCCAAAAGGGCGGCCTAGGAAAAAATTAGAGCAAGTAAAAGAAATAAATAAATAAAAATAAAAATAAAGGTTCGTTAGGCTGAAAACCCGAAAGGGCAGCCTAGGCAAAAGTTAGAGCCAAATAAAATATATATATCAGGAGCATAAGGAGAGGGAAGACACTCTTTGAAACCTCAGCATCCTACCTCTAGATCTTCAGCAGGCAAATGGGCTCGACTGACAGAAGAAAAAAAACCACGACAGGAAGCTCACGTTAAAACACTAAAATATAATATTACAGGTCCTAAGGTGCAACTTAGGAATAATTGCTAAAGAAATTTAGATTATGCATTAATTGCCTGTACATATCTATTTATTGCCTATATCCCCCCTTGTGTCCCCCAAAACTATCCTTCATTTGCAGCTTAAGCCCCAGGCTTGATCCATCAATGTCTGCGACGTCCGCCTGCTCATATACTTCTTACGCAAGGCACAAAAAAGGGGCTCGGCCTCATCGAATGAGAAGCACCGTAAGTTTCTCGCCCTATTCATTATCCAGACGGCATTGTCCTCGAGCCATGACGACTTAGGTTCCGCCATTCACCGCCGCCTGCCTCGATTGCGAAGAGAAATGCACGGGCTATGAGAATAGCCTTATGCCAAGCGTAGCCCTGCAACAATTATATGGCCAAGAACAGGAGGAGGTATCTGCCTTTTCTTCTCCCCGCACATCATAAAAAAAAGGGAAGCCTGTTCGAACCCGAAGGTATATTCCTTTAAAATCCATTTTGGAGAAACAACGTGCCATTACCTGTTAGGTCGGTATAGCTTTGCTTTGTGCGTGTGTTTTGAGTCTCCATGTGTTTTTTTTTATTTTGCATAATATAAAATTAGATTACATTGTAAATGTTTGTACAAATTCTTTAATTTTTTTTTATGTATTGTTTTGCATCTAAATAAACGTTTTTGCATTATAGGCATTGTAAAAGTATATTTTGCATCTTAAAGATATGTACTGCATTATTGCATGCATGATAGAATAGGAAAACATTCATGCATCATGTTAATAAACATCCTATAATTCTTAGGCATCACATTTGCATTAAATAAAGTAAGTACATGCATCCAACATTTGCATTTATTATCCAACAAGCTGCATTAGGGGTGCGCTAAAAGAAAATAAAATGCCACCAATCATGAAAATAAATATCCTCATGGCACTTACTATGTCCCTGCAGCATACGCATGCATCATGTAGCCTCATTTGCATTTATAGTATAAATCATGCATAATAAGGTCAAGTAGTGACCACTAGCTCAATCAGGCATCATAAAAATAAATTGAATAAATTTCATGCATCATTGCTTAATTGCATCATTTAGCCATAAATAAAACATGCATAAACATTAATAATAAAGTCAGGAATGCTTCAAAAGTGCCAAAATCTAGCAAATATGAAGAATATCCAGGCGGACCAAAAAAAAAGAGAAAAAAAAAAGAGGTAATAAGCATGCGAATAAAGAAAAATGGTGAGCATGCAGAATAAAAAAAAGAAAATGAAAAAAAAGAGGTAATAAGCATGCAAATAAAGAAAGTGGCAGGCATGCAGAATATACAAAAACATAAAAAAAACAAAAAACAAAAAAAATCGGGAGAGGGAAAATGCATGTACAAGAAAGAAAAATTTTCAGGTACATGCCAAAAAAAAAAAAATGGTGGCAGAAGAAGAAATTTTCGGCTGAAGCTAGAAAATGGAGCGAAAAGAAAATAGCAGCAAAGAAAAGATGATCTCAGCTGGTACCAAGAGATGCTGCAGCAAGAAAAAGAAAGTTTCTGACCAAGGTTAGAAGGAGCAGTAAAGAAAATGCAGCAACATCAAGAAAAATTTTCCAGCTAAAGCCGAAAACATAGCGGAACGGGAAAAAAGATTTTCCAGCTAAGGCTGGAACAGTGACAAAAGAAAAATCCCCAGCAAAGTGCAGCAACGAACAACATAAAGTAGCAAGCGACAGCAAAGCAACATCAGCAGCAATTTGCTGCATGGACACGACAAAGGTAAAGGAAAGGAAGGTATTTTCCTTTTTAGCAGTGCATTTGTTTGATGTTTGGAAACTTTCCTTTAAGGGGTACACAGCCCCGGATTAATAGGGAAATGTCTTGTTCTCCGGTGAAGGCTGAGTTCCTAAGGAGGCAATATATTCCATGCATTTTTCGCTGTGTTGGAAAACTTTCTTTTAAGGGGCAAGCAACCTCGGATTTATAGGGAAAGGTCTTGTTCTCCAGTAGAGGCTGAGTTCCTAGGAAACAATTCATGCCGCACAGCCACAGGCGAGCTACGATTGGTCTGATTCCTTGGCTAAAGGATACGTAGGCAGTCTATCTCGGTAGACGCAACCAAACACAGCACGTTATTTACCTTTGCATCACTCATTTGATAAAGCTTTGCATGCACTTGCTCATTTAGCATTGCCGCACTTGCACCGCAGCATTTGGTCCCCAGCTGAATGAACTACGTCTCGGTCTGATTCCTTGTATAAGGATACGTAGGCAACCTATTTCGGTAGGCACGACCGTTGCATGAATGATGGTTTAGGTTTTGGCCGAACTACGTTTGGTCTGATTCCTTTTATTAAGGGATACGTAGGTAGCCTACATTAGTAGGTCCGACCATCAGAGCACTTAATTTGCATATCTGCTTAAAAACTGCGATAACCTGCTATAACCGACTAAAATGTCTAGGATATGGAGGTTTGTCTCACATTATAAATTGATGCATTATAACTGCTACCTGTTGCATGTTTCTCCCTCGTTTTGTAATTGAACGAAATTGGAGAGTCTATTCTTATCAACGATGTTCGTCTACTCAGTAAGCTGCGGGTTACCCGTAGACTCCATCGTTGAGGGGCTCTGTAGACACCCCAATTTCGTACCCCTGGTATGTGACATGACAATAAATATCAAAACCTATTAAAACATTAACAAATGTCAAGTTACAGGGTCAAAAGTGCAAAAGGACAAAGCAGGATTCGCAAAAGGACGAATTGCAGGGACCAAAGTACACAAAAATTGGAAACTTTGAAATTAGGCGCCACCATAACCAAAATTGGGCATGGCGCCCAAATCCCTTTGTTGCGCCCAAATTTGTGTTGCGCTGCGCCCAATTCTCCTCTTCATTTGCCGTAAAGTGCAATCTCTCCCGCACTGTGTACAAGCCGATCGATGCATGAAGAAGGAATTTTAATTCCCAGCGTGTCCTCAGTTCCTCCTATAAATACAGGCCCCCGGCTCTTCATTCAACACACCTTTTCATCGATAAAAATTCTCCGCGTTTTCGTTACGCTGGAGAAATAGAGAGAGAAGTGAGATAGCGAGCGATCACCTCAAAAAGCCACGAAACTTTGCCAAATCTCCTCCAAACACAAAACCAACCGGTAGAAGTGAGTCTTAGCCCCTCAGCTAGGTATCCACCCTATTTCTCCGGCCCAAAAACCATAAAGTAAGTCGTTACTCTACCCGAGTAATAGGCTGAAAATCAACCCATATAAGTCGTTATTTCGCCCAACCAAATAAGCTAAAACCACAAAAACTATGCTGTCATTATGCCCGAGTGAGTGAGCCAAAAACACCATATATAAGCCGTCACTCGCCCAAATCACATCAAGAAGAAGAATAAAAGTCTCCTCCTCCAGAAGGACAGAAGACACCCCGCTCTAAAAGGTAAAAGCCTTTAAGAGCATTGTTTTATTTATTTATTTATTTACTTTTCCGTTCACTTATTATTTAAAGTTGTTATTTAAATCCGACCCAATGTATTCCATATAAGCCGTTTGCTGCCCGGATTAGATTAGAAATTATTATGTAATAGAGCCGTTATTTTGGCCAAATATTTTCCAGTATATCTGTAATTATTTGTAAAGAGACAGTTGCAAGTCTATAAATAATGTAGACAAATGAATGTATTTATAGGCAGTTAATGCGTTATTTATCTGTTAAATAAATTTAAAAAGAACATACTTTAGCCAAAAACTGTTTTGAGACCGAAAGGGCGAGTTGGGTGTCTAGCACCTTCCTAACTCGTAACTTAGCCCCGGACCCACTTTTATTATCTCTGGTTTTTCTTTTTGGTTTTGCTTTATTTATTCCTTAAAATAAAGATGGCGACTCTAAAACATTTTGGATTCAGTGGGGCCTCGCAACATCTTTCCTTACACTTTTCCGTTCTCCCCTAAAAAGGGAGAATGCGAATGTAAAGGTGATATATTTCTATGTCCTGGTATCCCCTAAAAAAGGGATAACTTGACATAAAAAACTCAAAGCACCCATAGTGATCGGAGATAGGCCATAAGGCTATTTTCATAAAATCCATAGTGGGGGCGCTGCAACATTTCTTCCTTGCACTTTCATGTTTTCTCCTTAAAAAGGGAGAATGAGAATAGAAGGGTGATGCATTCCTATATTCTGGTATCCCCTAAAAAAGGGATAACTTGACATAGAAAACTCAAAAGCTCCCATATTGGATGAAAATCCACTAAAGGCAACCGAGACGCATTCAAACGCGCTATTCTGACAGCACTCCTCTCGCACTTTTGATTTCGTCTTCCCCTAGAAAAGGGAGGGTGGAACGAGAGCAGTGGATGTCACCACATTCGCACATACGCGCACCCTTATCCAAGGGCGCACGGGGCACGGGCGCAATTTCCGGGAAACCCATAGAGGGAAAAAATACAACGAAGCAGAAGAGAACAATGAAGTTTGCGAGGTGGAGATTTCAAGCGATGATGAAGAAACCCTCACGATGTGGAAGAAAAAACAATAAAAAAACCAACTAAACAAGAAAAAGACAAACTTTTCGGTAGGCATTAAAATCAAAAAAGAAAAGAACTATTATGAACATGGAATTATATTCATACCTTACGTTCATATGTATTTGATCATTAGACAATCTTTTTTTTTATTTAAAATGTTTACTTTTTCAGGATTTGAATAATTATTCATAGGTTGCATTTATATACATTTCATCATTGAACATTTTTCTTTAATTTAATATATTTACTTTCTCTGAATTTGAATAACTGTAATTAACCTCTCTTGTCCTTAATGAAATAAACATTACACAACCAATACAATACACTTGTGTTTTTAACAAGACAACACGTGTAACGCACGCGCCTTATACTGGTACTAATAAAGGAATCATACTTAATTAAGCAAAAGCAACATCTAAACTAATGACGACTCCAAGTACTTAGGCGACATCATTACCTGCAGCAGCCTCCTTAGTAGCACCTTCCAGAGCCTCTTCTATAGTAGCAGGCTTAGCACGGCTTATCACAACAAAGAACTTCTTGCACTTCGCATAAACAGTTGGATTCATCTCAGCATACTTGCTGAGAACTTGTTGCCTAGCAAGTGGAGCAGATGCAAGCATCACATCAATGAAAGCTTTGGTTATCGGGGCCACTTTCTCCGCCTCACGCTTCGTCAATTCTACTGAAATCTTCTCTTCCTCAGTCAGCACATTCCTCCCATACGCAATAGGGACTTTGTGGTACTTAGGGCATCACCAAGGTGAGATTTTTTGCTTCTTTAAGGGTTTGCAAAAGTGTGCAATGGTGGCCACCTAGGAGAGAGAAATGTCCACCTAGGAAAGAGAAAAGGAGGTGGGCGGCTGGTCATGGGGTTGTGGGGGGAGGGTTTTTTATTTTATTTGGGATGGTGTTAAATTTAATATTTTTTGTATAAGAAATGGTGTAAGAATAGTATATAATGAGATGATTTATTTTAAGTGTGTAAGACAAGAAAAATGTGTAGATGACAGTGGGACCTAGTTTAGAAGTTGTATTAAGAATATACATATCGAGGATACTCTTAGTAGGGTTAACACGGATATCCTTATCCAAGTCAGCAATTCTCTTGAAATTCGCAACCCCAAGAGCTTCAATCCTCGAGTAAACTTTCATCGACTTCATCGCATCTAAGACAGCATTGGTAGTCGTAATGAGGGCAGTTCCTGCAAGGTGCAGAGTTATTCCTCAGACGAATAGCCTCCGGAATCCTATCCTCATTATTATTAGCTGAGAGAACTTGCCAAACTCTCCCAGGAGAAACCCAATACAAAGCAGTATGGTAGAGGATATCATGTGCCAAGTCCTTCGAAACATCACTACCCAAACACGCACGGAAGATCTGCTCATACTTGGCTGCATATGTGCTAGCCAAACCACTTAGGTAATGATGCCCTGTAGTCCGAAAAACATGTTCTGCGGCAAAAGGCACTAACAAAGCAGCCAACGCAGCTGTTGGTGCCAACCGCATCATAGCGTTTGAATCCTTTGCCAAAACCTCCTCCAAGTTATCAGGTGTTGTCTTGAACCTGATTTCGCGCTGGTTGTCTACCCAGCCCAATTTGACAGCCTCCATCCTAATCATAGCAAACTTGATCTTCTCATCCTCTGTCACTCCCTAGGCCTCCAAGACTTCTTTGTTGAGAACATACACAGCAAACACATAGATTGGAGAAAACTTGTCAATAGCAACTCCGGTCCCAACTTCAGCTGGTAAGAAAACTGGAGTGGCCAGGTCAGCAGGCAGTATGAGGAACTCCTTCTGGTGTAGCTTAGCAAGGGCCTGACTCTCATTACTATATGCATCTTGTCCATTGATCTCACTTAAGGTATTAACAAGCTTCTCAATTGTGGCACGCTCCGTAATGAATTCTCCTGCAGTACTGGTCAAGGCAGCAACAACGTCACCCAACAAAGAAGGGACCCACCACTATCCGAACTAGACTAAGAAGGGACGCACCACTATCATATCCTTCGGCAACCAAGAGCGTAAAAGTCTAAAAGCAAAAAAGCATAAAAGTCTAACCAAAAGAATAAAAAGAACGTATTTTAATTATAAACAATTAATAACAAGTGAAAAAGAGATTAATAATGATGGTAATTACCTCTACTTGAAATGCTATGAATAACGATTTTTCCTTTGATGTTAAATTTTATCATTTTTCAACGTTCGCATCCCACCAACATACTATATATTAAAAACAAAAGAACAAAACCGGACATTAACACAAGTGTTTTATTCACATCATAAAAGACATGAAATATATTCAATAAAATAAACAAAGGATCATGACCTTTCTGGAAGACTTGTATCTAACTAAATAGAAGAAAACCCCCTTTTTTGTTCATGCCCTACCAAGAATAAGTTTAAATTTTGGACAAAAATCGATACCAAAACTCAATATAAATAAAATTTACAGATCTAAATTTGGAAAGCTAAAATCTCTTCTGATCTAAAGAGCGAGATTTGGGTAGTGGTCATGCCTAGTGACCGGTTGCCCAATTGGATCAATGGTTTCACAGACAAAAACAATGGGGAAATCCAATAAAGAAAGACTACTTACAAACATGGAGCTTCTTCTGTTGAGTGGCGGTCTGACATTCTAGTCGGAGAAAAGCACTAACTATGAGACTAAGATGTCAAGACAGTTGGCTGTGCAGCCTAAGAAGTTTTATTTCTAACAAAAGATTGATTCTTACAAATGAACTAGGTTTAGGTTAAGTTATGTATTTATAGGGAATTAGTATGTTCTTTTTTGAATAGAACCCTCTAGAATTAGTAGAGTTTACGGTTATGATGAAGCCACGTCAAAAAATACAGATGCACATCATATGGCTCGGATCAACTCAGTTCTTTTCCTTTATTTAAAGAAAGATATTTATGAGAAATATTTTCTTTGACATATGTGCTAGAAATACGAGGGGTGTAGTAGAATATAAATAACATTAATTAGAAAACAATTCTATTATATGAATCCAAAAACCATCGTGATTTAGTTTTGAATTAAAATATTTATGTATGGTAGTTAATTGAGAGTTTTGACTTGAAATAAATAAATTGTCTATGAAAAAATTAATTGTGTAGCCAATCAATTTGGAAAAGTATTTTCTAATTAAGCTGAAACTTAACACGTTTCTAAATATACGATGTTATTTTTCAATATTGTAAAGGTATTTACCTTTTTTGTCTAAAATAAAATTAATTAATTGAGTAACAAATCAATTTGCAAAATTACTTCCCTAATAAAGCTGAAATTTAATATGTTTCTAAATATATGGTATTATATTTAGATATTTTTAATGTTTTAGGAAAAGAGAACAATTAGAAACTAATCAATACGTTTTGTAGATCAATATATATATAAAAACTTACCGCAATTCAAGTTTTTAATTTTAATTTAATAATGAAAGAAATTATTTGTCAACAAAACAAAGAGGAATGAGAGGGTATCAATTAGGGGTGGAATCGGGACGGGACCCATCCTAATTAGTCTTATCCCGATCTTGTCCTGATAAAATTCGGGATTTCAATTTTTTTACCGATCTCGTTCCTGATAAGTGTCGAGACTCGACGTGTCAGGAGAAAAAATCTCGTAATCCCAATAAAAAAAAATTTAACAAACATTGTTTGAAAGATGATATCATTAAATAAAGTTAACAAATATCATTAATAAAATTAATATTGTTTGAAAGATAGTCTTTTGGCTTGCCAAATCATATCCACCAACAATCCTCTTGAGTTGTGAAATTTTCACTTGGTTCACTTGAAGACGCATTGCTATGTTGGGTAAATGATAGTACATGTACCTACAATATAAAAAAAAAAAAATCGTATAAGCATCATATATAATAAACAAAATTTATATAAATAGCAATAACAAATAACTAAAATGACAACCATTGCATAACCATTACATCACAATTATCAAGTACGAAACACCAACGTATCCGGCTCCAACTTATTGAACCACGTGCTTCTCCATAAATGTCAATGACTATAATGTGGTCCACATATGTAAACATTAATGTTTCTTTTGATATGCAAATAAAATAAAAAGAAAGTCACAAATTCACAATATCAATAAAATCTAAACAAGGTGATAAATGATAATGTCTTGATGTTAATTCTTCACAATCTTTATAAAAGTCGATTTCAACTTCCATCGGTTCCTTGTACATAAAAAATTCCTCACCTCTAAGCCAATCACTAGAACACACAAGTGCTTCCACCATTTTTTGTTGCAATGATGCTCTAAATGGATCCACAACCCTTCTCCCAATGCTAAAAGCATTCTCACTAGCAACTGTTGATGAAGGAATTACAAGAACATCTTTTGCACTCTTCGAAAGGATTGGATATGTTGTTGTATTCCCTTTCCACCATTCCAAAATATTGAGGTTTGGGCTCCATTTCACAAAAGGATCTAAAATGTACTTCTCCACTTCTCATTAGCTACCTCCGCTTGATTTTGACCTTTTCTTACTTGAGCCATTTGCAAATGAAAATCCAATTTAAAAGGATCATCCTTAAAACTCTCCATGAACTCTCTCTCTACACCATCATCATTGACTCCGCATGAAGACTCTAAAGAATAACTTTATTTATAAGCATAATACAACTCCAAGAGACAATTTTTTAGATCCTCCACGAATGAATGTGCATTATCAACATTAAAACTTGTTGTGCACAGCGGAAGACTAGCAAACAATTTAACAAAGTATAATAGGATCAATCACAAAGAAGAGAAAGAGATTGGGACCAACGGACTGTTGAAATTTTATTAGAGTTCCACCTTCAAACGTTCTAGGTATACAACTATTTTTATATATACAATAGAAACCCTAAAACTCTTAAAAGTACAAAAAACGGACAAACAATAAAAACTTAAAAAACGGGGTCGAGCGGTCGCTCAGCCCAAGCAATGGGAGACCGCGCAAAATACAGTAGCACGCCTCGAAGGATCCTTGATCAAGCGGTCGCTCAGTCAAAACACTAAGTGATTGCCCAAGCCAAAAAATTGTGATGCACTTGTCCAATACACGTACAGTCCGTACCAAGGGCTACACCCCCGCACCCCGCTTTGAGGTCCAATAAAGTCCTAGCACCTGCCCTGGCCAGTTCCCTCCGAAGGAACTGGCTTGTTTCCTAGGTAATCGAGCCATCCTATTCTCAACAATCTCCACCTTGGCGAGTATTCACCCAACCCCTTAGAAGACAAAGAACATGAACCCGAAACCCGAAACCACCTTAAGCACCTATAGAATTAGACCTCCCACATCTCTGACAACTAGCGATGTGCAACAAATCCAAGTAATACTTGAACTTGTTAGTTACAAATGACTTCGTCAACATGTCTGCAACATTATCTGTGGTGTGAATCTTCTCGATCAGAATATCCTCATTATCAATCAACTCACGAATCTTGTGAAACCTCAAATCGATGTGCTTCATCCTTGAGTGATAAATCTGATTCTTCGCTAAGTAGATTGCACTTTGACTATCACAATGCAACAGAACTCCACTTTGTTGAACACCCAACTCCTTGACTAAGCCCCTACCCAATGGGTTTCCTTTGCAGCTTCAAAAGCAGCCATGTAATCCACCTCGATCGCAGACAATGCAATAATGGCCTAAAGCATAGCTCTCCAACATATAGGTCCACCTGCTAAGGTAAACACATAACCTGTGGTAGATCTCCTACGATCATTATCACCTGCATAATCTGAATCAACATACCCTACGACTGAAAGCCAATCTGCCTCTCAAACATAATACCATAGTCCACAGTGCCCTTCAAATCTCTGAAAATCCACTTGATTACCACCCAATATTGTCTGCCTGGATTATCCATATACTTGCTTACCACACTGATTGCCTGTGCCAAATCTGGTCTAGTACATACCATGGCATACTTGAGACATCCCACTGCACTTGCATAGGGAACCTTTGACATGTGTTGAGTTTCTTTAACTGTAGTTGGGGAATCTGAGGTATTTAAACTGAAGTGATTGGCCAACGGTGTTGTCACTGGTTTTGCTTCTCCCATGTTAAACCTTTCTAACACCTTCTCAATATAGCCAGCTTGAGACAACCACAATCTTCTAGATTTTGTGTCTCGATGAATCTCCATACCAATAATCTTCTTGACAGCCCCCAAATCCTTGATGTCAAATTCCTTACTTAACAAGGTCTTTAATTTCTTGATCTCATTAACACTTCTACTAGCAATAAGCATATCATCCAGATACAGTAACAGAAAAATAATAGAGCCATCATCAAGGTTTCTCATATACACGCAGCAATCATACTCACACCTCTTATAGCCAATACTAACCATATAAGTGTCGAGCTTGGTGTACCGCTGTCGCGGAGACTGCTTTAGCCCATAAAATGACTTCTTCAGTTTACAAACTAAATGCTCCTATCTAGGATGACTGAACCCATGTGGCTGCTCCATGAAGATCTGTTCTTCTAACTCACCGAGTAGAAAGGTAGTCTTCACATCTATCTGCGCCAACACCATATCATAGTGCGCTATAAGACCCAACACAATTCTGATCGAAGTGTGTCTCACAACAGGCAAAAAAATCACATTATAATCTATCCCTTGTTCTGCGAGTACCCCTTTGCCATTAACCATGCCTTGAACTTTCCCCCTTTTTTTAAATCGCTTCCTTCGCTTGAATACCCATTTACAACCAATTGCTCGCTTCCCTTTGGGAAGTTCCACTAACCCCCATGTGTTATTCTTATGAAGTGATTCCATCTCTTCCGCCATAGCAGTCACCCACTTATCTTTTTCTGAACTTTTTATCGCTTCCTGATAAGTATTTGGATCTCAACCACTAAGAACAAGAGCATATGAAACCAAATCTTCAAATCCATACCTGACTGGTGGTCTGATTGTTCTCTTGGGTCTTCCACTTGAAGGATTTTCTTCTCCAACTTCTTGTGTAGTTACCCCGGGATTGGGAAGAGTGCGATCCAAATCCACCTTTGGTAGCTCCACCTCAATAATATGTTCATTACACCTTTCGTTTTCTGGCACATGTTTCTCCTTTTCTTTGTGGGTACACTTTAACATAGCTTTCTCATTGAAAACCACATCCATGCTGATTGCCACCTTGCTTGACTTGGGATCCCAAAGTCTGTAACCCTTTACCCCTTTCGCGAAACTGAAAAAGATACACTGTTAGGACTTTGGATCAAGCTTCGATCTTTCTTCACTATGTATATGCACATAGGATAGACACCCAATCACCCGAATATCGGACTAGTCTACCTCAGAACCCATCCATACCTCTTCTGGAACCTTGCAATCTAGTGACGCCATTGGTGATCTATTTATTAAGAAACAAGCCATACTCACTACATTTTCCCAAAAACACTTTGCTAACCCGCATTCAATCATAGACACCGAGCCCTTTCCGCAATAGATCAGTTTAACCTTTCTGCCACACAATTTTGTTGTGGTGTCCTACGTACTGTATAGTGCCTTTTGATTCCATGCTCCGCGCAAAACTTCTAGAACCCATTATAAGTGTACTCTGTGCCATTGTCACTTCTAAAACATTTAACCTTTCTGCCCGTTTGATTTTCCACTTCAGCCTTCCACAATTTGAAATTCTCAAAAGTCTCATTCTTGTGCTTCATGAAGTAAACCCAAACCTTTTTTTCAAAAGTCATCAATAAATGTCACGAAGTACAAATGTCCATACCTTGATGCTATTCTCATTGGCCCCCAAACATCATTATGAATGTAGCCAAGGATTCCCTCTATTGTGTGTTTAGTTGTCTTGAATTGCACTTTGTTTTGCTTTCCAAGAACACAGTACTTACAAAAATCAAGTTTGCAAGTTTTAACACTCTTCACATATTTCTTATGAAGCTCCTTCACACCTCTTTCCCCATGTGACCTAATCTCATGGGCCAAAGTAGTAGCCTCATCTACTTCGGGTTCCGACTCTCGAACTAGCTCCACCTAGTACTAAATATCACTCTTATCTAGGTGCGCAATTATAACCCATTACCCATTACCCCATCCAACCCAACTCGCTAATTATCCAACCCAACCCAACCAATTAATATTTTTGGGTTGAAGCGGGTAACCCATTTCAACAATAATATTAGCGGATCGGGTTAAAGCGTCGAACTCGTTACCCATTTCGATCTGCGACTTTTATACCATAAATTTATTCTTTTTTGGGGGTGGAATCTTGGGTTGAGACAGTTGACCCGATTCAACCTGCTTACCCATTTCAACCCAACCCATTTAAACCCGATCAAGCTTTCACATTTGGGTTTTAACGATTTCGACATGTTTCAACCCATTACCCATTCCAACCCAACCAAAACCAATCCAACCCACCCAATTTCCAAGCCTACTCTTATCAAATATATTACTCCCTCCGTCCCAAAATATATGACATTTTTGGAAAGTTTTTTGTTCCAAAATAGATGACACTTGGCAATTTTCATTGAACTTTTTCTTTTTATTTCCAATTCTATCCATATTTATTGATTATTACGTAACTCATGTTTGGCTCTTTGGGTAAGAATATCAAAATGTCTCATTAATGTTTGGATAAGGGCAATTTAGTCTTTATAATATATTTCATTGGTTTGTGTGAAAAGCACCAAAATGTCATATATTTTGAGATGGAGGGAGTATGATAGAAAACACATTAGTCAAGCACTCAAGCTTAACTTTACAAGATGTAGAAGTTCATTCCAATCATTTGAAGAATCTAAATGTCAAGAACTTTTATAGAAAAAATAAAAATAAAAAAATAAAAAATGTCAAGAACTTCAACAAAGCTTTTACTAGACTACCTAGGCTCGTTTGTTTCACGGAAAATTACTTCCGAAAAATGGTTTACACATTTTTCGGTATTTGGTAACCTTAGAAATATGTAGTCAGCGTAAAAGTTTTTCTGAGTCAACGAAAAATGAACTTGGCCTGTTTCCTGGGTAATCAAGCCATCCTATTTTCAACAATCTCCACCTTGGCGAGTATTCACCCAACCCCTTAGAAGACAAAGAACACGAACCCAAACTACCTTGAGCACCTATAGAACGGACCTCCCACATCTCTAACAACTAGCAAAAGCAACAAATCCAAGCAATGCTTGAATTAGTCACATAATTGGCTTCGTCAACATGTCCGCAACATTATCCGTGGTGTGAATCTTCTAAGTAATATCCCAATTATCAATCAACTCAAGAATCTTAAAACCTCACATCAACGTGCTTTGTCCTTGAGTGATAAATCTGATTCTTCACTAAGTAGATTGCACTTTGACTCATAATGCAACAGAACTCCACCTTGTTGAACACCCAACTCCTTGACTAAGCCCCTAAGCCATAGGCATCCTTTGCAGCTTCAACAATGCCATGTATTTCGCCTCTGGGTCAGAGACAATGCAATAATGGCCTCAAGCATAGCTCTCCAACATATAGGTCCACTCCGCTAGTGGTAAACACATAACCCGCGTGGTAGATTCTCTACGATCATTATCTCGCATAATCTGAATCAACATACCCTACTTAACGAAAGCCCCACACCGCTCTCTCAAACATAATACCATAGTCCAAAGGCTCCCTTCAAATATCCGAAAATCCACTTGACTACCTCCCAATGTTGTCTACCGATTAGCCATATACATGCTTACCACACCGGTTACCCATGGCCAAATCTCGCAGTGCATACCATGCATACCATGGCAA
>CM028380.1:37542154-37599674 GCA_013146195.2 Codonopsis lanceolata
GGAAAACCAACACCCCGACTCGGGACCGTTGCGAATCCTCGACCTCCACTTGCCATTGGCAGCTCGACCCATCATCATCATCGTGCGTCATCATCATCATCGTCGTCATCTCGGCGTGCAGGCGCGCCAGCGCGAGCTGCTCCCCACTTACGAAAATTCATCGACCAATTTACGATATAACTGGCGATCTTTGAAGAAGCCCAGCGGCGACTTCTTGTAAGTGAACACGTTCACACGAAAAAAAAATATAAAATAAAAAAAATGAATGAAAAAAATGTTAGTCTCGAAAAAAAAAAAGTTATATAGTGTGCATAAAAATGTATATAAAAAATGTGTATAAACAAAAAATATAATAAAAGAAAGAGAAATAATAAAGGTGGATGTGTCTACAGAGCGAGCACTGCCTTTCAGGGACCACTTGGCGGCTCCTCAGAAATCTCGACATCGGGGAAGAACACCTTTACTAATCCACCGCCCCACTCATCTTGGAAAGTAGAAAATATCATCGGGCTCAGTGAACATCGGGTTCTCGTCGAAGTGAAGTAGATGACCAGGGGCCTTGCGAAGCATCGGAGAATGCCGCTGGGCTGAGGAGCGGAGGAGGAGGCGATGCGGCTCCCATCTCGAGGAAATCCTCGTATAACATCAACTGGATAATCATTGTGGGAGCGAGGTATTTCCCAATCTTGAGGCCGGTCGAGGCGATCGCTCGGGCTCTATCACGCAGCGAGGGAGGCCAAGGAGGCACCACTTGGAGCCATTAGAAAAGCGATCTTGACGGTTCACCCGCTTCGCCCATATCTGAAAGAGTCCACCATGATGGAAACCATCAATATCCGGCTGAACATCGAGTAGTATGATAATGACCCTCCGGGCCTTCCCGGGGAAGAAAGTGCAGCGAACCGGGACTAGAACCAACAATCCGCTCCGGCACTCTCTCCTAGTATTGCAACCGTCGTCACTTGGATCGACCCTATTGTTGTCAACATATTGGGACGGATACGGAGGTAGACCGCCGAATGAGGCGACCGGCAAAAATCGAAAGGCCCGGACACACGCACAAAAGAAGAAAAAGAAAAAATAAATATGTTGTAAAAAAAAACATGATACAAAAAATATATATATATATGAAAAAAAAAGAGAACAAATAAATGATGAAAAAGCGAGGAAAAGGCATGTACCTCCCAGGGGGCAAACCCATTCGAGGGTCGGTGAATCATTCGGTGGCCTATCCATGGAAGCATAAAGTTCGGCCAAACCGGCTATCCCCAATCATACGAAGGGATCCGGTCGAAATCCATAAGACAAGCTAAGGCGGAGGCTCTCGGGGTGGCAGAGGAGTTGGCAAGAGCGAGGTGCCAAGAAAGAAGAAGAAAGCGCTCGTGCCACTCGAGTAATAACGGCTTCATCATCGGTGGTACCGGCCGGCATTATTAAGAAGCCATTGTCGAGCAGCTGGCGATATATATCTCATCAGATGATTTAAAAGCGAGGCTCGAAGCCGGGAGGTCCACGATCTCCTCCTACGATGTCGGAGAGTAAAATCAAAGCCGAGGTTTCCCTATCTTTGGTAGGGATTCATGTCATCGCGGCGAAATCCAAGGGGTCATGGTCGCCTCCCCATCTAAAATGAAAGGTGTGAGTGGTATCCCACCAGAAGTCCCGAAGCACATCAAAGACGGGAAGAAAGTTGGTGAAGTGGGTAAAAGAATGCAGGAAGATGCTAAAACCCGAACCCTCTACCAACAACTGTGCAGCTTCGGGTAACATATCAAAAATCTCAGCCACATCGATATATGATACCCACACTCTTTCAAATTTCCTGTGAACCTGAAAAAAAAAAAAAAAAGAAAGGTAAGTTCTTTACCCTTATTTCCTTCTCTGTACAATCCTTTGAATAAATAATGAATATATTACATATTTTATACTTCCAAAAATTCTTAAAGAAATTTTTTTTTTCATAACAAAAAGAAAATAAATAATTCTTTAAACTGTTACATACTATTTTCATAAATGCACATAAATTTGTATTTAAAAAAACATCTTTCTTTCAAAAAAAATAAAAAAAAAAGAAAAACAACAATTTTTATATGTAATATATTTTTTGCATATAAATAATTTATTTTGCATCTCAAATGTCATAAAAATGCATATTAGGACTGCATTTGCCGTGTATATAATAAAGTGTGAAAAAATTCATCCATCATCTTATAAGTGTTCTGCATTGCATTTGCATCAAATAAATAATTCATGCATTCATTATGTACATTTCATTTGTCCAATAAGCTGTCATAGGAGTACGCTAAAAAGGAAATAACGTACCACCAATCATCAAAATAAATATCTTTGTGGTATTTACTATACCCCTGCAGCAGTTGCATGCTTGAAAAATGAATCTAAGGGCATGAAAAATATCTGTTTTGTCCTGTTTTTATCCGAAAATATGCCCGAAAAGCGTTTCGGAAAAATTAAATTTATACCCCGAATATTCCGTTTCGCGATTCTATTGCATGCAAAAAGGTGATTTAATGTAAAACATGCATCATATAGCCTCATTCGCATTCAGAATATAAATCATGCATAGTATGGTCAAATAGTGACCACTAGTTCAAATCATGCATTGCAAAAATAAATCATAGAAATTTCATATATTATCACTTAATTACATCATTTAGGCATAAATAGGACGTGCATATGCATTACTAATAAATTCATGAGTGCTCCAAAAGTCCCAAGCAGTCAAATTTAGCGGTCGAAGAATAGCCAGGAAAATTTCTAGAAAAAGAGAAATCTTACAGTGGTCAGAGGAAGGTTGGACACGTGGGTGTCCCGATCTCGTAAAATATTGCCCCAGTCATTCGTGGAATACGGATAATTGAGTCTATTCCGAACCAAGCTAGGAGGTTCTCTCCTCCTCCCACCAGATTCCGGACGCATCGGTGCCTTCCCATTCCTGGATCGCGAAGAAGATGACATCTGCTAAGTAAAACACTGAAATTGGCGGAAGAAAATCGAGAAAAGGAGCAAAAATAAAGAAAATAAAAAGAAAAGAAACGGAGGGCAGTGGCTATGGCGGAAGAAGAAAAAGAAATGAAAGAAGAAAGAAGGAAAGAGAAGCGAGGCTTCTCCCCCACTTCCGATCCATATAAGGGAGAAATAGGGAATTTTCCCTTTTCCCCCTCCAAAGTTTGAAGCTGCAGCACTTTGGTCCTCGAGTTTCAAGGTTCTCAAAATGGTCCCTAAGCCTAACAGAAAGTTAACAAAGTTAATCTTGTTAACCAAAATTGGCAACCATTCACCAAAGGACAAAGGAAATAACATCCCCAGCAGATCAAAAGAAAAAAAAAAGAATCAAAAGAAAGAAAAAGAAAAGAAAAGAAAAAGGAATGAGCAAGAATAAAGTCCCAGGAGGTGAACTACGTTTGGTCGATTTCCTTTAATAAGGAATACGTGGCGACCTATCTTTATAGGTCCGACCATCACAAAAAAAAAAAAAAAAGAATAAATTCCCGAAGAGTGGCAAAAATGCCAAGATCGGTAGAATCATGGCGACCACCCAAAAGGTAAGTCAGTAGATTCCTACCCTGACTTTAGAATAATTTCCTTTTTTTTAGGAAAGTTTGATTTCAAAAAAAAAAAACAAAAAAAGAGGAATATTTCAAAAAACAAAAAAAGAGGAATATTTCAAAAAAAACACAAAAAAAGAGGAATATTTCAAAAACACAAAAAAAGAGGAATATTTGAAAAGAAAAAAAAACAGAGAGAGAGAGAGAAAAAAAAAAGGAAGGAAAAAGAATGTTTTCCACATAACAATTTTCGAAAATACTTGAAGAATGATCAATTTGCCGTGCTCGGCGACGGATCTTTATCGGTCGAGTGCAGTTTTCTGGATATCTGAAAGCTTTCGGGTTATGTTTGGAAACAAGGCAGCGACCAGCCAGACATAACTTAGAAAATTCTTCTTAACACATTTCAACGACAAGGTATTGACCGGTTGAAATGTGGTGGCAGAAAAACATTCAAATCTTCATACCGTATTTGACAACGGTTTCGAACCGGAAGAATACGGCATTTTCGAAAACACAAAAATCTTTTTCCGTTGTGTTCTCGATCGGGCTTGACCCGAAGAACATGACATCCTCACTTGGTTGTAGTTTAGGTTTTGGCCTGAACTACGTTTGGTCTGATTTCCTTTAATAGGGAATACGTAGCCAACCTACATTAGTAGGTCCGACCATCAGAGCACATTGAATTCATATCTGCTTAAAACTGTGATAATTTTTTATAACCGACTAAAAATGTCTAGGTTATAGAGTTTGGATAGCATGTTAACTGTGCATTATAACTGCTACCAATTGCATTCTCCCGTTCTTAATTGAACGAAATTGGAGAGTCTATTGTTTATCAACGATGTTCGTCTACTCGGTAAGCCTTAAGGTTACCGTAGAGACTCCATCGTTGAGGGGCTCAGACACCCCAATTTCGTACCCTTGGTATGTGACTGACATAAAATATCAAGAACTGTTAAAACTTAACAAATGTCAAGTTACAGGAGTCAAAATGCAAAAGGAAAAGCAAGATGCGCGAAACAATGAACTGCAGGGGGGTAAAGTGCAAAAATTTGAAAGTGGAAAGCCTGCATGGTGCCGCACCAAGGACCCTTGGTGCCGCACCAAGGGTGTCTTGGCCGCACCATGCACATTACTGTGCGCCTCTCTCACAATGAAATTGTACAACTCCTGAAGCGCAAGGTACAAGCTGCTGATGCACGGATAAGAAACTCAACAATTCTCGGCGTGTCCCTCTCCTCTACTATATATAGAGACCCCTGGCCTCTCATTTCGACTGCTCATTTCCTCCACGATTTTTAATCGCAGCGAAGCTCTGCTTCGTTCTTCCGTCAATATTAGTACGAGAGGTGCGAGATAGGTGAGTGGAACCCCCTAAAGTCTCCAAACCCCATCCAAACTCTGCCAAAATAAAAACCCATAGGTTATAAGTGATCCCTAGCCTAGTTGTTAGGTATCCACCTCATTTCCCCGACCCAAAAATCCCAAAGTAAGCCGTTACTCTGCCCGAGTAACGAGCTTAAAAACAAAAACTTAAGTCTATTCCGCCCAACCAAAAGGCCAAAACCACAAAAACTAAGCCGTCATTCCGCCCGACCAAATAAACCAAAACTACCACATATAAGCCGTCACTCTGACCAAATCAAAACAACAACCACACAAACAACAAAAAGACTCCCTCTCCAAGCGAGCACACCGCCGCTCTAAAAGGTAAAACCTTTAAGAGAGTCGTTATTTTTATTTATTTATATTTTCTGTCTTTTATTTATTTTTAAAAGTTGTTATTTAAAATCCGGCGCAATGTAGCCCATATAAGCCGTTGTGCTGTCCGGATTAGAATAGGAAATATTATGTAAAAAAGCCGTTATAATGGCCAAATATTCTTAAATATGTTTGTAATTATTGGAAGGAGGCAGTGCGAGTCCAGAATAATGTGGCCACGAATGTATTTGTTTAAATTTCCTATCATTTTAATACCTTATTTATTTGCTCAATAAATGTGACAATAAGCATACTTGACCACCAAAACCATTTTCGAGACCGAAAGGGCGAGTTGGGTGCCTAGCACCTTCCCAACTCGTAACTTAGCCTCCGAACCCGTTTTCTTTTTCTCTGGTTTATTTTTCTTTTCTTTGCTTTTGCTTTATTTGCCTTAAAATAAAGATGGCGACTCTAAAACTTTCGGATTCAGTGGGGCCTCGCAACATTCCCTCTTTGCACTTTCCCGTTCTCCCTAAAAAGGGAGATATGGGAATGGAGGAGTGATGCATTCCCATATCCCGGTATCCCTAAACAAGGGATAACTTGATGCGGAAACCCAAAGCTCCCATAGTAATCTGAATGGGCCATAAGGCTATTTTCAATAAATCCATAGTGGGGGCATCGCAATATCCTTTTTTGCACTTTTCCGTTTTCCCCTAAAAAGGGAAAATGGGAATGAAAGGGTAATGCATTCCCATATCCTGGTATCCCCTAAACAAGGGATAACTTGATGCGGGAAACCATCAGTTCCCATATTGGATACAAAATCCACTCAAGGCAACCGAGGCATATTCCAACGTGCTAATATAGACAGCACTCCTCTCGCACTTTTGATTTCGTCTTCCCTAAACAAGGGAGGGTGGAGCGAGAGCGTGGTTTCCCGCATCACGTATGCGCACCCTATCCAGGCGGGCGCGTGTCGCACCAGGGAACCTCACAAGGGGGTTTCTGGGCAGGATCTCTTCACTGAGAATAGAACACACAATTTTTTGTTTCTTCTTTTGTGTTTCCCGAACATACTCCCACATTGCTCGGGGTTGGCTGTGAAGAATCCCGATGCCACTGTTTGTATAAAATTTTGCTCACTGGTGGGGTACCGAGGCTACCATCTGGAAGCGAGCCATGGAGGGAATACCCATGATGGCATTGTATGGTGGTTTTAAATCGATGACGAGGAAAGTTATGACTTCTAGCCTCATATGCTCCTCATCACCTAGGTAAACTTCCAGGTCAACTGTGCCCTTGACACCGAACTTGTGATTCATGAAACCTTCCAGAGTTCCCAAATAGGGTTTCAAGCGAGCATCAGTGAGACCGATCTCCTTGAAACAATTGTAATAGAGCACATCCCGACATGCTCCCGTATCTACGAGCACTCGATGCACTTGCCAATTGTTAATCAAAGCTGATATAACCAAAGGCTGCTCGGAAGCAAGGGTAGTGCTTGCTAGCTCATTGCGAGTAAAATGGATAGTCTGCTCGCCAAAGCGAGTTACTGGTGGCATACGCATCACATTTAACAGCGAGTAGATGTGTTTTCCCAGTTGAGTCGAGTTAGGTTCTTCCTCAAGAATGACGTTGACAACTCCATGTACTTGAGGGGCATTTCCCCTATTTCCTCCGTTTCCTCCCGAGCAGGAGGGTCGCGAAAATTATTTCCATTGTTGTTTCCTTGCTTGAACCCATCAAGACGTCCTTGATTGATCAAGTGTTGGATTTCCTTTTTGAGGATGAATCATTCCTCTGTGACATGCCCCACATCATTGTGATAAGCATAAAATTTCGTGCTATCCCGATACTGGGCTGTATCCGGATTCATGAGGTAGGGAGCAGGAAGATCATTCTGGATCTGCATCATGATTTCCACTCTTGAAGTGTTCAGGGGAGTGAAATGCTGCTCTCTGAATCGTTGAGTGGAATCAGAAGTCGTGTTCCGATCTCTACGAAAATTATTGTTGTTGCCCGAGCTAGGAGCTGCTGCTGCCACCAAGCTATTTTCTGCTTTCTCCTTGCCCTTTCCCTTTCGGTCAGCTTCCGTCGAGCTAAATAGCTGAGCCCGAGCAAGCATCTCACCCTGAGTTGCTGGGGGATGCATTAGCAACTCTTGTTTCAGGTCCCCCACTTCGCATGTTATTTTAAAAAACAAAGAGTTACCTCCCCTTCCGTCATGCATGTGATCTGTTCGAGCACCTTTATGAATCGTTCCACATAACTGTGAGAGTATTCATCGACTCCCTGGACCACCTTGCAGAGATCGAAATGACTCTTTGGAAAAGCTCCGGCCGAACCAAATTTTGCTAAGAACTTTTCCCTCAGATCCTTCCATGCTGTTATAGATCCTCTCGGGAAATGTCCTAGCCAGCTTTGGGCTTTGCCCTGAATAACCCCTGCAAATGCCTTCATTTTTAAAGCTCAATTGCTAGTCACTAGGCCGACCTGTGCCTCAAATGAGCGTAACCAATCTCCTGCCCGGGTTTTTCCCGAGTATTTATCGAAATTTAGGAAAACCGCCCCCTGTACTGGAGGTGTGTTTTCGATCCAGTCCGGTCCGCAAATGGACTACCGTCTGTTGATCGAACCGTCCCATCAGGTCGGCGACCAGCCTCCCATCCATCCATTCTAGCCTGCACAATTGCCAAAACCTCAGCCATTGTCTGAGGTTGTTCTGGTAATGGTGCTGCAGGGATTACTGCAAACTGAGCTACGGCAACTCGAGGTGCCTCAATCTGTAGCACTTTAATCTGTTAGGGGACCCTTGGTGGTCTAAGGGCCTCATGGTGATCTGCTCACCTGTCATGCTCGCGACGAGGTGATGTCCGACGAGATCGATGAGAGTAATGAGACCGAGAGTGATAGGAGCGTTCATGTTCATCTCATCGACGCCGTCTGTTCGCAGGCTGTGACTCATCGACCATACTGTGCTCTCTGGCACGACGTTTATCTCGCCCACGTCTTTCCTCATGGATTTCTACCGCATGAGTACCTTGATTGTGGCTGCCACCACTTTCTGCTCGATTTCAAGTTGGTGCCTGATCGATGGCCAAAACGTGTCTGTGTGGGGCATGGCCGCTGATACTAGGCACCCATTCCACCATTTGTGGAATACTGATAACGGGCACAACTGGAATCAATTGTTCCTCTATGGGAACCGGTGGCTGACCCAACGCGGCCAATTGTTGGTTCAATATGAACATCCTATTCAGATACAAAGCCTGATTGCGAAGTGCCTGAGCTTGTGCTTGTTCATTCAGCGGGACAGCTCTACCACCGGATTAAGTCGAGTAGCCTCTCGACGTTGATTCAGTTGGTCACGTAACTCGACCGAATTGGCCTTTTGTTGTTGCAATTGATTTCTCAAATCATGCTGTGCAGGGTCATTTCCTAGGAGGAAACTAGCCTCACCTGTTGGTGCATGCTGTGCTGCTGCCTGGGATCTGGTCATTACCCCGCCTAGTGGAGGAAGCCCATTCCTTGGAAGCTGATCAGGTAGGAGAATCCCCTTGGGCCAGTTACTGATTGGTGGCTAGTCTCCTTTGTGCACAGACACGTCCCCACCATTATTTCCACTCGCTCCAGCATGTCCCTTACTGTTTTTAGCCATGCTAACAAAATTCGAGGAAAATGGATTAGAAGTTTTCTTTCCCGTAATGGAACCAAACTGATGCTACACAATTTGGTCTTGGGTCGTTCCTTGCGGTTTATAGGATATCTGGGCTTATGTGAAGGTATGATCTTGTTGAGACATGTCAAAAGAAAAACACCTTAGAAGGAATGCAAGGCAGGTCCTCACGAAACCCTTCAGGCGTGAGAGTAATTAGTATTAAGCTTATAGAAAGTAAAATGATAGGGTTTCGGTGTATAAAAGTGGGCGTACCTTTCAAATGAAACTTTGTGAGGTATATATAGCCCTTTTGGGAGTGAAATCCGGGCTGAGTTATTATTATAGAGAGAATTTAGGCCTTTATGACCATAAATGCGGGTTGACCTTGTAACTGACGGGGTCATGGCTTGAATCTCGGGCTCGAGAGTTATCTGCCGTTAGGCAAGGGATGATTATCTGGTTTATTCGAGCAGCCATGCCCCCTGCTTGGTGATTGGTAAGAAGACTTCTGCTCGAGATATATGTAGGATGTTTACCCCCGGTTATCCTGCTCGGGTGACCTCTTTCCTGATCCCTAACATCCACGTGCCTATCACGTGGTGGCACATGTGCTTCGCTCGTGACCAGGATTTGGGCCGAGCTCATCAATAGACATGCATGTTATTTCAAAAAAAAAAAAATACAAACTATTAATTGCATCCATAAATCTTAGCCTTTTATTTTTTATCCAATAGATGATATAATTGTAATCAATGGTTAATGATAAAAAGTAACCATTGAAAACTTTTCCCCACACACACACACACACACACATATATATATATATATACACAAGTTTTACTTTTCTATGACATAATTAGTTAGTACATTAATTAATGGCATGTTAAGATAAATCTACCCTAAATTACTTGTTCATATTATTGACTAATAATTTTTTTCTCTAGTTACCTGCTAACATTATTTTTTAATTTAAAACATCAATGAATAACATAGCTAGAATATTTTTATTTTAGCTTTTTATTGAATTCTTAATAATAATAAAAGAAGGAGAATGAAGATATCTCAAATGGTAGAACAGGGGGTGGTGGGTTCTGAAGATGGTGAAGTAAATTGCAGAATCACCCCCCGTTCTTTGGTACCTTTAATATTAGTTGTTTCCAATTTTCAGAAGAGTACCTCGGGTTGTATAATTGTCAAATAAGCCCCTATTCAATTAACCAGTAACTATGGTTGGGATTTTCTGGTTGGTTAAATTTCTAGAAATTACACGCGAACCCTTCAATTCAGAATTCCAATTTTAGCGTTATATTTAAATTAGAACTGGGCAAGACGAATTAAGGCTTCAATCATGGTTTAGAATTTTTCTTTGCACGCACGTTAACGAGGTAAGGGATTATACATCGTTTAGGTCTTTTGAATTCTCGGTTTCATACGGTTAGGCTTCTGCTACTTTCTTGATATTTACATCTTTCACAACATGCACCGACCTTGTATCGGTATTTGATTTTGAACTCTGTTGATTACGTTCATTTAATTACTCATGATTCTACTCCATCATTAAATCTCACATACATATCAAGTCTCATGTGAGATACCTATTTGATACATAAATGCTCTTATCGATTATACTCGTTTTGTAAAAAGTATTTGATAATTTGAAAGTTCCACCTTATCACTAAGTCAAACAACCATGTCACTCCGGTAAAGTGACATTTTGATTTCTTATTAACTTTACCCCACTGAACATGTGGTGATGGAATTCAGATATACCATTTTGAATTTGATTATTCGTTTAACAAGGTCATAACACCGCTTACGTGATCATAGAATCTACGAGTGAACCATTATCCCCAATTGGTATGGGACAGTTGTTGGCAATTGGATTACTAAAGTCTACTTGTTGCATTCTTATCTTTTATTGGAATCCTGATAACATATATTTTGAAATTATGTGAGTTACCCATTTTCTCCATCTGGTATGAGACGGCTGGTGACAATTGGACAACTCGAGTCGTCTTTTGCATCTCTATCGTTTATTTAGAATCTTGATAATATATATTTGAAAATTTGATCTTCGATTATATTTGACTTCCGCATAATACATATCTAAATATTCAATTTTGAACTCTTTGATTTATTTCGATCAACTCTTCCTTAGTAACCAAATGGGTTCTATATGAACTTGTTGAACATTGTTCGCTTATCCCTTCTTATTTTCTCTTCAAGGTGACAAATAAGTTTGACTAGATGATTAATTTCAAGTAGGCAAATGAAGGTTGTCCAAGGATTTTAGACTTTTGATGATTTCATTCATTAGTACTCTGGAAGTTAACTATTTTCAGTTGGTTTTATTTTAAGAATAGTTTGGATTTTGTGGTTGTACTTTAACCAAAGTTGAAGATATTAATTTTCATTAATTAGGAATTTCAAGGTTATTATGATTTTTAAGTATTGATTGATGGTGATGGGGACAAACCGTTAGACTGCAGTGTCGGTATGAGTTTGTGGCGTTACAGTAACTAATCAAGGAAGACCAGGGGTTACCAAATAAGAAAACATGCTAAAATGAGCAAGAAAAATGGACTGAAAAGCAGGCAAAAGTGTCAGAAACCCACGAGTCGATCGGTTCCGTTAAAAAATACGTGGATTAACGGATGAAGAGGTGGGTGACGTGGCCGCATGAGGAGTCAACATCACATTAATGAACTCAGCCTCTTAATTGCTCTAGTGCCCTTCAACTTCCAAATCGTGCGCCGTTGCCATACTTTTTTTCAAACTTTGCTGCAGAAATCCCTTTGTACCCAAACTTTACATTTTTATCCTACAAGGCCCAAGTGTACATCGACCATAGACTTCCTAAAAAGCATCCTTTGTTCCTCGAAAAGTATGCCAACCATAGAGTGAGCATGCTGCTTCATCAGTGAGAATGCCACCTAGATAGCCAGCATGCTACCTCCTCGGGGAGCATGCCAATTACTCAACAAGCATGCTCCTTCCTCGGCGAGCATATGTCGAATACAAAGCCAACATGCTACCTCCTCGGCGAGCATGTCAACCACATAGCGAGCATGTTGCTTAATCGGTGAGCATTTCAACTACATAGCTAGCATGCTTACCTCTTCGGCGAGTATGCCAAAACCACATAGCAAGCATGTTGCTTCATCGGTGAGCATGTCAACTACTCTTCATTAATAAATATGAGGGATGATGTTGTAATTTTCAAAAGCTGATGGATTGCATTGAAATTTTTGAATTTTGACTCATTTAACATAAATAGATCTGTTTTAGGGATTAACGCTTATATGAGATCTACTCTTTAATTATTGAATATAGTAGAAAAAATCACTATGTTTTCATTCTTTTCAATATTACCAAACAACAAATGAAGAACTAAATGTTGAATCTATCTATCTATCTATCTATCTATCTATCTAGTTATATTAGTACTCTCCCCGTCCCAAAATTATTGTCTGGGCTGACTTGGCGCACGGTTTAATAAAAAATGTATTTGACTAGATTATTAGTACTAGTAAGATGTGTAATTTACTTTAAAGCTCATTTGTATGTGGTCCATAATTAAAATATGATGAAAAGGTAAGGGTAAATTGGTAAAAGTGTTATCCTAAAAAAGAAACTTTCAAAAAAACAATTATTTTATAATGAACGAAAAAGAAAAACAGGACAATAATTTTTGGACGAAATGAGTATATTATAAATATTAGACCGTTTTACAAACAATTTATAAGTTAAAAAATTGGACCGAACCAATTGGCTGTCATACTAAAGTTTACAATGCGAACCAAATCAATAAACTAGTTCGATCAAATTTTCATTAGTTCGGTCGATTCAATTCATCCGTCAATTTTGAAAATAATGGTGCATATGGGAAATAAAATAAAAGGTTAATAAAAGACGGTGAACTCGAAATATTTAGATAAAATTTTGGGTCGGTCCATCTTTTAAAATTTATAAACCCTCTACTCCAATATTTTTTTTTCATATGAAAAATGATATTTTTGAGGGTAAAATAACTACGATATCCTTAATCAGCCTGAGACGCGCTATATATTTGTATTGTGGTTCAAAAATATTGGATTAAATTTATGAAACGCGTTGCAATTAAACTATTTAATCACGGTGCAAAAATTAATAAAATGAAATTTATGAACTGCGATTCAAAAATAGATTATCGAAATTAAACTTTGAACCGCGGTGCAAAAATTAATACAATGAAATTTATGAACACCACAGTTTAAAAATAGAGTAGGTAATTAAACTTTGAACCGCAATGCAAAAATTAATGCAATGAAATTTATGAACCGCGGTTCAAAAATAGACTAGGGAATTAAAATTTTAACCACAGTTCAAAATAAATTAGGAAATTAAACATTGAACTGTGGTGCAAAAATTAATCAAATGAAATCTATATACCACAGTTCAAAAATAAATTAGGAAATTAAAATTTGAACCACAATGGAAAAATTAATGCAATAAAATTTATAAACCACGGCTCAAAAATAGACTAGAAAATTAAATTTTGAACTGTAGTGCAAATATTAATGTTGTGAAATTTATGAACCGATGTTCACAAATACTCTAGGAAATTAAACTTTGAACCGCAGTTCAAAAATTAATGCAATGAAATTTATGAACCACAATTCAAAAATAGATTAAGAAATTAAACTTTGAACTGCAGTACAAAAATTAATGCAATTGAATTTATAAACCGCGATTCAAAAATAGATTAGGAAATTAAATTTTAAACCGCAGTGCAAAAATTAATGATGTGAAATTTATGAACCGATGTTCCAAAATAGAATAGGAAATTAAATTTTGAACCGCAATGCAAAAATTAATGTAATAAAATTTATGAACCGCGATTCAATAATAAATTAGAAAATTAAACTTTGAACCATGTTGCAAAAATATTATCTAATTTATTTTTGCACCGTGATACAAAAAAGCATAAATAACTAGTTTACGTCCTCCACTTTTTTTCTTACATCTTCTCCGTCGTAAGCCTTCTTATATCTCTTCCTTCTCCGCTTTCGTCCCAACTGAAAAATCATTTAACTCAGCACAGATCAATTATAGTTTCGTATTTCATGAATTAAAAAACTTGTTTACCTTTCGAGGGCATTCCCCCCGAACCCCCATGACGGGGTGCTCTCCCCACGATCTGACTAGGCATGTCGATCCTCGTTTCATTGTACACAATCATAATTTTTAAATTCAAAATATGTTATTGAAGTTGTTGAAGAATAGAATGACATTTTTGAAATAATATATCGAATAGTGATTTTTTACAATTGAAAAAATATAAAGATGAACTTTTGATATGGAAAACTTTGGAAAAGAAACCGTTAGAATTTTATCCAAGAGGTGGTCTCTTGTAAGACGGTCTTACGGATCCTTATCCGTAAGACGGAGCCCATTTACAAATTTGCGGGTGATAATAAATACATAATATGTTATAAAATTTCATAAAAGGTGACTAGATTAGGTGGTTCATTGAAAAAGCTGAAGGTTTAGTGGTTAGCGCTAGGTTTATGGTTCAAATCTCCTTAACTTAGTAATTAAGTTTTATTACCATAAATGTGTTGTTTTGCTCCGGTGCCCCTACGCTTTCAAAGTTTGCCACCGTAATTCTTATGTTTTCCACGCTTTATAGTTTAATCTTTTGTCAGCCCCGTTAGCATCAATTGTCTTGAGATACTTGACGGATCTTAATGGACTTTAACGAAATGCTAAATAACACGTTTAAATTCAAACGTGACACATTGAAAAGACAAAAGTAATATATTTTAAGGTTGAAAGTAACACTATAAAGGGTAATTTATTCTAATTCTTATTAAAATACAAAGTAATACTCTTAATACTAAAAAGTGACATTTTTAATACTAAAAATTGACAAATTTAATACTAAAAAGTGACACTTTTAATACTAAAAAATAAGAGAGTTATGGTGAAAAAAAATCAAAGAATTAAGAGTGTCACTTTTTAGTATTAAATTTGTCACTTTTTAGTATTAAGAGTGTCACTTTTTAGTATTAAGAGTGTCACTTTTTAGTATTAAGAGTCACTTTTTAGTAATAAGAGTGTCACTTTTTAGTATTAAGAGTGTCACTTTTTAGTATTATAAGAATGTCACTTTTTAGTATTAAGAGTGTCATTTTTTAGTATTAAACGTGTCACTATTTAGTATTAAAAGTGTCACTTTTTAGAATTAAATTTTTCATTTTTTAATTAAGAGTGTTACTTTTTAGAATTAAGAGTGTCACTTTTTAGAATTAAGAGTGTCACTTTTTAGTATTAAGAGTGTCACTTTTTAATAATAAGAGTGTCACTTTTTAGTAATAAGAGTGTCACTTTTTAGTAATAAGAGTGTCACTTTTTAGTATTAAAATGATCACTTTTTAGTATTATAAGAGTGTCACTTTTTAGTATTAAATGTGTCACTATTTAGTATTAAGAGTGTCACTTTTTAGCATTAAATATGTCACATTTTAGTATTATTAGTGTTATTTTGTATTTTAATAAGAATTATAATAATTTTTTATTTATAGTGTCACATTTAATATTAAATGTGTCACTTTTTAGAATTAAGAGTGTCACTTTTTATCATTAAGAGTGTTATTTTTTAGTATTATAAGAGTGTCACTTTTTAGTATTAAGAGTGTTACTTTTTAGTATTATAAGAGTGTCACTTTTTAGTATTAAATGTTTCATTTTTTAGTATTAAGAGTGTTGCTTTGTATTTTAATAAAAATTATAATAAATTTTCATTTTTAGTGTAATCTTTTCTATTTACTAAAATAGAAAATGGAGGAAATGAACATAAAAACATAACATGGTAGCTTGAAAGTATCGAACATGTAACCTTTTTAGCCAAATCGCCAAACCTTCAAAGTTCAACAAGGACCAGCTCAGCTGGCCCTTTTTTCTATCTTTTAATGACAGGTTTACTAATTAACCGGCATATTTTAAAATGGGATTCCGCTATAGGAAGTTTTTGTCTTTACCCAAATATGTAGGCACTGATCTTGACCCGGTCATCGTGACTGTTGGCCGCAATCGTACACTTTATCGATTGTCGTATTTGGTCATTTTTATACGCATGTGAATCGACCCAATAATGGACTCCACTGAGTTGCCGAATCATTACACTCGACCAGACGCAATTATGCATAGCCAGGTGTTTGTGATTTGTGACTGTTTAGACTATTTGTGAAATGTGACCATCCAACGAACATTATTCAACGAACTTGAAAATTCAACTTTATTCAACAAACTTGAAAAATCATTAACTAGCACAGATTCATTATAATTTCGTATTTTATGAATAAAAAATGTCGTTTACGTTACGGGGGCGTTGCCCCCGAACCCCTATGCGGGCACTGCCCCCTCGACCCCTTGGACCTGACCAGAAAGGTCGATCCCTGTTTCATTGTGCAAAATCGTGATTTTTAAATTCAAAGTGTGTTATCGAAGCTGTTGAAAAAGAAAATGATATTTTTGGAACAATATTTCGAAAAGTGATCTTTTGTGGTTGAAAAAAAAAAAAGGTGCACTTTTCATGTTAGAAACTTTAAAAAAGGGACTTGCCAGAATTTTACCTCAATATTTAATTACTGATCTTGACCCAGTGATTGTGACCGTTGGTTGCAATCATACACTTTTTCGATTGTGGTATTTGGACATTTTGATCATCGTACTATTGCCAGTTACCTGACTCTGTCTTTATATTTTCATTTAGATGGACAAAAATACCTTCATAAAATCCCTTCGTTAGTCAACATTAACACCTCTATTACGAAATTGGATGAGATGTTAATGACATGGACCACCCAACGTATTAACTTATTTAGTACATTGGTCAATTTAAGAGTTATGAAATGTGGTTTGTCAAATCAGGTAATTGGTAATAGTACAATGATCAAAAGGATAATTTTTCCTAAATTAGTTCGATCAAATTTTCATTAGCTCGGTCGATTCAATTCATCCGTCAATTTTGAAAATAATGATGCACATGGGGAATAAAATAAAAGGTTAATAAAAGACGATGAACTCGAAATATTTAGATAAAATTGTGGGTCGGTCCATTTTTTAAAATTTATAAACCCTCTATTCCAATATTTTTTTTTTCATATGAAAAATGATATTTTTGAGGGTAAAATAACTACGATACCCTTAATAAGCTTGAGACGCGCTACATTTTTGTATTGCGGTTCAAAAATATTTGATTAAATTTATGAACCGCGTTGCAATTAAACTACGAAATTAAACTATTTAATCACGGTGCAAAAATTAATAAAATGAAATTTATGAACTGCGATTCAAAAATAGATTCTCGAAATTAAACTTTGAACCGCTGTGTAAAAATTAATACAATGAAATTTATGAACACCGCAGTTTAAAAATAGAGTAGGTAATTAAACTTTGAGCCCCAATGCAAAAATTAATGCAATGAAATTTATGAACCACGGTTCAAAAATAGACTAGGAAATTAAAATTTTAACCATGGTTCAAAAATAGATTAGGAAATTAAACATTGAACGGTGGTGCAAAAATTAATCCAATAAAATATATGAACCACAGTTCAAAAATATATTAGGAAATTAAAATTTGAACCACAGTGAAAAAATTAATGCAATGAAATTTATAAACCACGGCTCAATAATAGATTAGAAAATTAAATTTTGAACCGTAGTGCAAAAATTAATGTTGTGAAATTTATGAATCGTTGTTCACAAATAGACTAGGAAATTAAACTTTGAACCGCAGTTCAAAAATTAATGCAATGAAATTTATGAACCGCATTTCGAAATAGATTAAGAAATTAAACTTTGCACTGCAGTACAAAAATTAATGCAATGGAATTGATAAACTGCGGTTCAAAAATAGACTAGGAAATTAAAATTTAAAACCGCGGTGCAAAAATTAATGATGTGAAATTAATGAGCCGCTGTTCCAAAATAGACTAGGAAATTAAATTTTGAACCGCAATGCAAAAATTAATGCAATAAAATTTATGAACTGCGATTCAAAAATAAATTAAAAAATTAAACTTTGAATCATGGTGCAAAAATATTATCTAATTTATTTTTGCAGCGTGATACAAAAGAGCATAAATAACCAGTTTACATCCTCCACTTTTTTTCTTACATCTCTTCCGTCGTAAGCCTTTCTTATATTTCTTCCTTCTCCGCTTTCGTCCCAACTGAAAAATCATTTAACCCAGTACAGATCAATTATAGTTTCGTATTTCATGAATAAAAAAACGTGTTTACCTTTCGAGGGCATTGCCCCCGAACGTCCATGAAGGGGTGCTTTCCACACGATCTGACCAGGCAGGTCGATCCCAGTTTCATTGTGCACAATCGTGATTTTTAAATTGGTCAGAATGGGCGGAGATGGTGGTGGCGGTGGGCAAGTTGGGATGGTGGTGGTGGGAGTTGGGAGGAAGATAAACGAAATGATTGTGGTGACATTAATGGATAAACCCAATGGATAACTGGTTAATATCCATAAATTATCTATTTTGTTAATGGGTGTTAATGGATAATAACTATTAATATTTATTAACTTAATTAGGTGTTAATAAATAATAAACAATAAATCTTTTATAATGAATATAATAGATAAGTAAGTGGATTGGTAAATTTTTGCTACCCCTGATGGCCGCAATCATACACTTTTTCGATTGTCGTATTTGGTCATTTTTATACGCATGTGAATCGACCCAATAATGGACTCCATTGAGTTGCCGAATCATTACACTCGACCAGACGCAATTATGCATAGCCAGGTGTTTGTGATTTGTGACTGTTTAGACTATTTGTGAAATGTGACCATCCAACGAACATTATTCAACGAACTTGAAAATTCAACATTATTCAACAAACTTGAAAATTCGAGTGTGGAGTACTACTACTCAGTAAAGTTTGATACTTTTGTTAAAAAAAAAACAACTCAAAAATGATTAAATGCGAGACGGTACTATTTTTTAAAATGTTAACAGATGAAATGCTTTATTTTTTTAAAACGCAAAAGTACATTATTGGTTTTTAATCTACTATCTATCTATTATCTATTATCTATTATCTATTATCTATTATCTATTCTCTATTCTCTACTATTTACTATTTATCTATTATCTACTATCTACTATTATTATAAATATTTAGGTTGTTTCTTACAACTTAATATATAGACAAAATTAACCATGAACATAATAAACATTCATAATAAAATATTAAGATTAAACAAGTAAAATTTATCATAAGTAGAAAATAATGTATACAAATAAATAACTCTAAATTTAATAAAATATTCATCATTAATTATTGCTAAACAAATAAATTTGCATGGGCTAATCAATTCTTTGAAGGATGAAATTGAATTTGGTTCCTCAACTTAACCTAACTTTAAATTAGATCCTACATTTTTTAATTATATTCATTTTATCTCATATGTTGATTTTTTTTGTCATATTCACTCTTTGTGTCATTATCATTACAAATGTTATACAATATATTTGAATATCACGAAAATACACTTAGTCAGTTAAGAGAAAAAATAATATGATTTACCTTTTTAAATTTGTTTAACATTTGCTACGGTAAAATTTTGACTACGACAAGCAACCTTAAAAGACTATCATATTGGTCCCTAAGTTATTGATCTTACTAACAAATTTCTATTCAATTAACTAAATAACTTTTGTTATGACCATATTTCTCTTTATATATAAAAGTGTTGAGTGTTTTCTTATGTACAAAATAGTGTATATGCAACAATAAAGATAATCAACCTTAAATTTTGTTTTAAAAAAACAAAATGTATGAACAAAACTAATCATGCACATAATAAACATCCACAATAGAATTAAAGTTAAATAAATAAAATTTGTCATAAATATAAAATAATGTATAGACATAAATAACTCTAGATTTAATAAACTATTCACCATTAATTATTGCTAAACAAATAAATTTGCATAGACTAATCAATTTTTTGAAGGATGAAATTGAATTTGGTCCCTCAACTTATACCTAACTTTAAATTAGATCCTATCTTTTTTAATTATATTCATTTTGTCTCATATGTTGATTATTTTTGTCATATTTCATCTTCGTGTTATTACTATTACAAATGTCATACAATATTTTTGAATATCACGAAAATACACTTACTCATTTAAGAGAAAAAATAATATGATTTACCTTTTTAAATTTGATTAACATTTGTTACGGTAAAATTTTGACTACGACAAACAACCTTAAAAGACTATCATATTGGTCTCTAAGTTATAGATCTTACTAACAAATCTCTATTCAGCTAACTAAATAACTTTTTTTATGACCATATTTCTCTTTCTATATAAAAGTGTGAGTGTTTTCTTACGTACAAATTAGTGTATAGGCAACAATAAAGATAATCAACCTTAAATCTTTTTTAAAAAAATAACAAGAATTTTTTTAGGTAATCAACCATAGATTTTGATGTAATGTTTCAAAAATACTTAAAATTTGTTCTGGTGAAATTTAGGTAGACATTACTAGATGTGTATAAAAAATTTTAAACTATTGTAATAGATTTGTTAGTGAGTGTCGAGATATTAAACAAATCGGTGGTGAGTTTACTAATTATCAGTGAACAAACCAAGAGAAATGAGTTTTAAAAAATGAGCTATTGTTTAAGATGATGAAGAAAACAATGGAAAACACATTTTATGAATATGTGCATTTTGTCGGAGAAGAAAGCAAAAATTTACAGTTTTTTCCCTTTAATATTTGAATGCTACAAATAACTTTAAAGACTAATATATTGGTACCTAACAAATACCTCAAATCAATTAATTAGGATTTTCAATATCCTTTAAATATTAAAATTTTCGAATAAACCCTCAAATGATGAAAAATATATAGAACCCTTTTTTCCTACACAATATATTAGATAAATTGTAGAGCTGGGAGTGAGAGAGAGAGAGAGAGAGAGAGGGAGGGAGAGAGAAGAAGTTTAAGAGATAGCTAAAAGATGAATTATTTTTTCTTAGAAACTACAACAATTGTGAGAGTGGGTAATAAGTATATTAACCTTACATCTTGAGATTATGTTTTCAATATATTTCAAAATTGTTATGATGAAATTGTTGCAGATATTACTAAAGTTATATGTATTTATTTAACTATAATAACATATTTATTAGTGTATATAGAGATACTTAGGAAATCATTAACGTGTTTAGTGATTATCAGTGAACAAATTAAAAAGAAATGAGTTACGAAAAGAAGCTATACTTTCAAGATGATGACGGAAAAAATGAAAAATACAGTATTTGTTGGAGAAGATAGCTAAAGTTTACAGTTTATTGCATTGAATATTTTGACTATTACAAGTAGCCTTAAAATGAACATATTGATACCTAACAAACCACTAATCAGTTAACTAAACAATTGTTGTTAGGATTTTCACTATCCTTTCCTTGCAAAATTTTTGAATAGACCCTCACATGTTAAGAAATGTACAAGAAACCCATAGATACATATTAACGTTAAACTAAGTATATTATCTTTGATTATTTTATTTCTTAATATGAATATATATCTTTTTAAAAATAAATAGAAAATGTACTATTAATAAGTTATCTTCAAATTAACCATATTATGAATATTTATATTTTTCGAAGTAAGGTAACTTAATTTGAAAATGAGATTTCAATTTTGTTTTAAGTTTGTATAAAAAAATAAATATAATGAATGAAATTTCTTTAATTATTAGATTTTCAAAGCTTTAATTCTATTTATCCTCCTACTAGGTACGAGAATACACTATTAAAAAAATGGAGGGTCTATTTTCACTACATTTTTTACTTATCTAATACTTTACTATTTATTACATCAATAAAACACATGTTTGGAAAAAATCACCCCTTAATTATTTTCCTTTGTTAAGTTATTTAACAATGTTACCTACATAATTTTTTAAGTAAAAAAATATTAATGATATTTGGTTACCATCCACATAAACAAAATAATTTTTTTTTTATTTTTCCTAAATATTATATCCATAAAATTTGTGGCTAGAGTCACGTTACATAATAAAAAACTAATATTAAAAAAATATTATTTATCAACCAAAAATTAAGAAAACGTGGGATCGTTTTTTAGTATATAAAAAAATAAGAATTAGATAAATTGCAGGTTATAATTGTTAAAAAAAAATTATCCAAGAGTAAAATCATATTTTGATACCATCTAGTAAAGCTTTGTACATTTTTCTTACCATAACAATTGATTCTAAATATTAACTGTGAATAGATTAACCGATAATCAATTCAATACCAACTATATTATTATTATTGAATTTATGTTAATACAAAATAATGTTTAAATAAAGTTAATATGTTATTATATTAACAAAGTATCACATAATCCTTTCATTTTTAAATAATTTTCTTCCTTTTTTTCTGCTTTAAAATAATTGTTTTCTTTCATAACTTTCCTTTTTAAAATACACTTTTACCACTTTACCCTTACTTTTTCTATATACTTCAATTATAACCACAAACACAAGGGCATTAAAGAAAAAAAATCACACATTACACCAATATTTATAATACACTCAATTACTTTTTTTTAACGATATGTCTGGTTAAAAGAGACAATAATTTAGAAACAGATGGAGTATAATTTAGAAATAAACAATATATTGCTCAACTTCAAATAACAAGTAATTAATTAATAAGTAGTTTTGTCAAAACCTACATAAGTTAAAAGTAATAACTAATAATATGGTAGATAAGTAAAAAATATAGTAAAAATAACATTTCACTAAAAATCATTAACACGTGCAACATGCGTGCAACACGCATGAACTTGACTAGTTCCTTAAATGTCATTGGTCTCACTCCCCAATGAAAAGCTGCTAAAACTTAAACAACTTTTCAGAAACCGAACCATTACCTTTGGAAGAGGAGTGACCAGTTTTGGGAAAAAACTTAAAATTGTTGATGAGGTTTAATCTTACATGAAACACCGCTTTAGTAGGACACCCATGATAATTGAGCTTTCGGTCAATTCATTGTGTACCGGCTAAAAAGGTGAGAAGAGACCACTCTATTGTGAATGTGTAAAATGTTTCAATTTTTTTTTTCAAATTTCTCATTTGCTTTCTTGGTGCTGCTAAAGTAAGTTAGACTTTGACGTTGAGTACCATGGTCCTGGTGTTGTTTCGACACTTGGTTACTGCCTTCTTTAGACATTAGTTGTCACTATTTTTTTATTAGTTGTATTGGGTTTTTTTCTTCAAAATTTACACGAAGAAAGTTGTAGCAATACGATACACAATTTTTTCCTTGCGACACTCAATTTTTTTCTTTGCAATACCCAAATTTTGGGTAGTGGATTTTCGATAACGACACCCAAAATTTAGAACAACGCCCAAAATTTTTGACCGATACCCCAAAATTTTTAACCGACGCCCAAATTTTTTTATCTACAGTTCAACACCCCAAAATTTTTTAGTAACGCACAAATTGAGACAATGATTTTATGTGCGCGTATTTTCTTCATTAAAGGTATTTTCGTCGTTTTCTCCTAAAAATGTATTGTATTGATTTAAAAAATAATGATGAAATTTTACGATAATAATTTCACTGCATGATACTGCTCTGATTATCACCCTAAAAACAACATCTTGGGGCCATGGACTAAGAAAATGGTGGGCCTAGCTAATTATGCTCCTAAATCTACTCTTTACTCTCCATTGTATGTAATTTACATCACAAAGTACAATAGATTAATGTAAGAAATGGAGTGTAAAAAGTGAATTTTGAGGTATGATTAGTCTCCGCCCGAACAAAATAGCCATGTATATTTCATGTTAGCAATGGGACTGTTGTATATGTCTGGAAGCAGTTGCAAACAATAATAGAGAAAATGAGAAAAAAAACAAAGTTCGATTGAAAGAGAATTCAGAGATTGGGGTCAATAAATGGATTTTCAAAATTGTATTATAGCCAACCTTTTTACTTTTTAGATTTGCAACTATATAAAGGTATGCAATACAAAGTCTTTAAACCGACTTAATAACATAAACACAAACGTTGATTTGTTGCACCAACGCGGTCGCATTATCCCACGAGTCGAGATGACCTTATATCGATGCGGTCAATTCGTCTCCACACATTCCAAAATAGTACTGTAGTAAGGTGTCAAGTGATAATTTCTAGTTAATTTGTCAATTTCTTCAATTTATTATTTAATTGCCTTAATAATTTGGGCGAGAATTGCATGACCCCCAACGATTCACAGCATTGGGGTGAAAATTATACACTTAGTTCACACAAAATTGTCACTTAGTTCACTTATTCATTTGCTTCTCTTCATCTTTTCATGACTTGCATCACAGCCGATAGAAAATTTTCGATCAATCAAACATATTTACAATCACCTACAACAATTGATTAATCAAGAACTATTGACATCTCGAAAAGGTTTGTTTCTCTCTCCTATGTTTGACTGTCTCTCTCCCAATGTCTGACTTTCTTTATATTTCGATAAACAAGTTTTGAGGTAAAATTTGATTGAATTTGGAAAGTGACAATTTAGTACATATTTACTTCGTGAATTGAATTAGTTTCTCATTTACCATGAATGATTGTATTATTTAGGAAAATGAACATAACCGACCATTTGAAAGTGCGAGAGGCACATTAGCTCGACTGATTAAGGGGTGAATTGAATCCCCGTGGGTATTTCCCGATTAAGGGGCGAATTGATTTCCCGCTGGGAAATGGGGCGGTTATGTGACACAAAATCGAATTGGGGAATAAGGGTGGTATGATGTATAACTGCCCCGAACTGTCCCATTTTCATTCCTACCGGCATTATTTATCGCACTCAAAATCAGATTGATAAAAATCTATAAAACAATAGAGGTCAGTGTGACACGCTTACAATTGACAAAAGATAAAGACCGACTGAGATTTACTGTTTTACCAAGATTCTACGATTATGATTAAAACTTATCTTCATATGTGCGTACAAGACGGTTTACTAAGTTTTTATTACGGTTTACAGTTAATATTTTACGGTTTTATAGTTTTACAATTTTATGGTTGCGAAAATTTGTATTTATATTTTTGTATTTTTAATTGTTATCGTAATTAACTTAATTAATATAATTTTTTTCCGACCCGTAATTTTGTATACAATTTTAAAAAAATTTAAAAAAATCGTAAGTTTTTTGTAATTTGAAATATTTTTTTTTCTTTTTGGCTGTTATCGTAATTAACTTAATCAATTTAATTTTTGTCCGGCCCCCAATTTCGTATATAAATTATTAATTAATCACTTCGTTGGGCAAAGTGACCCCGTTTGAAAGTCAATTTTTTTAAGCAAATAATATTTTTAGTAGTTCATGTCCACAGTATCAAAACTTCCTTTTTAGGAAAACAAAATTTATCATTTTACTTTTTCTTTTTCTACCTATTTTAATTATGACCATATGCACAATGCTATTAAAAGAAAACCACATATTACAATATTTCGTCAATATCTATAATATACAGTTAATTTTTTTTAAACGATATACCGAGTCAAAAAAGACGATTATTCAGGAACCCAAAGAATATTTATTTTCCTTTCTATTTACTTAAAAGAAATATCCATACAAGAACTAATTTGTCGGTGACAACATTTGTAGGCCTAAATTATCATTCAAAGTGAAGAAAACATGAAAGCTTTTATTTCTCTTGATCACTAATGGAAGTAAAAGTGAAAAAGTTACGAGGTTAAAAAAACATGGCATAGCCTAATCAATACATGGAAAGATTTCAAGCTAGTTTTTCTGCTTACTAATTGTGCAATTTTGGAGAATGCTGATAAATTTTTCCATGGACTTGTCAGAAAGAGGTTCAACAGTGAAGAAAGTCTGAACAAAACTTAAGAAAAGAAGACAAAACGCACCAAATAAAGCAAAAGTTCTCCATGGGCTGCTGAAATAAAGTGAATTCAGTTCTCCAAGCCATGTCTTAGTTAAGCTATGGCAATGCTTTTCGATCTTCCGCTTGAGTCGATTAAACATGAATACGTTGACACCGGGCGTGTCTATCTCCTCAAACATCTTGGCCACTTCTTCGTCACTCGATAGACAGTGGATTAGTATTCGCCTTGAACGCAACTCCTTCACATCATCACGGTGAACTATGAGTGACTTCATGAATTTGATGTACGTTGCTACTCTAAAGTCATTAGGGTTTCGAGGGCTCATTTCGTAGGCAATCATATTCAAGAGAATGGCCTTGGTATTTGGAGAAATTACCCTCCTAGGAAGTTCGAGCTCACCGTACCAAAAATTGGAGTTAAATCTGATATCTGTAGAAGAATCGTTGTGTCTTGGGTTAAACCGGATTCCTTTTGCCTTGAGCTCTGTGACCGAAGCAAATGATCGATTCTTCTTCATGTAGTTTAGCTCATCGTGTCTATCGTAGTTCCTCTTCAGTTCATCCCATTTCACATCAACAAGTGGTCTACCAATTGAACCCGAACCAGAATCAGTCGGAGAGATCGAAAGAAAAGATGCCCGGTAAATTTCAAGAAGATGAAGAGGCTGCTTGTCATCTTCACCAAGAATTACTGTTTCCCCCCTCAGATACAGCTCTCCGAAATTCATGTAATTAAAGAATGTCTTGAGCATGTCTTCACCTCCATCTTTGAATTTCAAGCTCATTAAGACCTTGAGAACCATAAAAGGAAGTTGATTCTCAAGCAATAAGATGTCCCGAATTACACTAGCAAATCCCAAAGCTCCCAAATACTCGTTAAACAACATCGCTCTCTTCCTTCGATGCGTTAGGCACTCGATGAAGTACAAGATAAAACAACCATCAAGCAACATCATTTCTGCAAATTTCTTGTCATCGTATTCATCCGTTGAACCTTCAAGATAGCATTTTCTAGCGTCGCCAATCACCTCAAAAACCTTTTCGAAAAAACAATCTACTTTGTTTCCCGAAAAACATAGAGTTTAAGGGTCATATGCTTGTACTTCTCCGCTTCTTGAAGTTTCGGCGCTTCGTGGTGGTAAGGGCCGATTGCTACTACCACGGGCTCGTAATAATCTCTCTTACTAGTCCTCAAGAGTAGCGGCGGAACTTTCTCAATTCGACGTTTTCTAGTACGGTTGTTGATCGATTCGTTGCCGGAAAGGGCTTCCAACCACTCCTGGGCGATGGAATCATAGTAGGACTCCTCATCTAGCATCTCGATCGCGATGGAATCTTGTTGTTGCATGCTTTCGTTTGATATATCAGAAACTTTGTTATCGCTCTTGTTTGCCCGCCTTGCCAATCTATATATATATATATAAATATATATATATATATATATATAATGAAAAAGGTAGATTTATATCTTCAAAATCTCACATTTAAATTATTAACTTTTAAGTTACAAATCTACTCTTTCACTCTCATATTTTCTCTTTTTCTCTCTCCCGTCTCCTCTCTATTTTCTTTCTCATCACCATCATATCATCTCTTTTAATTATATTTAAACATTTTTCTCTCTTTAAACATAAAAAATGGTAACTAAGGCCTCGTTTGATACAGTGTTTTGAAAACGCAACATTTTTAAAATACAGTTATTTTGTAAACACGTTTGGAAACTATTTCAAAACGTTATTTTTCATAAACAGAGTAGTTGTAAACGTAGCATATTTTTAAAACGCTACAAATTGGAGCGTTTTAAAACGCTACACATTTTTAAAACGCTGCGTTTTAAAGCGTTGCATTGAAACACTTTTAAAGAGAAAACGCTGCGTTTTTTATTAGCGTTTTGACCAAAACGCTCCACCAAACAAGCACTAAAACAAAAATAATAGTTCCAGAGTTAAGAAAACAAAAATATAAAAGGAAGTTAGTAAAATAAAAAATAATTTATGGAACAAATCATTATAAAAATAAAAGTTACAGAATAGACAAAACAAAAATAAATTAATGCGGAGGTTAATAAAATAATATAATTTATGTAACAAAAGTTTAAAATAAATTCTTAAAAATATATGTGTAAAACAAAAATACATTAGTAAAATAAAAATATTTAGTCATAGGTAGTTATGTCGCTGTTTCTAGAGTAAAAAATTGTTTTGATATGAAAATATTGATACACAGTGAAAATGAAAAATCAACTAATAAAATAAAAAATGTTGTGTATAAAGAAATTTTTTAGAATCTATAATGAATAGTGATATACCAATGTGTATTTGTTAATAAACACATTCTTCTTATTTTGTCTTTTAAGATTTTTTTATCCTCTTTACTTTGTTTAGGTACGATTTAGTTGGAGAAAAAAATAACATGTGTTTAACGCACGGGTTAAAAAACTAATTGTAAATAATGTTTGAGGGGCTTTGTATTAAGAGAAGGTCACAATGATAGATGGTGTTCCACTCTCCTACAGTTCAGTCCACAAACATATAATGCATTGGAATAGAGGAATCCGTTATTAGAAAATATGTGTAAAACATCTTTACTAAGTTCTTGCATTTGTATTAAGTAATTTTATACCTCTCCCTTCTCTGATACTTCATCCATTCAGCAATTTGGTGGATTAAATAAAAAAATATTTACTTAATTATTAATATTGATATATTTAGTGTTTTTCTTTTATGCTCATGTGCATGTGGGATATTTATTAAGGTTATAAAAAAGATAAAATAATGAAAATATTTACAAAAGAAGAATTTACAAATAAGACATTTTTTGGAATAAACAAAAAGATAAAACATGACAATAATGTAGTGATAATATTGATTAAAAAAATTAATTATTCTATAAACATCATGATAACGTTTATTTTTCAAAGCTATTTGTGAGATAGTGTGACCACTAGTTAACGTGGGGCCCTTTGCCATTGAAATAACCTACTTTTAAGTTTTAACAAGATTGACGAGCACCAGTGGCGGACAAAGGTATTACATTTTGGGGTAAGTTGTCCCCATTTGGATTTTTTTATAGAGGGGGATTTTTTTATTTATTTTTTAATAATTTATTATTTTAAACAGTTTGTTCTCATCTAAATAAGATTTATACATTTTGTCCCCACCTAAATTTAAAATGGCTAAATGTCTAAATCTCTTTTTCCAATTTCCAAATCAAAAGATCAAAATTCCCTCTCTTACTCACTTTCGACACCTGCTCCTTGCCTCCTTCCTTCCCGTCAATCCTAAGTGAGTGAGTGACTAAGTTCTGTTCCTGTCCCCTTCACCGTCTGGTCTCGTGGTCTGTCTCCACCTAGCCTCCTCCAACTCTCCAACCTCCTTCCTTCAATCCTTCTGCCTCTGCCAGACTCCCACCGTGGCTCCTCTCCAACAGTCTAGTGTGCTCCCGCCTCCATAGCCTCCTGCTCCACTCCAAGCTCTTGCTCCACCACTCCTCTTAAGCCTAACTCTTAGTCTCATAGTGCTCTACAAGAGTAACAAGAGATATTCTTCAAGAATTTCTAAATTTTAATCATTTATTTGTTTGAATCAAATATGATTGTATTGTATGAATTTCTAAATTATAATTATAAATTTTTGATTTAAATTTAAAAATTATAATAAGTAAATTAACCTTAATTTAAAAAATATCCCTAATTTGAAATAACCCTAATTTTGAAACAGCCCTAAATGATTATTTAATTTATATAATTGTTGTGAATTGTGATTTGTAAATTTGTGCAACTGAATGATTAATAAATTTTATTAAATGTGTTCACCCAGTTGGGAATTTTTCTGCATCCGCCACTGACGAGCACTTTGAGAAACAATACTCCGTTATATAAAATTAATATTGTATGAGGATTGACGTATGACAAAAACTTATATAAGATGGTTTTATGGATATTTTTTGTATTAAAATTTTTTTATATAATTTATCGTATATTAATGAATTAAATTATAAAAGAGTAAAACTTCATCTTACACATGAAAATCTATAAAAGGATTTTATAATAGACTTAATTTTGAGACATATATTCATATCAAGATGCGTACGAAACTTTATGTTCAAGTTGTTGGATGCTCTGTTCGATGGCAGGTGATGTTCAATAAAGCAACTGCCCGTTCACTGCATTTTGTTCTACTTTTTTATGTAGTTTTCGGAAAAAGTGTGCACTAATTTATTTACTCCCTCCGTCCCTTAATAATTGTCATGGTTAAATCGACGCATAGTTTAAGAAAAAATAATTGATTTGATTATTTATATTGGTTTAATGTGTAGTTTCCTTTAAAGCTCATGTGTATGTGGCTCATAATTAAAGTATGGTGAAAAATAAGGGTAAAGTGGTAAAAATGATGTTCTAAAAAGGTAAGTTTCAAACTGGACAATTATTTTGGGACGGGCGAAAAAGGAAAGGAGGACGATAATTTAGGGACGGAGGGAGTATTTATTTTCTTTTTTTTAAGGGTGTGTGAGAAAAGATCGAACCTGAGACCTCACATATTATGAAATCTCATCTCTATCAATGAACCACCCCCTTCGGGGAAGTGTGCACTAATTCTTTCCAATTAAAATATTTACATTTATTATTTTATCTTTATGTTTTTAAAATAGGTCTCCGATAAGAACTTTTTATAAATCTTAATCTGTAAGATGGAGCTATGCTCTGTTACAGTTTAACCCATCAACACATGATGTATCAGGTAAAAATAATTTGTCTTATAAAAAATATTCGTAAGCCCTTTTCTTACCTAAGTTTTTACCATTTTATTATAATTTTTTCTATTACAAAATAATTGGCTTTATTTCATTTTTCAAAATGTTTGTACGACATTTTAATCAAATTGTTTATAATACCTCTTATTAATTGGGGTTAACTAGTATTTTAACCAATGTACTATTAGCGGTAACCTAAAATAACTAGTGCTCTCATATTTACCAATATTGCCAATGTACTCAAAGGGGGAGGGGGAAAAAATGTCACCAATTTCGTTAAATTTCCATCCAAATTCGTTAATGAAGCGATAATATCAACGTTTAGGGGTTCTTTCATAAAAATTCAAAGTGACAGAATGTCTTCTTCCCCATAGAGATTTTCAGCGAAATCCCTAGGGGGCCACGCGGTTATCTTCCTAATGCGTAGCCATGGAAACGATAATTCTCAACCAACCAAATGACATCTGATGTGAGGGAGAAGAAGGTCTTTTCAAACCCTCATGACTATTTTGCATTATAAATGAAAGTCGTCACTTTTTGACATAAGATAGTGAAAGTGTCACTTTATAGCATTTAAAGTGTCACATCTTAATATTAAATGTATCACTTTTGAGTTTTGACACAAAAGTGTCAAATTATCTTTGTCAGTTTTTAGTATTAAATGTGTCACTCTTTAATATTAAGAATATCACTTTTTAATATTAAGAATGTTACTTTGCATTTTAATAAAACTTATAATAAATTTTTCTCTTGATAGTGTCACCTTTGACCTTAAAATCTGTAATTTTTGCCTTTTAAATGTGTCACGTTTGGCTTTAAATATGTCACTTGTCATTTCTTTAAAGTTCGTTAGGGTCCGTCAAACATCTCAAGGTCAATGAAGCTAACTGAGGGCTAACGGAGCTGATAGAGGATGAAATTGTAAGGTATTGGATGGAAGAAAATTTCGGCAACAAATGTTAAAAGACCAGGGGTTACCGAAGTAAAATGAAAAACTTCTCATTATTGTGTTATCACCTTCAGCGAGGTGACACATGACAAGCCCTCTTTGTGCAACCCGCGAGCTTTGCATGCCCTTTTTTTTTTTTTTTTTAATCATTTTTAGGACTCCATTTTATGAATTTAGGATCCTTAAGACCGTTCTATACACGTTTTTGTCATTTTATTGAATAAGTCTCTCTTGTAAGACCGTCTTACAGATCTTTATTCTTAAGACAGAACTCAACCCTCTCCCATGTTAACTCATCAATGCAAAATTGGTTAAGTAATGAAGATCTGTCTTATATTAAATATTCGTAAAATCGTTTTATCTAAGTTTTTTTAATTTTTTTTTAATTTCTTTGTTTTTGGAAATATTGGGAGTAGTAGAAGTTGGGATTGAGTTTGACATCTCAACAAACTCAACAAAGGTTCCTAATAAATCATTGTCCAACGTTGACTTATTTTTATCATCTATCTTTAGTTCTTTAATTACCAATAAATCATTGATACTTTATTTTGGTAATATCTTATGATTTGCAAATTCTATTTTGTGAGTGACCCAGTTGAAAAGTGTTAATGGACTCCCTATTTTTCAAAAAAAGAATTCATCTTTCCTTTTTAAATCATCTAAAAAAATACTACTTTCTAAAAAAAAAAAATTGGGCATAATTTACCATTTCACTATTTATTTTCTCTTACTTTTAATGAACTAGCCCCACTTTTACGTAGGTCCTAATAAAAAATATACATCCTAATATTTATGTTTTCTAAGACTCGTTTTAAGCAACAGAGGGAACAACGTGCATGTTTAGTGGGTTTTTATGTGATTATTTTTGTGTGGTGATGAGTATGATGTTTAAGTTAATGGTAAAAAGGTGGGTAAAACGACTTTACAAATATTTTTTTTGTAAAATGGATCTTATTTATCTGATTTACCGTGTGTTCATGGGTTAGGCTGTAAGAGAGTGAGGTTTCTTCTTACGAATTAAGATCTGTAAAACTGTTTTACAAAATCTTTTTAAGTTAAATGGTCAAGTATAAATTAGAAGTACAAAAAGTTTAAAGTTGATAGTGTGAGTGAACATGTGAGCTACTCATATACCCCATCAATATTTATAATATCATTAACTAAAACAACCCTGTGGCTTTTTGTTTAGTCTCCTCCTATGGGTCTTCATATTATGTCTTTGCATAACTGGATTTTAGTTACAATTAAGATAGAGATTGTGGTGGTGGGAACATGGGTGGAGGGGGGATAGAGAAAAAATGGATACAGTGTAGTAGGTGGAGACAAGGTGGGGAGGGGTGGACCTGGTGAAGGAGACAAATTGGGTGTGGTTGTGAGTGGAAGGATGTGCTGTGAAGGTTTCATTGAGGACAGAAGAGCATAGTGGTTTTGGAGTAGATTACATATTGGTAGGGTCTAAAATATTAAATAATCTAATGAATAAGAATTAAATTTAGATATATATATATATATATATATATATATATATATATATATATATATATATATATATTTATTTATTTATTTATTTAAAATTGGTGAGGAGCAGTGGAGCACTATGATTGTACCACCTCACTCAAATTTTCAACAAATATTAGACGAATTACTTTAATTATTTTTAAAATCAACATTAATTTATAACTAATGTAAGATGTATATCTACTATAATTACCAATAAAAGTGATGTAACAGACATTGGTTGAATATTGATGTTCGTTTAAAAAATAATTAGATAAATGAACAATATATATATATATATATATATATGTTCACAATTGTTAGATGTTGATATTAGCTTTAAAAGTCTTTAGTCAAAATCTTACCAATAAAAATGATTTGTTTGTCATTCGTTACAAAAAATTATTTTAGTTTAAAAGTTTTTAGATAAAATTCTTTTACTAACAATAGAAGAGATTCGTTAGAATAGATGTATCCCACATTCGTTAGAAAATGATATTGGTTTCAAAAAATTTAAGATAAAAGACTTCTAATAACTTTTAAAACTAATATCAATTTATAATCAATATACGAAACATTTCTTCTAATGATAATATTAGTAGAGATGTATATCATATTGATTATAAATTGATGTTGGATTTAAAAATTCTTTTAATAAAAGACTTCTATTTATCACCATGGAAGAGATGTATTTTACGTTGTTTACAAAAAACAGTTAGTTTTAAAAGTTTTATATAAAAAACTTATACTCTTATTACTAATATAAGATATGTATATCACATTATTTAAAAGGAAAAGTTGGATTTTAAAGTTTTTAGACAAAAAGCTTTCACTCTTATAAGAGATGTATCTCACATTGGTTACAAAATATTTTACTATTACTTCCAATAAAAGAGGATGTATCCCACATTGATTAGAAATTGATGTTGGTTTTACAAATACTATTATTAATTGCTAACAAAAGAGATGTATCATGCATTGGTTAGAAAGTGATGTTGGTTTTCAAAATCTTGTGATAAAATACTTCTACCATTATTACTAATAGAAGATGTATATCTCACACTGGTTAGAAAATGATGTTAATTTTAAATTATTTTAGATTAGATAAAATGTTTTTACTATTATTAGCAATAGAAGAGATATATCACATATTTGTTGAAGTATTTTATTCTTTTAAACCACAAAAATACATTTTTGGTTTTTAATTCCTTAAATGTCATTGTTCTCACTCTCCAATGAAAAGCAACTGAATACTAAAACAACTTTTCAGAAACCGAACCATTACTCTTGGAAGAGGAGTGGTCTGTTTGGGGAAAAAACTTGAAATTATTGATGGGGTTTACTCTTACATGAAACACCGCTGCAGTAGGGCTCCCATGATAATTAAGCTTTCGGTTAGGTCATTGTGTACTGATAAAAAAGGTGCGAAGAGACTACTCTGTTGTGAATGTGTAAAATGTTTCAGTTTTTTTTTTCAAATCTCTCATTTGCTTTCTCGGTGCTGCTAAAGTAAGTTAGACTTTGACGTTGGGTACCATTGTCCTAGTGTTGCTTTGTGATGTGGCACAAATATCAGTCATACCGGGAGTGTCGAAAGTCGTCGAGGTACGTGAATCGTTCGTTGACCGAATTGGTGATATAATCGTGTCGTTTGAGTCGGATATCTAGATTTATGTGGATCGCTGCAAAATAAGCACCGTGAGTGGTAGGGGATGCCCCTCAAAACCCTCCGGTGTAAGAATCAGTACAGTGTAAAAAATATAGGAGGGCACGTAGCCCCCATGTGTGGAGTGAGAACTGTAAATGAGAGAGAGCCCTCACACTATGAGATAGTAGGGTTTATTTATACCTGAGGGATTAGGGTTGGCTTGTCATGCATGGGTCAGGCCCATGGTGTTCAGTAGTCCTGTAAAGTATAATGAGCCAGTGTAGTGGAAATCCCCCTCGCCTAAGCGAGGGCCAAAAGCCTTTGAAGGCAGATTAAAAATAGGCACTTCAGTAGCCCCCTGGTCCTTATTCCTTGGGATTTATCTTAAGGGTAATAAGTATAATTTTCTGCCAAGCATAACATCTACTCAACCGCGAGATACTCGAGTGGGAGAATAAAATAAAGCTCGATCGCGAGATGCTCAAGCGGGAGGACTATCTACTCAACCGCGAGACGCTCGAGCGGGAGGATAATGTGAAGCTCATCCGCGAGATGCTCGCGTGGGATGATAATCTATCGAACCGCGAGATGCTTGAGCGGGAGGATATGTAAGGCTCAGCCGTGAGTAAACTCGAGCGGGGAGCGTAAGCACGGGAAGGTGTATAATCTACTCGACCGCGAGTAAACTCAAGCGGGAAGATAATATATGGCTTAGCCATGAGTAAACTCGAGCGGAAAGCGTAAGCGCAGGTAGGCGCAGTGTACTACTCAACCACGAGTAACACTCGAGCGGGAGGTCAATATAAAGCTCAGTCGCGAGTAAACTCGAGCGGGGAACGTATGCGCAGGTAGGCGCAGTGTACTACTCAACCGCGAGTAACACTCGAGTGGGAGGACAATATAAAGCTCAGGCTCGTGTAAACTCGAGCGGGGAGCGTAAGCGCAGGTAGGCACAGTGTACTACTCAACCGCGAGTAACACTCGAGCGGGAGGCCAATATAAAGCTTAGCCGCGAGTAAACTCGAGTTCGATTCCCGGCAACGGAACCAAACTAATGTGGCAAAAATATCAGTCATACCGGGGGTGCCGAAGTCGTCGAGGTACGTGAATCGTTCGTTGACCGAATTGGTGATAAAATCGTGTTCTTTGAGTCGAATGTCTGACTTTATATGGATCGCTGCAAAATAAGCACCGTGAGTGGTGGGGGTGTAGACACCCCAATTTCGTACCCTTGATATGTGACATGACATAAAATATCAAGAACTGTTGAAACATTAACAAATGTCAAGTTACAGGGTCGAAAATGCAAAAGGAAAAAAGTAGGATGCATGAACAGTGAACTGCAGGGGAGGAAAGTGTCAAAAAACCAAACTTGGAAGGCAGCATGGTCCCGCACCAAGGACCCTTGGTGCCGCACCAAGGGTCTCCTTGGCCGCACCATGCCTTTCTCCTGTAGCTTGTCTCAGATGGAAAAGGTACAAATTTTGATGCACAAGGTACAAGTCGTTGAAGCTGCTAAACAATTCAAGAAATCCCAGCTGTGTCCTGCTCCTCGACTATAAATAGAGAGCTCGGGCTCCTAATTTAAGTGTTCAATTTTCATTGCAACGAAGCGCTGAGAAATTCTCTTTGCGTTCCTTCGAAGCGAATAGTACGAGAGGTGTGAGATAGGTGAGTGGAACCCCCTAAAGTCTTCAAACCCCATCCAAACTCCGCCAAAATAAATATCCACTAGTTATAAGTAATCCCTAGCCTAGTTGATAGGTATCCACCTCATTTCCCCGGCCCAAAAATCCCAAAGTAAGCCGTTACTCTGCCCGAGTAACGAGCTGAAAAACACCCTAAATAAGCCGTTATTCCGCCCAACCAAAAAGGCCAAAACCACAAAAACTAAGTCGTCATTCCGCCCGACCAAATAAACCAAAACTACCACATATAAGCCGTCACTCCGCCCAAATCAAAACAACAAACACACAAGAAACAATAAAAGTCTCCCTCTCCCGAGAAGGACAGAGCGAGCACACCGCCGCTCTAAAAGGTAACAGCCTTTAAGGGCGTTTTTTATTTATTTATTTACTTTTCAGTTCATTTATTATTTAAAGTTGTATTTAAAATCCGGCACAATGTAGTCATTATAAGCCGTTGTGTTGCTCGCATTAGATTAGGAAATAGTATGTAAAAGAGCCGTTATAATGGCCAAATATTCTTAAATATGTTTGTAATTATTGGAAGGAGACGGCTGCGAGTCCGTAAATAATGTAGCCACGAATGTATTTGTTTAAATTTCCCTTGTCATTATAATACCTTATTTATTTGCTAAATAAATGTGACAATAAGCATACTTCAGCCAAAAACCATTTTCGAGACCGAAAGGGCGAGTTGGGTGCCTAGCACCTTCCTAACTCGTAACTTAGCCTCCGAACCCGCTTTTTAAAATCTCTGGTTTTCTTTTTCTGGTTTTTCTTTATTTTTGCCTTAAAATAAAGATGACGACTCTAAAACTTTCGATCCAGGGGCCTCGCAACATTCTCTCTTTGCACTTTCCCTGTTTCTCCCTAAAAAGGGAAATACTGGAATTGAGGGGTGATGCATTCCCATATCCCGGTATCCCCTAAACAAGGGATAACTTGATGCGGAAACCCATAGCTCCCATAGTGATCCGAATGGGCCATAAGGCTATTTTCAATAAATCCATAGTGGGGCGCCGCAATATCCTTTCTTGCACTTCTCTATTTTCCCCTGAAAAAGAAAAGGGGAGAATGTGAATGGAAGGATAATGTATTCTCATATCCTGTTATCCCTGAACAAGGGATAACTTGACATGGAAAACCACCAGTTCCCATATTGGATACAAAATCCACTCAAGGCAACCGAGGCACATTCCAACGTGCTAATATAGACAGCACTCCTCTCGCACTTTGGATTTCGTCTTCCCCTAAACAAGGGAGGGTGGAACGAGAGCGTGGTGTCCCGCATCCGCACGCACGCCGCACCCTATCCAAGGGCGCGCGGGCGCGGAGCACACCCTGAACCTCACAGGCGACTGGCTGGGAGTTGTTTTTTTTAAATAAAATGAAGGGCTAGACTCGTAAAATAAAACTTTTTGTTTTTATTTGTTTCTAGCTGCAGTATGCTTGTCATATTAATTTACGCATTTGAATAAAGTATTCTCATACGGCCGTGGCTATATTTGTGGATATGATCCTCCATCTTACAGTAGTTTCGTTTCGATAACTGTTACAGGCATGTTTAAGAGTATTAAAAAATCAAAAAAAAAAATATATATATATATATATATATATATATCAAAAAAAAATTCGAAAATCAAAAAATATATATATATATTACAAATAAATTCCGGGCAGCACAACAAAAGAGTTGGGGCTTTACTTCCGGCTCTATATTATTATTTATTTCAGTTCATTTTCTTTTTCATTTTATTCTGTACATTTGTACATATTTGCATTCATTCTGTCATTTTACTTTGGGGGCATAGGACCAAAATTTGTAATTAATAGGGATAGATAGTTTCCCCACTTTTCTTTCTATTTCTTAATGTGATGTGCTTGCTTGCTTGCGCTCAAACTAAAAAAAGCCGAGAAAATCCACACAAACAGCAAGACATGCCATAACTGTTTTATTTTTCTGTTCATATATCTGTAAATAAATAAAGATTTTACTGCTTTCTAGATACCACACACACGCACATGCATATAGCTATATTCGAATCGTTACCCTACACCATGACCCCCCTATAAGCCAACGTTAGAATGCATATAGATTCTCAGGACACTTCATTGACCGACCGGTTTTTGCATCTCCGAATTGTGAGTCGGCCCCTGCAAAAAAAAAATAAAAAAATAAAAAAAAATTAAAAAAAAAATAAAAAAAAATAAAATATATATATATATATATATATATATATATATATATCTGAAAATAAATTGCGCAACAAAAATAAATAATAATGACAAAAATAAATAATAAACAGGGGCTGATTTATTATTCTTTGATGCTCGACCTAGACCATTTCGAATGGTGGATCCTGAAAAGAGTATAGGCCCTTCGCCTCGGGACCATCCTCTGGGAGTCGAAAGGCGAGGTGGAATACGTTGGTCCTATACTCTGGAGAAAGAATCCACTGTTCTAGGAAAAGCCCTGAGACCGTCAAAATAAAGCAGGTGCTTATCCGGTCAATTGTAGGGAACAAACAAATAATAATAAAATACACTAATAAAGGCACGCTGTACTCCAAACCCAGAAAGCCTTCAGCCAGCCTCCTGATACCTCCATAACCCATTTTCCTCAGAAACCTGGCCCGAACTTGGAAAGGCGTAGATAATAATCGGCCTTGATTGATACGGAAAGTAGTGTAGAAATCGTAAGGTATCGATATCGAGATCGACAAAGGCGTAATCGGTTCGAAAAGAACAGATCCAAGCAAAGATGGCAATAGATGAGCGATCCGATATGGGTACAGTTCGGGGGCTCCGGATATGCTCCGACTCGAAGTAGACCGTAATTGGTCGCAGACGAGATGAACGCTTGCTAAGCCAAATAACAAGTCTTATACAAGGTCAAAAACCCAGTGGTGAGGTGAATTCTTCCCCTACAATCCCCCAGGAAACATCAACATCCCACGTGCCTCCAAACCCAACTCCTCAGCCAAACACTAACCCACCAAATATGGCCACTACCCCAAATCCCAATCCTCCACCAAGTCCCTACTACCCAAATATCAGCCCTTACCCGTCCTATCCTTCATATCCTGCTCCAAACACCAAAATTCCCCAAAGCCCAAATGACCTCCCTGTTCCCATAACCAACCCACTCCAGAACAGCCCACATATGGACCCACAAAATTATAACCCGCCAGGCCAAGTTACCACTTATTTACCTTATAATGATCCTGGCCGCCCAACCGAAACCATCCAAAATCCACCTACTCAAAATCCACCAACCCAAAACCCTTATCCTACCCAAGCTCCACCAGCCCAGAATCCTTATCCTACCCAAGTTCCACCCACCCAGAATCCACCAGCCCAATATCCACATCGAGCCCAAAACCCTTACTGCACACCACACTTAAATTAACCCAGCCTTCCCTAATCCAGCCAGTATATACCAAAATCCAACTCCCCCAGCCACCAAAATAGAGGCCGAGGTGGAAAATATAAAGACTATGATACTCAAGCTTCTCAACAAAGGGGAATTTTCTACTGCGCACCGACGCTTACAACCTGCGGCGATTGCCTTTCAAATTCAAAATGCCCGACATAGAAAAATTTGATGGGACCGGATGCCCTATATCCCACTTAAAATCTTATTCCACCGGCATGCGGTCAAGGGGAGCTAGCTTTGAGGCTATGGCTTCCAATTTTCACCTCACCCTAATAGGGTCGCCAAACAATGGCTAATGTTGTCGATAGCGGCACCATGTAATACGTGGGACCGATAGGCTGCGTTCTCGAAAGGTACAAAGACAACACTAGTCCTGAAAATAGAAGGGACCTTGAATCGTGCACCCAGAGGGAAAAAGAAACATGTGTTGAGTTCGCAGTCAGGTGGAAAAGAAAGTTGGCTCAGACCTTTGATATACCTGATCCAACCGAGTCATGTCGAATGTTCGTCAAAAACCTCCAGCCCATTTACCTGGAACACATGCGGTATCTCCCCTACACCAATTTTAAAGAAATAATAGAGATAGGCGCTCGTATTGATGATGATATACAGACTGGCCACTTACAAGTCAATACGCCTCCTAGCTCTTTCCGTTATTCTAAAGGGAAGAGCCCACACCCGCACCACTGTCAAATGTGGTAGGAAATGCGCTTAGTCCTACCCAAAATTATGGCTCTGTTCCATGGTCTTATGGAGCGGATAGGTCTGTCAACACAGTTGGAGGAAATAATGGCCCGAGCAGAAATTTCAGAAATCAGAATCGTCATTATGATGAACTGCAAGCCTCCTAGTCTGTGATCCTGCAAGGGGCTAATGGCACAAGGAGTGTTAAAGCCTATGGAAAATTATAAGCCACCAGACCCCCTACCCAGGACCTGGAATCATGCCCAGTACTGTGAATATCATCGCTGCAGTGGTCACCTCACCGATAAATGTTATCAACTCAAAAATGCTATTCAGGATCTTATAGATGATAAGGTTATTGAAAAGCCCACTCCCAGACCAAATATAATCAATAACCCTCTACCTCAAATCAACATGATTGAGGTTGATGACAGCTTCCTGGGCATGATAGGCAGAGGTATTGATTATGAGAAGCTCCCTGCTGAGTTTGAGCCTATTTCTAATAAGCCACTGCAGAACTAGTATATTAAGACTGGCCCACTTTTGACACCCGCAGATCTGGTGGACTACTTCGGATATATTACCCCTATTCCTTTCCCTAGCCTTACGGATTTGGTCATCTACCAATCCGCTCCATAAAATTGAGGATCTCAAACCCCATGTCCTCAATAATGTAATAAACCCTGTACGGTGTGCTTTTAATAATAATATAATGTCTTTGCTTATTTCTTAGTTGCACCTGCATTAAAAGACACATTAAAAAATTATAATAATGAGTCATTTAATAGGATCCAAAAGATAAAAAAAAAAATTTGCTTGAGCTTGTAAAGTCGGTAGAGCCAGGAACAACATCATCAACAGCATTTGAAGACTGATCCACTATCAATCTGGGGCTGGACAAGGAAATCAAAAGAAGTCAGAATCGGCAACTACATGTAAGGCTCCAAAAGAACACCACCCATGGATCCCTTCAAAAAGTTCGTGGACATGTTTACCTGGTTCTATGAAGATGTGTTAGGGGTAGACCCAGCCATAGCCGAACACTGGATCCCCATATATCCGGATGCTCAGTCAATCAGACAAAAGAAAAAAAGAGAAAAAAAAAAAAGAATAAGAAAAAAAATACCCGATCTGGCTGTCCAATATAGTGATCATTCCCAAGCCCAACAGTTTTTTTTCAATCAACGGCATGCCGAGTTATAGTCAAATCAAAGGCAGCAGGAGACCAAGAAAAGACCCCATTCACCACCCCTTGGGGGACTTACTGCTATCATGTCATGCCGTTTGGGCTAAAAAAAAATGCTGGGGGCTACTTATCAAAGGCTGCTACCCTTCTCTTCCACGATGTGCCGTATATTGTCAAAAGATCCGGTCAGGAGATGCAGTACTCCCCACAAGCCAAGAAAGAAGACCTTGTTCAGCCCTCCAATCTCAACGAAAGGTATTATGCTCGAAACACCCTACTCGGCAAGTACTTTCCTCTCCAGCCCGCTAGGCTGAAAACCCGAAAGGGCGGCCTAGGCAAAAGTTAGGGCATATATATAAAAAAATCAAAAAAAAAAAGAAGAAATAAGGGCTCGCTAGGCTGAAAACCCGAAAGGGCGACCTAGGCAAAAATTAGAGCACATATATAAAAAAAAATTAATAAAAAATAATAATAACGGCTCGCTAGGTTGAAAACCCGAAAGGGCGGCCTAGGCAAAAATTAGAGCACAAAATATATATATATATCAGGAGAATAAGGAGAGGGAAAGCACTTTTGAAACCTCGACATCTTACCTCCAGTCTTCGGCATGCAAGGGGGCTCGTCTGACAGAAGAAAAAGAAAAACCACGACATAAGCTCGCAATAAAACACTAAACTATAATATTACAGGTCCTAAGGTGCAACTTAGGAATAATTGCTAAAGAAATTTAGGTTATACATTAATTGCATGTACATATCTATTACTGCCCCATACCCCCTTTTGTTTCCCCCAAAACTATCCTTCATTTGCAGCTTAAGCCCCGGAGCAGTCCATCAGTGCCTGCGGCGTCCGCCCGGTCGGTCCCATATACTTTTTCTGCAAGGCACAGAAAAGGCTCAGTCTCATCAAAATGAGAAGCACCGGAAGTATCCTCGCCCTATTCATCATCTGCGTTGCCATTATCCTGAAACAGCCAGACGACTTGGACTCCAATCATTCACGGCTGCCCTGTCTGATTATGAAGAACATGCATGAATTGTGAAAATAGCTTTACGCCAAGTATAGCCCTGCAACAATGGTATGGCCGAGAACAGAAGGAAATGACTGCCTTTTCCTTTCCCCGCATATACTCACAACAAAAAAAAAAAGAAAAAAAAATGAGAGAGGAAAAGCCTGCTCGAACCCGAAGGTATATTCCTTTAAAATCCATTTTGGAAAAACAGCGTGCCATTACCTGTTAGGTCGGTATAGCTTTGCTTTGTGCGTGCGTTTTGAGTCTGCATGTGTTTATTTATTTTGCATTATATAAATTATATTGCATTGTAAATATTTGTACAGGTTTTCAAAAAAAAACAAAACAAAACAAAACAAAAAAAACATAAAAAACATAAAAACAAAAAAACAAAAACAAAAACAAAAAAAATAAAAATTGTATGTATTGTTTTTCATATAAATAAACGTTTTTGCATTTTAAGCATTATAAATGCATTTTGCATCTTAAAGATATATACTACATTTTGCATTGCTGCATGCATGATAGAATAGGAAAATACCCATGCATCATGTTCATAAGCATCTTATAATTTTTAGGCATTACATTTGCATCAAATAAAGTAGTACATGCATCTAGCATTTACATTTATTATCCAATAAGCTGCATTAGGGGTGCGCTAAAAAAATAATAATAAAATAAAATGCCACCAATCATGAAAGCAAATATTTTTATGGCATTCACTATGTCCCTGCAGCATAAGCATGCATCATTTAGCCTCATTTGTATTTATAGTATAAACCATACATAATAAGGTCAAATAGTGACCACTAGTTTAATCATGCATCATAAAAAATAAATTGCATACATCATTACTTAATTGCATCATTTAGGCATAAATAGGACATGCATAAGCATCATTAATAAAGTCAGGAATGCTTCAAAAGTGTCAAACAATGCCAAAATCCAGCAAATCTGAAGTATTTCCAGGCGAAAAAAAAAATGAGAGAAAACAAAAAAAAGAGGTAATAAGCATGCAAATAAAGAAAAGTGGCAGGCATGCAGAAGGAAAAAAAACAAACAAAAAAACAAGAAAAAAAACAAGAAAAAAAATGAAAAAACAAAAAAATCGGGAGAGGGGGAAATGCATGTACAAGAAGGAAAAATTTTTCAGGTACATGTAACAAGGAAAAATGCGGCGGCAAAAGAAGAAATTTTCGGCTGAAGCTGAAAGATGGAGCAAAGAAAGAAAACAACAGCAAAGAAAAGATGATATCAGCTGATACCAAAAGATGTTACGACAAGAAAAAAAAAGCTTCTGACCAAGGTTAGAAGGAGCAACAAGAACAAATGCAGCAGCATCAAGAAATTTTTTTCATCTAAAGCCGAAAACAAAGCGGGACAGGGGAAAAGATTTTCCAGCGAAGGCTGGAACAGTGATAAAAAGAAAAATCCCCAGCAAAGTGCAACAACGAACAGCGTAAAGCAGCAAGCGACAGCAAAGCAACATTAGCAGCAATTTGCTGCATGGACACGACAAAGGTAAAGGAAAGGAAGGTATTTTCCTTTTTAATAGTGCATTTGTTTGATGTTTGGAAACTTTCCTTTAAGGGGTACACAGCCCCGGATTGATAGGGAAAGGTTTTGTTCTCTGTTGAAGGCTAAGTTCCTGAGGAGGCAATACAGTCCATACATTTTGGCTATGTGGGAAACTTTCCTTTAAGGGGTACACAGCCCCGGATTTATAGGGAAAGGTCTTGTTCTCCAATAGAGGCTGAGTTCCTAGGAAACAATTCACTCCGCATAGCCACAAGACGAACTACGTTTGGTCTGATTCCTTGTTTAAGGATACGTAGGCAGTCTATCACGGTAGACGCGACCATCATAGCACATATTTACCCTTGTCGTACTTATTTTATAAAGCTTTGCCACACTTGCTCATTTAGTATTACCGCACTTGCACCACAACACTTACACCGCCACATTTAGTCCCCAGTTGTGTGAACTACGTTTTGGTCAGATTCCTTGTTTAAGGATACGTAGGCAGCCTATCACGGTAGGCCCGACCGTTGTACGAGTGATAGTTTAGGTTTTGGCCTGAACTACGTTTTGGTCTGATTTCCTTTATTAATGGATACGTAGGCAGCCTACACTAGTAGGTCCGACCATCAGAGCGCATTAAATTCATATCTGCTTAAAAACTACGATAACTTTTTATAACCGACTAAAATTGTCCAGGTTATGGAGTTTGGTCTGCGTTACATACTATTGCATTATAACTGCTACCAATTGCATTCTCACGTTCTTAATTAAACGAAATTGGAGAGTCTATTGTTTATCAACGATGTTCGTCTACTATGTAAGCCTTGGGTTACCCGTAGACTCCATCGTTGAGGGGCTCTGTAGACACCCCAATTTCATACCCTTGATATGTGACATGACATAAAATATCAAGAACTGTTGAAACATTAACAAATGTCAAGTTACAGGGTCGAAAATGCAAAGGGAAAAAAGTAGGATGCATGAACAGTGAACTGCAGGGGAGGAAAGTGTCAAAAAACCAAACTTGGAAGGCAGCATGGTGCCGCACCAAGGACCCTTGGTGCCGCACCAAGGGTCTCCTTGGCCGCACCATGCCTTTCTCCTGTAGCTTGTCTCAGATGGAAAAGGTACAAATTTTGATGCACAAGGTACAAGTCGTTGAAGCTGCTGAACAATTCAAGAAATCCCAGCCGTGTCCTGCTCCTCGACTATAAATAGAGAGCTCCGGCTCCTCATTTCAGTGTTCAATTTTCATCGCAACGAAACGCTGAGAAATTCTCTTTGCGTTCCTTCGAAGCGAATAGTACGAGAGGTGTGAGATAGGTGAGTGGAACCCCCTAAAGTCTCCAAACCCCATCCAAACTCCGCCAAAATAAATATCCACTAGTTATAAGTAATCCCTCGCCTAGTTGATAGGTATCCACCTCATTTTCCTGGCCAAAAAATCCCAAAGTAAGCCGTTATTCTGCCCGAGTAACGAGCTGAAAAACATCCTAAATAAGCCGTTATTCCGCCCAACCAAAAAGGCCAAAACCACAAAAACTAAGCCGTCATTCCGCCCGACCAAATAAACCAAAACTACCACATATAAGCCGTCACTCCGCCCAAATCAAAACAACAAACACACAAGAAACAATAAAAGTCTCCTCTCCCGAGAAGGACGAGGCGAGCGCACACCGCTCTAAAAGGTAACAGCCTTTAAGGGCGTTATTTATTTATTTATTTACTTTTCAGTTCATTTATTATTTAAAGTTGTATTTAAAATCCGGCACAATGTAGTCATTATAAGCCGTTGTGCTGCCCGGATTAGATTAGGAAATAGTATGTAAAAGAGCCGTTATAATGGCCAAATATTCTTAAATATGTTTGTAATTATTGGAAGGAGACGGCTGCGAGTCCGTAAATAATGTAGCCACAAATGTATTTGTTTAAATTTCCCTTGTTATTATAATACCTTATTTATTTGCTAAATAAATGTGACAATAAGCATACTTCAGTCAAAAACCATTTTCGAGACCGAAAGGACGAGTTGGGTGCCTAGCACCTTCCCAACTCGTAACTTAGCCTCCGAACTCGCTTTTTAAAATCTCTGGTTTTCTTTTTCTGGTTTTTCTTTATTTTTGCCTTAAAATAAAGATGGCGACTCTAAAACTTTCAGATCCAGTGGGGCCTTGCAACATTCTCTCTTTGCACTTTCCTGTTCTCCCTTAAAAAAGGGAAATACGGGAATTGAGGGGTGATGCATTCCCATATCCTGGTATCCCCTAAACAAGGGATAACTTGATGCGGGAAACCCATAGCTCCCATAGTGATCTGAATGGGCCATAAGGCTATTTTCAATAAATCCATAGTGGGGGCGTCGCAATATCCTTTCTTGTACTTCTCTATTTTACCCTGAAAAAGAAAAAGGGAGAATGAGAATGGAAGGGTAATGTATTCTCATATCCTGTTATCCCTGAACAAGGGATAACTTGACTTGGAAAACCACCAGTTCCCATATTGGATACAAAATCCACTCAAGGCAACCGAGACACATTCCAACGTGCTAATATAGACAGCACTCCTCTCGCACTTTGGATTTCGTCTTCCCCTAAACAAGGGAGGGTGGAACGAGAGCAGTGGTGTCCCGCATCCGCACGTACGCGCACCCCTATCCAAGGGCGCGCGGGGCGCGGGAGCACACCCCGGGAACCTCACTGGGGGATGCCCCCCAAAACCCTCCGGCGTGAGAATCAGTCCAATGTAAAAAATATAGGAGGGCGCGTAGCCCCTGTGTGTGGAGTGAGAATTGTAGAAGAGGGAGAGCCTTATACTATGAGATAGTAAGGTTTATTTATGCCTGAGGGGTTAGGGTTAGCTTGTCATGCATGGGCCAGACCCATGGTGTTCAGTAGTTCTGTAAAGTATAATGGACCAGTGTAGTGGAAATCCCCCTCACCTAAGCGAGGCCCAAAAGCCTTTGAAGGCAGATTAAATATAGGTACTTCACTTCGACACTTGGTTAGTGCTTCTTTAGTCATTAATTGCCCCTATTTTTTATTAGTTGTATTGAGTTTTTTTTTCTTCATAATTCGCTCGAAGAAAGTTGCAGTATGATACACAATTTTTTCCTTACGACGCCATTTTTTTTCTTTGTGACGCCCAAATTTTGGGCAGTGGCTTTTGGATAATGACACCCAAAATTTAGAACGCCCAAATTTTTTGACGGACACACCCAAAAATTTTTATCAATCCCCAAATATTTTTATTTACCCCCCAAAAAATTTTAGCGACACAAATTGAGGCAGTGACTTTATGTGCACGTATTTCCTTCATTAAGTGTATTTTCATCGTTTTCCCCCCTAAAATGAACTGTAGCAGTTTTTTTAAAAAAATAATGAAATCTTACGGTTATAATTTCAACTGCATGATATTAATCTTGTTATCACCCTAAAAACAACATCTTGGGGACATGGACTAAGAAAAAGGTGGACCTAGCTAATTACGCTCCTAAATCTACTCTTTACCATCCATTGTATGTAATTTACATCACAAAGTACAATAGCTTAATGTAAGAAATGGAATGTAAAAAGTGAATTTTAGGGTGTGATTAGTCTCCACCCCAACAAAATAGCCATGTATATTAGCAATGGGACTGTTGTATATGTCTGGAAGCAATTGCAAACAATAATAGAGAAAATGAGAAAAAACAAAGTTCGATTGAAAGAGAAGTCAAAGATTGAGGTCAATAAATGGATTTTCAAAATTGTATTATAGCCAACCTTTTTACTTTTTAGGTTTGCAACTATATGTAGGTATGCAATACAAAGTCTTAAACCGACTTAATAACATAAACACAAACATTGACTTATTGCACCAACGCGGTCGCATTATTATCCCACGAGTCCAGACCTTATATAGATGCGGTCAATTCCTATCCACTAACGCTACCTCTTTGACTTTTGGGATAACCTGCCGAAATGATGTATTGGACTCCTCTAAATATGAGGCAGTAGCTTCGTATTTTATTTTGTGACGATCTAAATTAAATATATAAGTGTATTTAAGTTATACTCTCTTGTTCCATCTAAGAAGTCTTAATTTGAAAAGTCTAACAATTAAGGGATATATAAATATAACTAAAATTAGTAATAATTACAAAATTAGTTAAACACAAACAATGTACTTACAACACACATGAAGGGTAAAGATGAAATATTATAGAAATTGTAAGCATAATTTTTGAAAGTGAATTTTTAAAGTGCAATATTCTAAATTAGTACTGTAGTAAGGTGTCAAATGATAATTTCTAGTTAATTTGTCAATTTCTCCAATTTATTATTTATTTGCCTTAATAATTTGGGCGAGAATTGCATGACCCCCAACGATTCACAGCCTTGGGGTGAAAATTATACACTCTTCGTTTCCAAATTATTGTCCTTTTTAGTATTGTACATCATTGAAGAAAAAAATAATTGAATGTAATCAATGTATTATAAATATTAATGTAATGTGTGGATTCTTTTAATGCTTTCGTATATTGGTCATAATTAAAGTAGGTAGAAAAAGTAAGGGTAAAATGATAAAAATGTTTTTTAAAAAGAAAGTTCGAAAAGAAGACAATTAATTTGAAACAGATAAAAAAATAAATGAAAACAATAATTTAAAAACGGAGGGAGTATAAAACGCTAAAATAGAGTTGCCCAAAACGACAAACCGTTTTAAAATAATTGGAACTGAAATGGAGAAAACCGCCCAAAACCAAAACCGCAATGAACCTGAAAATACTGCTAGTTGGCTAGTTCAATTGGTTCAGTTTTGGTTTGTATACTGAGAATACAACATAACAAGACATGTGTAATAGTTTGCCTTAGTGGACTGACATTTTGGGATGATAATTTCGAACCGAATCGTGGATACTCAAACCGAAGTCGATGATTATTAACTGGTTTGATTGGATATAGAGGGGGGGGGGGGGTAATGGGGAATAACCGAAATAAAAAATTGGAAACAGTTTGACTTTGGTATTACTAATATAATTTTACTCATATTCATATAAGTATTTACTATATAATCTAGATCTATATATGTTAGATTTATAACACTAGAACTTTAGCATCATTCTCAATCACACAAAATTGTCACTTAGTTCACTTAGTGGCTTGCTTCTCTTCATCACTTCCTGACTTGCATCACAGTCGATAGAAAATTTTCGATCAATCGAACATATTTACAATCACCTACAACAATTGATTAATCAAGAACTATTGACATCTCTAAAAGGATTGTTTCTCTCTCATATGTTTGACTGTCTCTCTCCCAATGTCTGACTTTCTTTATATTTCGACAAACAAGTTTTGAAGTAAAATTCGATTGAATTTGGAAAGTGACAATTTAGTAGATATTTGCTCCGTGAATTGAATTAGTTTCTCATTTACCATGAAAGATTGTATTATTTAGAAAAATGAACATAACCGACCCTGAGAAAGTGCAAGAGGCACATTAGCTCAACTGATTAAGGGGTGAATTGATTCCCCGTGGGTATTTCCCGATTAAGGGGCGAATTTCCCCGCTGGGAAATGAGATGGTTATGTGACACCAAATTGAATTGGGGAATAAGGGTGGTATGATGTATAACTGCCCCGAACTGTCTCATTTTCATTCCTACTGGCATTATTTATCGCACTCAAAATCAGATTGATAAAAATAATTTACATATGTGCTCTTTGCCCAGAGGGACTAATTGTTTTCTTTCAAAACTTCGTTTTTAGGAAAAGAAATTTATCATTTTACTTTTTTTCTACCTATTTTAATTATAGCCATATGCACAACGGTATTAAAAGAAAACCACATATTACAGTATTTCGTCAATATCTATAATATACCGTCAATTTTTTTAAAACGATGTACCGAGTCAAAAAAGACTACTTCCACCGTCCCAGATAAATATTCTTAGCAGACAAAACACAAGAATTAAGAAATGTAATTAATGATGAATTGTAAAATATGTTGTGACAATAATACCCATTACATACACTTTATCTCATTAATTATGTACTTATTAAACTCACTATCTCTCTAGGATGTGCAATAATGATAGCATTAAATGAAGGGATATATTAGGAAGATTTGTAGAAAATTTGTACAATAAAAGTTTTTAGGAACATTAGTTGGGACATCCCAAATTAGAAAGTAGGAAACCAAAGAATATTTATTTTCCTTTCTATTTACTTAAAAGAAATATCCATACATGAACTAATTTGTCGGTGACAACATTTGTAGGACTAAATTATCATTCAAAGTGAAGAAAACATGAAAGCTTTTATTTCTGTTTGAAAGAATACAATAGCTAGGATTCTCAAGAGTTGCCAATGTAATCTCCAATGTAGCTTCTGATGTAGCTACAATGGAAGTCACAATGATCAACAAGGAACAGAACAACGGAAGACAAGTAAATAAAACAGCGAACTGAAACACAAAAGTTTACCAAACAATCTACAAGCCTATGCTTGTAGATCTAGCCTCATGGCAAAAAATATTTCACTAAAAAGATTAATTATTTTACAAAAAGATTGTGAAATCACCAAGCAAAATACTCTCACAAGACAACACGTCTTGCAGAGCAAAAACCCCATAGAAAACATGTATAACAAACGTGGGAAAAAACAAATAACTTTCTAAAATCTAGCAGGAAGACGTACAAAACACCATCAACGCTCAATGTAGTTCCTAATGCTGTAACATTGGAAGCTACAATGAAAATTTGTCCAACGTCTGGGACAAAACTGCTTCTGGAACTTCAGATTTTCTGCTCTCAGCTTTTCCTTTCAGCTCTCTCTCAACGTCTCCCTCTCCTCATGCCACTTCCAGCCGTGGCCTTGTCGCTTATTTATAATGTCGAGGAACCCTACACACAATAAATAATTCAACTCCAACAAGAACAAGGATTAGAGTTTGGAATAAAATCTACTTACCATATCTCTTAGATTTTATTACCATATAGCTAAGGATTTCTAAAAACACGGTTTATGGAGGATTGTTGACAAGATTTTATTTCCAAAATAATACCTAAACTTTAGTTCCACAATCTAATTAAAGATTTAGTTACCAAAAATTCCAAACTTGTCTAATTATATTTACCAAGAAAAGGGGAAACAAAAACTAAAATAGGCATGACCTATTTTACCCTTACAATCGCCCCATTTGTTGAGCCTTTTTGGTCAAATATTATGACAAGTGTTGTCATTTTTGAAAAATCCTACAAACCTGCATTTGTTAGAACAGAACCACCTGAATGTATCACATACAGAAAAGATATTATAAAGGAGAATGAAAAGCAGACAATCAAGCATGTAATATCCCAAAGCAGTTTGAGCAAACCACAAATCAGAATAGCTTATTACAAACCATAGAGTAGTAAGGAGCATAAAATATTGTGTTTGATTACAAACAGGAATCAGACATCAATTCTCTTTTTGAACAGCTTCTTCAGAAGCATCATCATCAGCAGCAGCAGGAACACTTGGAAGATTCTCACCCCCTATTTGGCCAGAATGTAGGACAAGTCAGGAAGTATACTGAGCAGCCAAGGACTGTAGAAGTGTAGTCTGAGTAGAAATGATGGCTAGCTGAGAATTAACCGTATCAAGCTGTGCAGAGATGAAAGAGATAGAAATGGGAGCACATGGACCAGCTGAAATAGACAGAGATAGAGCAGCTGATGTTGCTGCATTGGTTGCAACATTGGGAATGACAGGGACAGCAGGCTGAGTAGATGAAAGACCAGGAGCAGAGGCAAAAGGATCAGATGAGATAGGAGGATAAGGATACACCAAGGGTAAATTAAGAACCCTGTCCCCTTTGAGAAGTTTTACAGAGATATGGAGAGGCTCTAGAATGAGTGTGAGTCTAGTACCAGCTGTAGGGGAAAATCCTTGTGAAACCAACACTTTATTAATGAGGGAAGGAAATATGAGGGACCTTTTATCTCCCTCTGACTCTGCCAGGGAGATGATCTTCCTAAAAGCAAAGTCCCCAATCAAAAGGCCTACCAGTCCCAACCTGATACAGAACCTTTGCATGTTCTTCAGTTAAAGTATTTGAATTTGTGGTGGGGGCCCAATTGGCACAACAAATCTTGTGCATAAGATCATATAATGAAGAAAGTTGGGAAGTGCTGATATTGGACCCCTTTCCTGGCCATTTTCTCACTATATCACCAGTGAGTTCTTGTGCACAAGTGTGCAAGTCAGACAATATGGAAACAGACCCAATTACAGTAGTGCCAAACAATTGATTGATGAGGGAGGAAGAAAAATTATACCACTTACCTCTAACAAACACTGTCTCAAACCTAGGGTCAGAAACTGAAAAGATCTTCTTTTCTAGATTAGCATAAAACTCATAAATAAGGTCACTAAAATAAGGTGAAGCAGAAGATAGGGTGCCTAAGAGACCCCTATCAGTGAAGAACTGGTTCAGATTCTGCTCAATTAATTCAGCAGAGGGGATCAGTCTTCCATCAACAATTTTTCTGCAAGTATTATAACGGAGGGAAGCAGCTTTGGAAAGAAAACGAATAGAGAAGGGTTTACCAAAGGAAGAAGAAGAGGAAGCATAGGGCAATGTAGCTTTGGATGTAGCTACATTGGTAGCTACATTGCTCATTACAACCCTTCGTCTGGTGAAACGGATGGGAGGTTCATCACTCTCAGAGCTATTTTCCGGAGTGTCTTCCTTTCGGACAAAATCCTTGTCAGAGCTGTCGTCAAACTCTGATGAACTTGGGGTTTTGGCAGGAGAAAGAGGTGAGACAACAGGTGCTTGAGATGAAGCTTGAGGAGTGGCATTCATCATGTGAACCAAAAAATCTGCCAAGGTACGCTGTTTGTCTGAAAAACTTAAGTCAGTGTTGGAGACTGAAGGAGAAGCAGAAAAATCCTCAGAAGACCTCTTGGCAAGAGAAGGGGAGTCAGGTTGGAAGAACCCTCGGAGAGGGAATCGAGTAATCTTCATCACCCACGTCAGCTGGAGCAGGAATGAAGGTGGTTGAGTCAATCGGAGGATCATGGGCTTGACTTGCTGGAACAGACACATTTACAGCAACAAAATCCTCATCATCAGAGTCACTTGCAACGAGCACAACTTCATCAAATTGACCATGAGTTACTTTGAGTTTCTTTGCTCGTTCAACCTCAGCAGTGCTTAGATTCTCAAAATTACTCGGAATACCTCTCAATCTTTTGGATTTGCGTGAGCCAGGGTTCCCAATTTGGGGAAAACCCGATAAGTCACCAGGATTCTCCACGTTGATAGCATTGCCTTTCTCCCCAGGTAATATAACTGTAAGGGGCTCGGGGAGAGGATTGGCAATAACCATGGTTGATTCAAGGTTTTCTGGAGATGAAATGGGGGTTGGTGTAGCTTCAGAAGTTGTAGCAATGGAAGCTACATTAGCTGATGGGTTCTACTCAAAGGTCCCTGAAGCGGTGGAAGATGATGAAGCCATGTATTGATTTTTGGAGGGATTCAGAGAGGGAGGATGAAGAGAGACTTGAGAGAGTAGCAAGGTTCGGCAGCACTCTTTTGGGAATCAGATGAGCAAGAGAGATTTTGAAAGAAATTTAGTGACAGCCACCTGAAACACACTAATTACAACTACTTAATTGCATTAGCCGTTAGTACCACAAGATTAGGGAATATGAGGGGTCGTTTGTGACACTACTAACCAGATTTTGATTTTTGAAATTAAATTTTGACCAAATCACATTCAAGAGAGATAGAAAATCTGATTCTGTCAAGAGAAATAGGTGGTGAGTTAAGAGTGAGTGAAAAAACAACCAATCTCATTTTTTGACTTTCAAAAATTATCAAGGATTTTGAACAAACACATCACTTAATTAACCATAATTATATCAACGTAAACTTTCAATAGCAAGTATAACATTGATCAAGAGCTCATAAAACATTTCACATATTAGACAACCACATAAATATCAACATGGAATACATTGGTACATAGTTTGCACTTATTAGAGATATGACAAAAAGAAAGATCAATAGGATGATATGATCAAAATACATTATGTCCTAGAAATTATGCCTAACATATGCCAAGAGCAGAATAGGCAAGAGGAAACCAATGCAGTCACACACACATGTGATAAATGTCTAGATCATCTGAATGTAGTTCCCAATGTAGCTGTATTGGGAGATGCATTCGTCAAAGTTGTGATTTCATGTACACATTCTCATCTTTTGTTCACTAAATCAGCACTCAACTGCCACAAATTCCATAGGTACTTTATTTCCCTAGGAGAATAGCTCTACCTTTATTTCAAGCATATTCACAACATGCCGCTAGGAACCTTTCACACTATTTACCAAGGGAAGTCACTTTGCTTTTTGATCAACCCATGAAATCCAAGGATTCATAGTCCCAAAACAAATGTGCCACAACCTTGTTCATAGGTAGCTCTTTTCGGTTAGGTAGCTTTCACACTTTTTCTTTTAAGGGAATTTAATTTTCTCAAGATCAACCCATGAGAACCTACATTCCATAGTACCAAGATAAATTGCTACATCCCTATATTTCAAAAGTTAGCTCTTTCCTTTGTGGGCTTAAGATTTTCAATTGAAAAAACATTTTTGGGAGAGAGTGAAGAGAATCAGAACAAAGAAATCACAACAGATTTTGAATGTAAATCCAGGACATCAAACAAGAGTACTAATACATAGGAGATAAAAACTAGTGTGCCCCCGTAAAAAAACTCAATGCAAGATGCCTAAATATATATTTTTTAAACAAGTGAAAGGTCACATGGCCCACATATCGAGAGATTTTCTAAGATTTATAAATTTCTCAAAATCTAGACCCTTAGTGAAAATATCAGTCAATTGATTTTCAGTTCCTACATGTTCAATGCAAATAATACCTTGTTCAACCAAGTTTCTAATAAAATGGTGTCTTATATCAATGTGCTTAGTTCTAGAATGTTGAGCAGGATTCTTTGCTATACTTATAGCACTGGTGTTGTTATAATACATAGTTAATACATCGCTGTGTAAGCCATAATCCTTGATCATTTGATTCATCCACAAAAGTTGTGTACACCCACTACCATCAGCAATGTATTCAGACTCAGCTGTGGAGAGGGAAACACAATTTTGCTTTTTGCTAAACCAAGAGATCAAGTTGTTTCTCAAATAAAAACAACCACCAGAAGTACTCTTCATGTCATCCACACTACCAGCCCAATCAGCATCACTAAAACCAATACAAGATTGGTGTTAGTGTGTTTTGTGTACCACAAACTCATAGCACAAGTCTCACCAACATATCTAATTATTCTTTTGATGATTTTCAAATGAGAGACTTTAGGTTTTGCTTGATATCTAGCACACAAACACACACTATACATGATGTCTGGATGGGTGGCAGTCATATTTTTCATCTTTGCAAAGCTTATTGGATGTACCCATAGGGTTTTTCTTCTGTTTTCCATTCTCAAGACTAAATTTCTTCACCAAGTTAAGAGCATTCTTGGTTTGAGATATGAACATCCCTTCATGCAACTGTTTTATCTGAATTCCTAAGAAAAAAGTCAATTCTCCTACCATACTCATCTCAAAGGTGGAAGTCATACAATTCACAACTTCTTTTTCCAAGGACTTGGAGGTGGACCCAAACACAATATCATCAACATATATATGTGCTATCAAAATGTGTTTATCTTGTTTTTAAATAAAAAGATTTTTGTCCACCTCTCCCCTTTTAAACCCACTTTTCAAAAGATGGTCTGTAAGTCTCCCATACCAAGCTCTAGGAGCTTGTTTCAGTCCATACAAGGCCTTTTTTAGTTTAAAAATTGGGTTTATGGGGATCCTCAAAACCTTTTGGTTGTTCAAAAAAAACTTCTTCTTCAAGAATACCATTAAAAAACACTCTTCACATCCATTTGTTGAAGAGTAATATCAAGAAAACATGCAATGGCAAGAAGCAGGCGTATGGACTCAATGCGGGCAACAGGAGCAAATGTTTCATCAAAATCCACCCCTCAACCTGTGTGTACCCTTGAGCCACAAGTCTAGCTTTATTTCTTATTATCTCTCCCACTTCATTTGATTTGTTTATGAAAATCCATGTAGTTCCAATAACATTCACATAAGTGGGTCTAGGAACAAGATACCAAACATCATTCTTGGCAAATTGATCAAGCTCTTCTTGCATGGCATTGATCCAACTTTCATCTTTTAGGGCTTCATGCACATTTTTGGGTTCAATGTAAGACACAAAGCATGATGCATGGATTTCTTCATACTCAAGAGTAGACAAGTAAGCAAGTTTTCTATAGTCTACCTTACCTTTCCTTCTCGTTGACACCCCATCATATACATTACCTATGACTTGTGAAGTGGGATGCACTCTCTGAATTTTGCTAGGAATGTCTTACCCATGATCAGTCAAACTGGGCTGAATCTATGCTTATTCAGAATATGTTTCAGCATCTGCTAAGTTCCTTACCAATGTAGCTTATGATGTAGCGTCTGATGTAACTACATCCAGAACTACATTCGGAGTCACATTTTGAATCACATCCAGTGAACTTCCAGGATATGCTTGTTCACTGATTTCAGATGCAGGTTCTGAAGCTTGTGCTAATGAACCGTGATCTCCAATGTCAAGTATACCTGAAACATCATCCTCAATGGTTTTATGGCCAAGATCCGTTAGATCATCAAACACAATATTCACAGACTACATGATAGTTTTAGTCCTAAGATTAAAGACTCTATATATGCACGACTATTAGTGGAGTAACCCATGAAAACACACTTGTCACTTTTTGAATCAAATTTAGAAAGATGATCTCTATCATTGAGAAGATAGCACACCCACCCAAAAACATGCAAATATTTTAATGTTGGTTTATTTCCTAGCAAGATTTCATAAGGTGTCATGGTGCTACAGTCTCGAAGACCACATTTCTATATGACAAGCTGTGTTCAATGCTTTAACCCAAAATCTTTTTGCCAAATTCTTAGAGCTCAACATGACTCTAGCCATCTCTTGAAGTGTCCTATTCTTTCTTTCCACCACTCCATTTTGTTGTGGAGTTTTAGGAGCAGAAAATTCATGGGATATGCCATTTGAGGCACAATAGCTAGAAAATGAGGAATTTTCATATTCTGTGCCATGATCTGATCTTATTCTAATGAGCTTTAGATCATACAAGTTCATAACATAGGTGTACCATATTTTAAAAGCCTCAAAAGTCTCAGATTTTTTC